>SJYO01033645.1:7051493-7095493 GCA_006410555.1 Capra ibex
CATAACGACTTCGGACCGAACCTCTTAAAACTCGTAATGAAATGATCGCACACTCTACTCACGTTAACACGCCATCAAACTCGTAAGAAACCGTAACGGAAAGAAACCCTAACCTTACTTTTGACTGGAAAAGGTCAGGACACCGGTGACGACTCAAAGGGTTTACACGACCGTATAACTCACGTCGTGAAAGTGTCGTAGTAGAAAGCCCTAAACTTTATCGAGTTGACCTTAAGGTAGTGGAGGGTGATCGAAACAAGCATCACTACGAAGGATTCCGGGTGAACTGAAGTGTAAGGTCCTACAGACCGAGATCTACTCACTAGTGTGGTAGTACTAATAGACCCAGTACTCCTATAAAAAACATGTCAAGACACATAAGAACGGTGGAGATGAATTCTAGAAGACGAAGACAATCCAGGTATGGTAAACAAGAAATAACTCGGGTTCTACGTACTTTATAAGGGAACCATAGAGATTAAAAGAACTTCTGTAGAGATCAGAAAGGGTAAGACAACAAAAGGAGATAAAGAAACGTAACTAACGACTCCTTCCGAAAGAATAGAGAGGAACGATAAGAAACCTAGAGACGTAAGTCTACGAATATAGAAAGGAAAAGAGGAAACAAAAATCGAAGGGAAGAGAAGTGTCGATAAACATTCCGGAGGAGTCTGTCGGTAAAACGAAAAGACGTAAAGAAAAAGAACCCCTACCAGAACGAAGGACAGAGAACATGTTACAGTACTTGGAGACAGGTATCAAGTAGTCCGTGAGACAGATAGTCCAGATCAGGGAATTCAGATAAAGAGTGAAGGTGACACGTCAGTATTCCCTAAACTAAATCCAGTATGGACCTACCAGATCACAATTGACCCTGACCGCCCTGAAGTATAATATGTTCACCCATTTGCCTCCGGGTCTAGTTGAGAAAAAGTGGGAGTCCCCTTTCCGGACCCGAAGTAAACCTTAGATTGTAAAAGAGTCAATCAATCTAAAACAGAGGAGTTCGACAACCTTCCACGAGGAGTCTCTCGACTTTTCCCAACGTTAAGGTCATGTCTCTCTGACCGATAAAGTTTGTGGGTACGAGAGGAAGATCTCACTTCTTGATACCGATCTTTTTCGGACGAGTTGGTCCTTGATGTAAAGGGTCCGAGGGAACGTGGAAACCCCGGTACACTCAGTAAAGGTGGTTACCCTCACCTTCACTACACTTGGGAGGATCAGGTCACACTACTCCTTCGTCTGTCTGGGAGAGATGGAAAAGAAGAAGAAAGGTACCACTGGAACCTTCGGTGTACAACTTCTTCTTCCCTTTATCGTCGGGAGTTAAGACATACCATTCGGTGAAAGGTGAAACTGACTTGACAACGACTCGTTCTTTATTAAAACGTAACACAATTTGATGACTTTATCGTGAGTCATGACGGGATTGGTGATGAGATCAGAATCTAAGAGTAAATAATGTTGGTAGAGTAGATATTGGCAATAACTCTTACGACCCTTTCTGGGACCCCTGGGGTTCCCAAGTCGATCTTCAGACAAATTAAGGCCTTCTCGTGAAGGATACGGACCGGGACAGAGTGGTCACACATTTTTCAAGAGACCATTTGGGTAATGAAATAGAGGTGAGGGTACGTGTCGCTACTAAGAAGGGAGGGAAAGCTTCGGTACGGAGAGTGACCTCGACAGACATGGAGAACAGTGGTAAAGAGATAGAAGGTGAGTGAAGAGTTGGGGGAGGTCAGAGCGGAGGTAAGGTCGAGAGGATTCTTTCTCTTGGTCGGTTGTAGGAGAGAGGTATGGGCAGTTCCAGACCTCATGGAACTGAAGAACTTTAGAGTTCAGGACGTAGTGTACCGGAGGGGAAAGTCTCCGTGTCGACAGGTATGTTGCACAGATGTTTCGGCTGAGGAAGACTGGGAGTACTGTCGAGTTTTCTAGTAAGTCGTAAAGATCTTTAAGGCTCTTTATATACAATCCGTTGTAAGATCCTTTCGTTCTTCTCCATTTTTTCTTTGGTAGGAAAGGGAACTCTTCGAAAGTCAGGTCCATCCCATTATATAGGGGTGAAAAGTCTACTCCTTTGACTCCGAGTCTTTTCGATTCACAGATTTTATTGTATCGACTAAACACTGTAGAACGGGTAACTGGGTTGTGTATCCTTAGTGGACTTTTTCTTCTAGTTGTTTCTACTACATGCAGGAAGTTTTCTGATTTTCGTTTTGAAGGTTTACCTCTGTATTTTTTTCTTTATCTTGTTAGGGTCCAAGTGGAAGAGAAGATGAAATGAAATTATTATTTCATATTATTTTATATTATTACACATTATAAGATTATTTTCAGTTCGTGAGAATTCGTCGGGGTTTACTCTAGATTCCTCTACAAAATTAAAATCGAGGTACGGTTCATCGGGTTATAATATAACAATTTTAATAAATTGATTAACACTTTAGTGATTTTCCAATGTAGGGAAGAGACACGAAGTCAGAGGGGAACCCTTACTATTCCTCGATTGGGTTGTCAGTGAGTCCGAGGGTCGTCAGAAGTCACAGATACTGAGACATCTCAACAGAACGAACGACTACCTCCTCGACGGAGGGGAGAGGTGGACGGGGATGACTATTCACTTGTAGAATGACTCACAAATAGGTCACACTGTGTCTCACCAGTATATAGAAAATATTGTTTGTATACTTCATTCCCGATAGTAAAGTAGCTACTCCTATGGTTCTACGTCGGTTCAAATTCATTTACCGGATCGTCTATGTGTCGTACATCCGCCACTTTGGTCCTAAGTTTAGGTCCGTCAGTTCGAGAGTTCCCGATACAACCGTTCTGGGTGTCAGGGTAGATAGGTGTTTTCCGAAACGGATATCGAAGACTTCTCGCCTACCGTCTGGTGTCCTGGGGTGGAGTGACAGGTGTGACTCCACACCTAGTCCTTCCTGCGGACCGGGCCCCGTCGGGTGAGAAACTGGTGACCGTCATGGTCCGTGTCGGACGACCCCTTCCGTAAGTCCGTCCGAGCGGGTCCCTTCGAGGTTACCGGGAACCAGTACTCTGACTTTAGATTCTCTAGCGTCCCAGGGGAGCGGTCCTAGTCTCAGGTTCAGTCGTCGGTGACGACCAGTTTCGGCACTCTCGAATCGCGGCGGGACTTCCCGGACTACCCTCAAATCTTAAGAAGTCTACAAAGAGACCTAGATCGTCGAACCTTCACCGGGCGAAACCGGGGAGTCTAACGGAACTTGAGACCTATGCAGAGCTGTCGGTGGAGGGAGCTCACCGAGACCCCGTGCACCAGGAGACAGGGGGGCGGTGGCGTGGGGTGTTCGTCGAACGACTTTGGTCGTGGAGACTCGTTTGGTTGAGGGGAAGACGAACGGTCTGTGGAAACGACCCAGACGGCCGTGGAAATGTTTTGGTTGTGCGAGGAATATTCTTTCGGTAACCGAGTCCGCGACCTGAAAAGACATTGTGTCTCTAAACACGACAGTCTTATAAATGACATTATCCTAAACTGTTTATCTCGTCACCCCACTCTCTGTCAGACATATTTTCCCCCTTTTTTCTCTCTCTCTTTCCTCCGCGAAAAAAAAAAAAAAAAATTTATTGGGAAGGATCGAGTTCTTTTACCTTTTTCGTCTCACGGATTGTCTCCCCTCTTTTCAGTTAATTTAGTGCTATTAATGAAGGCGACGGCACGGGCTCTTGTCGTACTCGCAGATAATAAATCCTAAAGGTACAACTGACACCGGCAAACTGAAGTGGCTCTGACGGTCACCCGAGTCATTATTGACAAGAGGACCTCTCGCTTACACGCTTTTATAAAAGTGGGACTGTTAATCGTCAAAATTTCTTGGGTTCTGTGTGTGTGTGTATGTGTGTGTGTCGCCCCAAGGGACCCGGGGACACTAATCGTACTTTACATTGGGGGTGGAGGTTGAGGTCTTCAGTTCTATGGGGTTGGGGTGAGGAATATTAATCGTCGAGGAGGGTCCAGAGATTAATCGTGGTTCTACGAAGACTCCCGCGTTTAAGGATGTGTCCTCGTGTCTGGTCCTCCGATTTCCTTCACCGTACCAAGAGAACAGGTGACGGAGACCGTTCTGGTCGGGGTCGGTGAGTCCTCTTCTCGGTCAAAATTCCGTTGTGACTTCCTTCCTGTAAGTCGTTTTGAACTGAAGTAGAAGTCTTGGTGTAAGTGTAGATCTTTGGTCTTCGAAGTTATTGCCATCCACAAGATTTGCTAGGTGTCTTGGACCCAGACTCTACTGCGAGGGACAAGTCTGTCCGTTTCCGGACGCCGTAGACGAGTGCCCCCCGGAGAGGTCGGACAGAGATCTTATAGTCCCAGTCCTGGCGACACTCTCTACGATCCGGTGAACCGTTTACCTCTTCGACTCCGAGTCCCTTCCGTTTGGTACACGAAGGTCCTGGTCCTGAGTCCGAATCCGGAGAGCTCAGGGTCGGCCCAGAGTCGGTCTACGTCCTGTGACCCGGTTGGTACGGAGTCTTCGGACACGGTGGAGGGGTGGACGGGACTACTCGACCTTTGTCTCTTGGGACCGACCCTCGGACCCACCCCGCGGGACGGTGCACGGGAGACCGGGGGACCACCCCGACTCGGTCCTTTAGGAGGTCGAGACCCCGGGGTCCGAGTGGGGTCGGAGTCTCGGGACCCGTCTCCTTCCAGTCCCAGTCCCGGGTCCTCTCGACACAGGACCTCCTACATATCTTTATCGCAGGGGACGAACCCGTCCCGAGCGCCTCCCTTTACCCGAAAGGACAGTAAGTGGTAGATAGGACGTGGCCGGTTCGGTTTGTTGTCTCTGAGCGGGTGTAGTGTGTGGATCGGTCTCCGTTTTGGACCTATAGGACTGACCGTCCGATGACGAAGGTCGGGAGGATCGGATTTTGTATGAATGTCGATTTTCCTTGTCTATACTCGTGAGTCGCACCTTTGTTGACCTTGAGACACCTGTCTGAGAGGCCGAAGAACGTACCTACCTACTGGAGTGATACCCTGAGGGGAGAGACCGAAGTCGGTTGGGTACATGTTTCGTCCATGGAGACCCCTAGCAACCGTCCAACCTATATTCGCTGGCCGTGGCTCCCTTCACGGACCTGGTGTCACCGATTCCCAAACCTGGGTCCCTTCCCACCGGACCACTCTGAAGTCCAGGACTCCGGAACAAAAAGGTAGACCCTTCCTCTACCTACCCCTTCGCGGCGGTGGTGGTATCGACTACACGGACTCCGTGAAACGTAGCATGGACCTACTACACCCATGCACGACTCAGACGTGACCCCTACGACACGCTCAGGAAGGCGCAGAGTCACCACCGACCTCACTTTATTTCTCAAGGGTTCGGAGGGGCGGGGGTATCATCTTAATGAGTAGGTGTGGGAACGGTGTCGGCGTGTACCCGTCACTAGCGGGCGGGAAACTGAAGCCCGGACTCACTCACTGAACGAAACTGGTCATCCTACAGTCTCGTCTCGTACCGACAGGGACGTGCCGACCCTCCCGGGAGAACCCGTGACCAGTTTACGGTACTTTTCTTGTACAGAGTCATCGGACCGGACGTCTATTTGTGCGTGTCTCGTCTGGAGTTCGGCGTCATCGACGATCAGATTCCTCCTACTCTGTGCACCATGTCTGAGTTTCGGGTTCAGGTTCGGTCGGGTTGGTTCCACGTCGACAGAGTGTCAGGCGTTTGTCCTCTCATTTACACCGAAATTCGGTGACTGGAAACCCTAGAAAACAATACGCCGTAATATAACTATTGTTTACGTTGAGGGTAACATGATACTCCTTCTCTCCGATTCACTGAACGAATCGAGTACTACGACCGTCTCTCGTTTCGATCCCGACTTTGGGTTCTACCGGGGGACTCTGTCTGGGAGCTCGACGGAGAGGTCGTCCGGTTCCGTCACTACGGGTGGTCCATAGGGGACTCCCCAACGACGGTTCGTCTGGGGATGTAGGAGGGAAGGTCGGGGTGTGAAAGGACTCGTCCCCTACCCCACCCCCCCATAACCAACCTCATCGGGGTAGTCTGACATAGATCCGGTGATTGGGGTCGAGACCCTGGTCTCGGGTCGACGGGTGTCCTGGTCTAGGGGACGGGATTTCCAACGGGAGTGGTCCTACCTGTGAGACTAAATAGTGGGAGAGTGAGCGGGAACCGTCCCTGTCTGGGCCCACTTTCCCTTCCTCTCCTTCTCGTCTGTCGTCAGTCTTCTCCTCCAACAGTCCAAGAACGACCCGGGTGGACGGAGGACGTGGACCTGTCGTCCGTCGGTCCCTCGGTCGAGGAAACTTATTTAGATGTAAGTGAATCTAACCGTCCGTCGTCCGAACTCGCCCTCGTCCTCCTGTATCCTCTTCGTCCGCCAGTCGTGGATAAAGGTACCAGAGTGAGGGTCGCACTCAGAGACAGTCCCGTGTCAGAGGTTTGCACACGTCCCAGGAGGGGAAGAGACTCTTCCGTCGTCAATGTCGTCTTTCTCGTACAACAAACGTCACTCTCCCCAAGGTTAGGTCCGGAGAAGGATCGACGTTCCGGTCTTTGGTCAAGAGACCCGGAGTTTTGGGTCTTATTCCTCCTTTCTGAACTCTGGGTGGGGGTCCCAACGATACTTCTCAAGTGTCCAATACTCGTGGTCCCAGACCACATTTGAGATTTCGTCACAGTATGTAATCGATTGTGACAAGAGACTACAAATTTTCTGTCAACCAGGAACCTTCTTTTCGATACTGTTTGGATCTGTCGTAGAATTTTTCGTCTCTGTAATGAAACGGTTGTTTCCAGGTAGATCAGTTCCGATACCAAAAAGGTCATCAGTACATACCTACACTTTCAACCCGATATTTCTTTCGACTCGTGGCTTCTTAACTACGAAGACTCGACACCACAACCTCTTCTGGGAACACTCAGGGAACCTGACGTTCCTCTAGGTTGGTCAGGTAGGATTTCCTTGAATCAGGACTTATAAGTTCCTGACTACGACTTCGACTTTGAGGTTATGAAACCAGAGGACTACGCTTCTCGACTCAGGAACCTTTTCTGGGACTACGACCCTTTCTAACTTCCGCCCTCCTTTTCGCCTACTATCTCCTACTCTACCAACCTACCGTAGTGACTGAGCTACCTGTACTCAAACTCGTTCGAGGCCCTCAACCACTACCTGTTCCTTCGGACCACACGACGTCAGGTACCCCAGTGTCTCTCAGTCTACACTGACTCGTTGACTTGACTTGACTTGACTAAGAGACTCCAACCAGACACGGTTCCCACCAATGTTTTCGTGAACTAAGACTACTTGGTCTCCCCCTTTGGGTGTCTACGACTTTACCGATGTTCGTGTTTGTATGGGTTTCGCCGGAGGACGGTTAAGTCAGTGTTCGCTACGTCCTTTCCGTCTACATCGCGTGTACATTGATAGCACGGAAGATTAAGGATACCCCCGTCTGTAGTGATTAGCACGGAAGATTAAGGGTGTCCCCCGTCTGTAGTGATTAGCTACTGTTATGAGAAACGACTAGTTGTGTCTTCTCTGGAGTCTCAGTAAAGTCCGGTCCCGTAACCGTCGACGATAGTCAGCAGACTCATCCATGATACTCATTTTGGATGAAGAGGAGGCACCAGGTCAGGACGTCAGAAGAAAATGTTTTGCCTTCGGGACCCACTCACTAGCTGAACGGGGTCCGTCGTGTCCCCTCGTGTTGTTGTCGAGTCCAGAGATCTAAGGCGACGAAGGGGGTGGCGTGGTCGTAAAAGTGCGACTGTGACCGAAACGAAAGACCTGTAGGACCCCCTTTCCTTCCCTGATCAGAAGGGACAGAGTAGTCAGAGACTGTGCACTCCGAGTCCCTCTGGGAGGCAGAAGAGCGGGGGAGGGGTCAAAAGAGACGAGGTCGGTGGGTCGGTAGACATACAAGGACCTAGAGTGTCAGGGGTGCGTCACCGGGTGTAGACCGGGGACACGGAGGGCTACAGGGTCCCGACCTCCCGAGAGTTCGAGTTGAGAGTCGCTGGGGAAGAGTCTCTCCGACGAGAAAGGGACCGGGGAGCGAGACTTCACCGACGTGGGAGTCGGGGGTAATAGGACGAGATGCCAGAGGAAAGGAAAAGAAATCGAACAGTAAAAGTGACATCGTAGGAGTCCCGGATCTTACTAGGGGTCGTAGTTCATCCATGAACTATTTATAAACAGTTTACTTGGAATAGATAGGGTCGGTGGGTCTAGGGTTGTGTGTGTGTGTGTGTGTGTGTGTGGGGAGACGTCTCCCCGACCGGTCGACATCCCAACCCCTTAGTTCGAACACGGAGAAGTAAGAGTCAGTTGAAGACCCTGATCCCGTCAAATGACACTAGGGAACCAAAGTCTACACTCAACCTGACTCTTCTTGAGACTCTATTACACCTTGGTCGAGGAACAAGGACCGAGTGGGTGAGACGTGGGTCTAGTACATAGTGTCTTTCGTCCAGAGTTCACTCCCGACCCTTCAAGGGGGTCCTCACAACGGAACGCCCTGTCGGGGTCTTGGGACCGCCCGAAGGTAGAAGTGTGGTCGGTTTCGAGCCCGTCTGGGGTTCCACTCCGGGTACCCCCGGGACCTGAGCGTGGTCGACTCATGGACCAGGGACCCGAAAGACGGGGCTCCCAGTCGTCGACCTCGGAGACGTGGACAAAAATGAGGAAAGAGGAGAGGGGAGAACTAAGTGGTTGAGGTCGACGTTGTTTCCAGACAGATGAGTTCCGATACCAAAAAAGGTCATCAGTACATACCGACACTCTCAACCTGATATTTCTTTCGACTCGTGACTTCTTAACTACGAAAACTTGACACCACAACCTCTTCTACGAACTCTCAGGGAACCTGTCGTTCCTCTGGGTTGGTCAGGTAGGATTTCCTTTAGTCAGGACTTATGAGTAACCTTCCTACCTACGACTTCGACTTCGAGGTTATGAAACCGGTGGACTACGCTTCTTGACTAAGTAACCTTTTCTGGGACTCCGACCCTTCTAACTTCCGTCCTCCTCTTCCCCTACTGTCTCCTACTCTACCAACCTACCGTAGTGGTTGAGTCACCTGCACTCAAACTCATTTGAGGCCCTCAACCACTACCTGTCTCTCCGGACCGCACGACGCTAAGTACCCCAGCGTTTCTCAGCCTGTGCGGACTCCCTGACTCGACTCGACCCGACTCTACAGTGAGACGTTGAAGCACGACGAAGAGGGGTTGTGGCTCGGGTGAAGGTGTAGTCTTGGTCCCGAGAACGGGGAAGGAGACGGACCTTGCAAGGAGGTGGTTGAGAAACGTACTGGTCCAGGAAGAGTACCAAGTCCAGAAGTGTGTTTATAATGGAGTAGTGGACTGGTGGGGTAGCAGTGAGGCAGGACAGTGAGACAAGGTAGTGGTTACATAGTAAAAGTGGGACGGGGTCTTAGTGGAATAAATAAACGAAGGAAATCAGAAAGGAAAATAGACAGACAGGGTGATCCGAAGTTTGGGGCAATCCGTCAGGGATTGCCGAGATACAAACCTCTTCCGCTACCGTGGGGTGAGGCCATAAGAACGGACCTCTTACGGTACCTACCTCCTCGGACCACCCGACATCAGGTACCCCAACGCTTCTTAGCCTGTACTGACTCGCTGAAGGGAAAGTGAAAAGTGAAAGTACGTAACCTCTTCCTTTACCATTGGGTGAGGTCACAAGAACGGACCTCCTAGGGTCCCTGTCCCCTTGGACTACCCGACGGTAGATATCCCAGTGTGTCTCAGTCTGTGCTGACTTCACTGAATCGTCGTCATCGTTGCTGAGATACAATCGACTAGATAACGCCACCGAGTTTTTCGATAACTGTTTAATTTCTTGCTCTCTTACTCACTAACTAAGAAGGACACCCTAGGTCAGGAGGAGCCACTTTAAAGAGAGGCTTCGGGGTCATGACTGGGCCCTGGACCCCGTCACGTACTTTGTATGGGAGTCCTTTGTAGGTCCCTTCCTCAACAGAACAAAAGTCCCAGAACCAAAGATGTAGGCAAGTTCCTCCGTCGTTCTGTTCAGTTGTGAGAAGTTTGTCACACCGACCTTTGGGAGACCTTTGCCGAGGGTGCCCATCACGAGGACGACGCCTAAAGTTTAGGTGGTTGCTCGTTTGAGGTCTGTCCGTCACTCCAAAGTCCTTCTGCCACAGGAGGAACGTTTCGGGACGGGAAGAAGTGACCCCACCTCTCCCTCAGTCAGGAAGCAGACTCTTTATCGCCACGACCCTCTACCAGCAACAGAACACAAAAAAAATTGTAGGAATGAGACATTGTCCTTCTCCAACAGTTGGTCTACGTCTACAGTCAGGACTTAGAAAAAAAAAAAAACCATTAAAATAACCATTTCCTTTACTTCAGACCCGGGGAGGTGGGACCACGAGACGACTGTACGGGGTTTGTTACTCGGGAAAAGGTGGTTGTTACTTCTTAATTTGACGGGTTCTGAGGGAACGAAAACAGACAAAGGATAAAACTCGAAGGAAACTTTTTCAGCAAAATGACGAAATATCTCAAGCTACTAGAGTCCTGACTAGAGGTTCCGGGACAAGGAACCGGAGACACGGGAACTAAGAACAGTGTAGAGTCGGGGATTCGGATTAGGATTGGGACACGATTCGACACGAATCAGTGAGTCAGCACAGACTGAGACGCTGGGGGATCTGATATCGGGTGGTCCGAGGAGACAGGTACCCCTAAAAGGCCCGTTCTTGTGACCTTACCCAACGGTATGAGAGGACGTCCCCTAGAAGGGTTGGGACCCTATCTTGGGTCCAGAGGGTGTACCGTCCGTCTAAGAAATGGTAGACTCGGTTGTCCCCTTCGGGTTCTTATGACCTCACCCATCGGATAGGGAAGAGGTCCCCTGGAAGGACTGGGTCCTTAGCTTGACCCCAGAGGACGTGACGTCTTCCTAGGAAATGGTCGACTCGACGGACCCTTCAGGCTGGGATTCGACCTGAAAGGAGGTTCGGATCCACATGAACTCGAGGACCACACGTTCTCGGTCTGAGCCTCTTTCACGGGACGATCGGGTTGAGCCGCGACGCACGCCGAGACCGTCACTGGGGAGGGAGACGGGGTGTGTGACGAAGGTCCCGGAGAGCCGTGACCTGAAACACGTAGAACGTTTTTTTTTGGTGCTTTATTGACGTGAACTCCACACCGCCTACGTAGACCCCGGGACCGGGACCCTCACCGACAGGATGGAAGTAAAAATCGGAGTAAATCTCGCTGGGCGCCAGAACGAGTTCCAGTGTGTCGTTCCCTTCCGTGTTTCGGTCAAGAACCTCCAGAGAGCGGGTCGTCGCAGACAACTTGCCTTTAAAGTTCTCGGGAAACCGTCGGACAGGGCCTACACTCTTTGCAATTTGGACAGAGGTTAAACGAGTGGGACACAAGGATTGGGGCCCACACCTCACGACCCCAACACGGTCCGTGAAGTCCCATAGAAGGGTTGGTGTCTACGTTCGGACACAGTCCTCGGGTTGAGTGCAGACACCTGTGACTCCGTACCCTCCAAAGTATTTAACGGGTGCTAGTGTGCTCTTCAGGCTCTACCCCGACTCGGTCCTAGGCCGAACTTAGACGAGGCGGAAGAAAGAAACACAGAAAAGGGGTTCAGTACCAACGTTCAGGGGCAGGTGTCCTGTGAGTCGACCGGAAAAAGACGTATCCCAGCACAGAGATTTTTGTCGGACCGACTCTGGGACAGAACGTCTTCGTCCTTCGTGGTCCGACGACTCCGGTCCTCACCGACCTCTTTTAGAGTCTGAACCTCTTTTAGACTCTGAACCTCTGTAGTTCCGAAGGCCCGGTGAGACTCGCTCTGGTCCTCGTCTCGTCGCTTATTGTCGTCCGAGACCGGTACACTCCCCACGCCCTCCCGCCTCCACCACAGACTTTCCCGTCCCGATCACGACCCCTCCCGACGTCTCTCTGTACCGAGACGAGACAGTAAAGTGATTAATTGAGTGTGTGTGTCTCGTAAATAGAGGCAGTGTCCCGTTTTGTTCATTAAACCCGGGGAAACACCCGAGGCGCATACACACACGCACGCACGTACATGCACACGTGATTATCCAGAACCGTAAAGACGTTTGGGTTCTCCGGGGTGATCACGGTTATCGTCGTCGTAGCGACTTCCTCCCCGACGGTCGATGTAGGGGGGAGGGAAGACGTCTCTGAGTGAAACCGATTCTTAGGGGGTCGAGGACGAGGTCGGGTCCCTTCGATAACGTTCTTGGACCGGACACGGAATTACTAGTACCACGGGGTGTAGGAAACCCCCACCTACCCACCCCTCCGTCGACCTCTCCAGTAGGGCAGTAAACGACTCGGGGGTAAAGGGTGACCCCAAGGAAGCTCATGGGAGAAACTCGACCCTAATCGATCAAGACGTCTCTTGTTCTTGGTGTGGAACAAGAGGATTGTGTGGTTTCTGTCTGGGATTGAAGGTCGGAATTGAAGATTGAGTAGAATCGGAAGTACATTATTCCGTAACTCGAAGGGTCCATCGGGTCCCAAGTTCTTAGGTGGATGGTTACGTCCTGTACGTTCTCTACACCCAAACTTGGGACCCAATCCTTCTAGGGAACCTCCTCCTTTACCCTGGGGTGAGGTCATAGGAACGGACTTTATAGGGTTCCTGTCCCCTCGGATCACCCGATGTCAGGTGCCCCAACGTTTCTCAACCTGTGTTGACTCGCTGACGTGTGCGTACGTCATTCCATAATAGTCTAGAGTGGAATTTGTGTGTGTGTGTGTGGGCGTCTGGAGCTGGGTGGATTAATGTGACGAGTGGAACAAGACTTTGTGGAGGGACGGAGACGGGCCCGATCCGGGAGGACCCTTACTTACGGTTGGGCCGAGAAGGTGGTCCGTCTGACGACCAGTCCTCGGTTCATCCCTCAGTGAAGGTCCTTCTACCCAGGTACCGGGGTCGTCCTAAAGATCGTCACGTGCCATGAAGGAGGCACTAAGGTAAACAAACAAACCAACCAAAACGACAAACACAAAAATTCTCAAAAAATTTTACATCTGGTAATAATTTTACAAATAGTTTAGACAATGTTAGGACGAAGACCAAATACGAAACGAAAAAACGGACTTGCCGTACACCCTAGAACCGAAGGACTGGTCCCTATCTCGGACGTGGGGGACATAATAACCTTCCGTTTCAGAATTGGTGACCTGGGGGCCTCTGCAGGAGAAAAAAACGTATAGTAGGGGGACCTGACGGGAAGTCCTGTCGTCTCCTTAGTATCGAGGGTAGTGTGTGGTCTTCGTCTTTCACAGACCTCAGACCTCCCTCCTTCCTTTTCCCGTGTCATTCTTGTTAGCATCCTGAACCACCCAAGGACTATGCGTGGTTTGTGGCTCGTGTCTTCGAGTCCGAGTAAAGGACCAATGATACTGGAGACCCTCCAACTCAGTAAACAGGCTCCAGTGTGTCGGTCCTTCACCGGTCAAACCCTTAGACTTTGGTCCAGATGTCTGGACGTTTCATGTACGAGAACCGGGACCAATCCGGGTGGACCGGAGCCTCCTGTCTTGCACGGGTCGGACCTCCGGGCAGACCACCGCTGGACCCTCCGGACGAAACTAGGTGGTGTCTCTCCCGGCAAAGGTCGTCCGCGCGGTCCCCTTTGCTTACCTACCGACGTGCACCGCGACGGTCGCGACGGGTGAGTGCCCCACTTGTCGCTGTCACCGGCGGGGGCCTTTACTTGACTGGGAAGAGGCGAGAAGACCCCCAAGGAGTGAAGCGGGTGTCGACAGAAGTAATTCCTCGAACAGTCGTGTAGTTTTGACTTGTCCCCGTCGCGGGGTGTACACGTCGGTTTCTTTTTGTCGTATTTTATGACATACACGGCAGTTCGTCAAATAGTGACCTTCTACTTAACAAGAACGTAAAGACTCAGGCAGGGGTTCCGATTAACCACCGACACGAAAGAGGGGGGCGGAGAAAAGAGTGCAGAAAACTCACCGAGACTCACGGATTACCTCCGTCAAAGTTTGGGTTTGTAGTCTAATACAGTTATTTGTAGTTGTCTCTGTGTCGGAGGGTCAACCTCTCGTTGACCACCTTTTCGTCACCGATGACGGACTCTTCCGAGTCCGTACATAAACATACGCGCACATGTGTACGACACACAAATTTTGTACTTGGTCCCTTCAACACAAATTTGGCGTAAACATCCTGTCCTTCAGATAATAAACCCCCCTACTCTGTCTGTGCTTGGTTTAAGAAATTAATATTTACGGACGACCGAATCATTGCAATTCTGTGCTGTTACGTCGTGCGTAGACAGATCAAGAAATTTTAAATTCCGTTCATAATATTTGGGGTCTCTAAAATTTATCCATTATTTCGTTCAGATACATGTACGTGCAAGTGTCGTCGTGATAGCTGTCGTCGGTTTCCCACCTTTATTAGGTTACGGGTTGTTGCCTACTTGCCTGCTGGTTGACGCCAGGTAGGTCGGGCACCTTATAGTGAGTCGGTGTTTTTCCTTACTCCATGACCGTGCATAATGTTGTACCTACTTTGAAATTTTGTTCAACGATTCACTTTCTTTCCAATGTAGGTGTTTCCGACGTATAATATCCTAAGGTGACTATACTTTACAAGTTTTATCTATTTCGATACCTCTCCCTTCCGTCCATACTCCTCGACTTCCTTCTCGCCTCACCTCTCTTTGACGAATTACCCTCTCCCCATGACGACACCTTACTGTATTTACAAAATCTTACCCTCCATTAACGTGTTCTAACAGTTACTTGGTTTACGATGGCTTGACAACCGGAATTGTACCAATTAAAGTGCAATACACTTAAAGTAGAGTTATTTAATAGAAAAAATTTTCTTTTTTTTACAATTCCTTTGGGACTCGAAAGGTACTATTTTTCCTCTACCAACTACGTCCCATCATAACCCAATGCCCAGTCCCCGGGACCACCATGAGAACAAGTTGGAATAGATTGGGACCTTGAATTCTGTTAGTGAAAACACAAACGAGTCGGAGTCAAAAAGGGAGATATCTTTCCCCCGAAAGATCCGACACACTCCCAGGTCGTCCACGTTCTACCCCTTCACTAAGACTTTTGCATTCTACATAATTCGTTTGTAAATAATTTCTAACTACCCAGTGAATGACACACCTCGTAAATAGTGGAAAAAAAGAGTAAATCAGAAGTATTCATTTGGGTAAAATGTTTACTCCTTGAACTTCAAATTTCTTTTAGTCTCGACCCTTCGGTCTCAATTCGGGTCCGACACGATTGGTACTATGGTGTGACGGAGCGGGTGGAGTATGAACGATGACAACAAATCCTTCCGACCGATAACGACCGGAGTCTCGTAGAGTTCCAGTTGTGGTTCGTGGTAGGGGAGGTCTGAACGCTCGGGTGGAACAGACGTGTGTTTACAAGTCACAACTCGTTCCTCGGTCCAGTAGACGGGGTGCACAGTGGTCGGTCGACGGAGGTACCCGAGAAAGGAGAAGTTTACCGAAAAGGATTAAGAGCCGCGGGTGACAACATTTAAAAAGACTTACACTTGAAGTTGAAACTTAGAAATAAAAAAATTTGTTTTTGTTGTAATAACTTGTAAGCGGTACACGGTTCACGGCACGACCCAAGACCCTACGTCTTGACTCCTTCGGGTCCGGGGTCGAAGTTCCTTGAGCGCCACCTCTTTTTATCCTTTTATTTACTCACGAGAACTCATAGTATTTGAGTCATTAGCTGAAGATGAGTCTTATACGACCTTGAGGGTACTCAAGGAACCTGTACGTACCTATACGTACCGTTTCACGATTCTTCCGTCTGAGATCAAGATTAGAACAAAGATAGTGTCGACTCGACACACTGAAACCGGTTCAGTGGATTGGAGAGACCCACAGTGCAGATTTTACTCCGATCGACATCGGCGGAGTTTCCCAACACGACTCCTAATTTATTGACTCCTGTACTCTGTACGAATCTTGTTCCGGACTGTCCACTTTTCACTTTCAGGGAGTCAGTACAGGTCCAGAAACACTGGGGTGCCCGTCAGGTACCCTAACAGGTCCGGTCTTATCACCCCACCCATCGACAAGGGAAGAGGTCACCTAGAAGGGTTGGGTCCCTAGTTTGGGTCCAGAGGGTGTAACGTCCACCGAAGAAATGGTCGACTCGGGGGTCCCTTCGGGACTGTCCACCATTAACGATGTACTAATCACACTTCAGAACAATAGCAGTGGGTCCAGAGACGGACATGTCTCACATCCGAACCCCTCTTTAATTCCGCGTTTCAAGTCTGTCTGTAGGCCACTCGGTGTTGTCTGGGTTTCCGGTTTGCTTGAGTCCGGACAAAAGTTCCCTTTCAGGTGCACGGTCACACTCGGAGCATTCTTATTCCCGTTAGCCGCCGATAGTACTGGCACCGCTCTCTCTACATCGGGTCCTCTGTCAGGTGTTTAAGTCTAGATGACCCTTCACTCTGATAGGTAAAGGTTCTTTACAGTTTAATATGGAGGGAGGGACACGTTGACGGTCCGGGGCCCCTCATTAAAGCACAAGTTTAACGAAAAATTAGGGTCCTCTAACGTAGGGGGGCGGGGATACCAGAGATCTCCTACGCAGACCTGCTAAAATGACCCAGAACGCGACGTCTCTTTACACTTTCGGAGTCTACTCCACTACTAGGGGACACAGAGGAAAGATCTTTCTGTCTCCTTTACTCCTCGTACTCGGACCCCCCACGGAAATGAACCGCCTACGAATCCATGTTTCGTCACATCCTAAAAGACCAGTTAAAGGACAGAGAAGAGGATAAGGTCCAGACAGGCAGTGGTGTCGACAAGGGACGTAGGTCTACGTCTTTGTGGGTAGGACTCCCACCATCCTGGTCCCACAACCTCGTTCTTTCTGTCACTTCCAAAGATTGGGAGGGAGACGGAGAAGATCAACATTCTGGAACCAGTTCAATGAAGTGAAGAGACTCGGAGTCAGGGGAGTAGTCATTTTACCCTTACTATAGTGAAAAGGGACACCTCAACAAAGCCTTCATTATTTTTAAGTTCACTTCATGGACCGTGTGTCATCCTCGAAATTTATATATATATATAATTTTTTAGTTTAATTTCGAAGGACTTAATCAAAGAAGAGGACTAGGATGAGATCGGAGTTTTGACGTCCTCCGACGGAAGAGTCCTAGTGAAGGATCTCAGTTCGTAAGAACCCCTCGACCTCCCTAGGGAAGAGCGGGTCTCGGGACCTTGAGTCGGTCGGGGTGTGACGGGGGAAGAGAACCCGTTGACCGTCAAACCTGGACAGAAGGTTAGACTTACGGTGGCCTCCGTGGAGACTAACCTGTCGGTGAAGGTCGGGTGTAGTCGAGAGGGAGGCACGGGTCACGAGGTGTCTCTACTGTGAAAGAGACGGTAGTCTACCTTTTTGACTACGGGTTTCCGTATTTCACTGAACGGGCTCCAAGGGTCCGGTCATTCACCATGTCGGTTCTGGGTTTGGGTCCATACTTACGGTCGGAGAGATTAGGTGAATCGATCACAACGGGCTTGAACTCAGCGAGGATATTGGGGTAGTGTCATAGACGTTATTAGGTATGTGTAACGTATGATGGAGGGAAGTGAGTAGAATAGTATATGTATAGGGTAAACAAAGAAATGACTTAGAACGAGAAAGTTTACTGAATTTATTTGTTAGATCCAAAATTTTGGACTAGAATTCGTTGGGATAGGTCTTTTGGTACCCAACCTCTACAAATTATCGATATATTGGTAATTCTACTTTTCACGAGATTAAATGGACTCAAGGTGGATTTTAGCAGCTCGTACAGTACCCGGAGACTGAGGACTGCAGGAAAGAGGGACGCGACCTTCACAACTTCCTTGGTCTGAACGTTTCAAGACAAACTGAATCTAGACGGTTCTGAAGGATCTGATAGGTCAGATATAAGGTTGTTAACAACCTAGCTCTCAGACACCTTAGTCTTTTACAAGAAAGTCGGGGTTCTGTTCACTCTGTCTCAAAATATTACCTTCTTCACTGTATTTTTTACTATCAAGACTGTAAAAAGAAATCTGCAGGTTCCTTCAAACTCCAACAGATTACGTTTGTGGTGTCCACAACATCAATTCGCCGATGTAAAGAACCCTTTTTCGGGACAGAAGAACCTTGGGTAGGTCGGTGGTTGTCCGGATCGAGTTCAAGTCGGCTGCACCTGAACAATACTTACTTCGCCTGTTTAGGTCTTGTCACAGAATGAGTAGAAACCTCCGAGGAAGGGGGCGTGAGACTTGGGTTGTTCGTGAGTTATTGACGAATACTTGATGCGTACAACTTGAGGGATTTTATGTTGAGAAGTTTCCTCCTCCTATATAACTCAACTTGGCACAAGGGGGGTTTGTTTTCTGGTACCCTTGGAGTCTTGCGCCGGAATAAACCTTTTTCCCAGAAATGTGTACATTAATCAATCCTACTCCAGTAGGACTGAATCCCTGCCAGGATTTAGGTTACTGACGCAGGAACATTCTCCTCCCCTTCGTGTCCTTTTGTCTGTGTCTTCGTTCTGTCTCAGTCTCCGACCTCGCTACGTCAATGTTTCGGTTCTTTGTGGGGTTTTACGGTCGTTGGTGGTCTTCGACCTTCTCCGTCCTTCCTAAGAAGGGGTCTTGGGACCTACCTCGAGCCCAGAACGACCGGGGAACTAAAGTCTGAAAGTAGGAACTCTTTACACTTTCTGATATGAAAAAAGACACCGTGAACCGTCGGGATCCTGATTGTGTCTTCCGCTCATGTCTCTGGGTCTCTCTCGACTCCGGGGTGCTAAGGAATTAGACTCCGGGCCCTAACTTTGAGTTCGGAGGGTCCGACCCAGAATTAGAAAGGAACTTTCTCTGTCCTCGTGGGATCTTCGGTCAACGGTCGTGTGTTCCATCCGTCTAGGATGGAGGTTTGAAGGGTTTAGGGACTCTGACATAAACGGAGTCGTCTTCGTCGATAAAAAAAATTTTGAAAAATAAAATATAACCGAATATCCGCTAATTACTACTACACTATTAAAGTCCACTAGTCGTTTCCATGAGCCGGTATGTGTGCGTACATAGGTAAAGGGGGGTTTGGAGGGAGGACAGGTCCGACGGTGTACTATCATTCGTCTCACGGGACATGAGATGTCATCCAGGAACGACCAATAGGCAAAATTTATATCGTTACACATGTACAGTTGGGGTTTGAGGGATTAAAAGGAAGGGGGGTCGAAAGGGGGGACCATTGGTATGCAAGTAAGAGAATTCAGAAATGAAGACGTAGTGTTTCTCGACACTTTTAACCGGTCTTTACGGTGGACAGTAATCGGCTCAGAGGGGTACACAAGAGTGCCCGACAGACGTGTCTAGACGTGTAGGTGCCGAGGATAAATCTGGACCAAAACATGAAACGGTTCCCGAAGGGACCACCGAGTCTACCATTTCTTAGACGGACGTTACGTCCTCTGACCCCAAGCTAGGGACTCACCCCGTCTAAGAACCCTCCTCCTTTACCGATGAGTGAGGTCATAAGAACGGACCTCTTAAGGTACCTGTCTCCTCGGACCATATGTCAGGTACCCCAACGTTTCTCCGTCTGTACTGGCTCGCTGATTGTTCCCCGGGGTGGGTCCGTAGCTAGTCTGGGTTGAAAACATTTTTCGTCATTGGTCTCGTCCAAGAAGACCCACCTGTTACGGCCCGACGAAGTTGTTGAGGGTGATGGTTCTGCGGTCTGTCCGTGAGGGGGACGGAGGGGGTCCCACGGACACCAAAAACGACGATTTACGTCGGTCGGTCCTCTTCCAGATAATGAGGAGGTATTTGACTAAAGAGGGGAAAAGGAGAAGGGTCGTGGGGACCCCGACCCGACCACCGAGTGGGGTGAATTTGTGGGGGCCGACAAAAATATCGAGATTGGAGATAGGGTCTTTAGCCGTCCCCCAACCCCTACCTCTTCAAAAGAACAAAAGAGGAGAAGGAGGAAGGGAGGGGGTGATGAGGAGGAGGAATCTTTACGTCAGGCGAACAAAATATCCGACTCCAAACATTTACGGAAACCTGAACTTTCCTTTTCAATATAGGTTTGGAATTTCTATTTATGTGGCAACTGACATTTGTACCGTCGATGGTCTCTCCTCGAGACTTTGGAGTCGGACGTTTCTTAGTGAGGAGGTGACGTGTGACCAGGCACTTATAGTCAATTCTTCGAAGACTCGCGATCCGAGTCACGAGTTGTCTCTACTTATTCCGGAAGGAGGGAGGAAGGGAGGGAAGGTCGGTGGAACAACTTGAGAAGACAATGGTTTGTGTCGCTGTACAAGACACAGGTATCCTCATTTTTCTCTTGTTTGTACCGGGGACGGAACACCGGGGTCTACTTAAGTTGTAGGCGGTCTCAACTTTCTTTGTCTCAGTTTCCGTGTCTCATTTCTACTCATCGTTACATCAGACTATTTCTGGTGTGTCAGTCCGAGGCCCGACCGTTATAAGATAGGAGGAAAAGTTCGGAATCATTTCCAACCAGCTTGAAGGTAGGGTCCCGACTCTCCCATGACGACCTTACCTTAAGACTATATCCTTGTCGGCACCTCATTCTTAATATCGAGAAACGAGTTTCGACTCAAATAGTAGAGGGACTACAGAGGTTGAAAGAGAAAGGGGTAGGAAACTCGAGGGTGACGAAAAGAATCGTCGGAGTTGTTAGAGGGTCGGTGGAGTAGTAAAGACGACGACGAGGAGGGGTTAAACAAGGTTTCAGGATATCGCAGAAGGGTACCGAAGGACGCAAACGACGGAAAAGAGATGGGGTCGGAGGGACGAGATGGACTGCAGACGTATAAGACGACGAACCTAGAGACGTCATCCGTTTCCAGGACCAGAGAATGGAGAAGTCAGGTGGGAGACATCGGGACAGTCTCGTTCAGGGGGAACTGGTAACCGAACTAGGTTTTGAAAGTTTCAGAGGGATGGGAGGTTTTCGACCTTGTTAATTCAGGTTTGAGTCGTAAGTTCCTGAAGATATTAGACTAAGGTTGAATGGAAATGTTAAATTATAAGGTGATGAGGAGATGTACAACGGTCTTGACAGTAGTTTTCTCTACTAGGAGGAAACGAATTTTATATGTGGGGTACGAAAGGGTACAGGATCACAACGGTTTACGATGGGGAAGTGGACTTTACGGCAGAAGGGTTGGGGTCAGGAAGTTCCGGTAGAGTTACTTCCGAAACGACTGCGGAGAAAGTGAAAATAGGAGAATTTTTCAGAAATTGATAGGAACACCTACAACGAAGACCGTGGTAAGTATGGGATGAAGTCACAATGTCAGACATTAATGGGGGAACGAAAAGAAAAAATTTTTCTGTTAGACAATAAAATAACGTGTCTAAAGTAAAAAAATTTAACTTCATATCAACTAAATGTTACAACACAACCAGAGTTCATATGTCGTTCCGTCAAGTCAACATATATATCAGTTATAATACTCCGACTAAGGATCCCCGTTTTTGCACCAGAATACCTGATCACTTATGGGAAATTATAGGTCATCCCAGGTCTTTTGTGGTCCCAGGGTTACTTACCCACCGATTACTTTAATGTGACAAGGAGAGAGGTATGTGACAGGAGGGATGAGAGGGGATGGTAGTTCTTCGACCACATGGTCAACGGGTATCGTCGAGTTAGAGCTTCATTATCATAAAAATTTACAAAATGTTTTATTGTGATTTTTATAATAAAGAATAATTAATTACAAACTTATTATTCTACTTTACATATTTGTTGTTATTAATTTAGTTATCCAAGTACGTATGAGACCCACCCGCCCCCGTGAGAGGATTATTTTAGGAGACACATTAAAAGGAGAGAGGTAAAGGAGAAGAAAGGGTGATAAAGTTCCTAGTCAGATTTGTTTGACTCCCGGGGATGGAGGGTCGATCTACGATCCCAAGAGGGACTGGACATCGGGGTAGACATCTGGGGGTCACCGGAGAGAAGGTCCAAGAACTTGGGTGGACTTTCTTCTACACACACACGCACACACACTCGTTACGAGTGGGGATCGTCCAGGAAGGGCCCCCACGACCGCCCCCACCCCGTCAGGACTGAAGGCAGAGACAGGGAGGTCTAGGGGTCGAGGACGAGACCGGGGACATTAGGTGAGAGGTGCGTCGTCGGCCTCTACATAAATTTTACGTCTAGTCCCGGACCGTGAGTACGACATTGGGGAGACGTCCAAAGAGTAACACGAATAAAATAAAAAATTTTTTTAACAAAACCGGTACGGTGCCACCGTGCACCCTAGAATCACAGGACCGATCCTTACCTTGGGTGCGGGGGACGTAACCATCGTGTCTCACCATTGGTGACCTGGTGGAGTAACGCAGAGTAACACGAATCTTATTACCATTTTTTAGACGGATGTTTAGTCCTTTGGACCCAAGGTAAGGACCCAGCCCTTCTAGGAGACCTCTTCCCTTACTGTTAGGTGAGGTCATAAGGACGGACCTCTTAGGGTACCTGTCTCCTCGGACCGTCCGATGTCAAGCACTCCAGCGTTTCTCAACCTGTGTTGACTCGCTGATTGCGACGAAGCTTCTGATACCAGAAGGGTGGACACTGAAATAGGGGATCAGAACGAGGGATGAGTGGGTCGGTGTAGTTCGAAACGAAGAGACTCAGGGACTTGTGTAGGGTTCCGGGGGACACAAACGACAGGGAGAGGTCTTCCCAAGGATTGGGTAGTCTCTGGGACCCCCAGAGGGATCCCAAGGGGGGTAGATGAAGAAAGAGGTGAGTGGTTTCCTGGAGGGAGGAAAGAATTACTCCTTTGAGGGTTCTGGATGTAAATCAAGCCGAGGCACGATGGTCTGTACCTGCGTGGCCAGTTGTCCAGTTCCGTCCTCGTGTGTCTCTTCTGTATCTGTTTATGATTTTTCTTGACACTCAATCCCCTGGAGGGACCACCAGGTCACCAATTCTGAGACGCGAGGGTTACGTCCCCCGGGCCGAAGTTAGAGACCAGTCCCTTGATCTAGGGTGTGGCACGTCGATTCCCAAGCGTCCGGAGTTGATTTCTCGGACGTACGATGTCGACTTTTTTTTTTTTTTTTCCTAGGGGTGCGGTGTGTGTGGACTCTGGACCTCGTTAGTTTGTTTATTTTTCTCGACGCTCAGTAGGATTCAAAACACGTTCTTCGTTTCTTCCTAACGTCTCCTCTTCTCACTAGACTATAAAAGAAAGCCTCTGCCGGAAAGACTCCTCCATTATACGTCAAATTCTGAAATTGAGTACTAACACCTTTAAAAGTTTATATGTGTGTCTCTCTTATGGTGTCACTTAAGAGTACCTGTTTAGTGAGTCACAGTTGTTAGGACGGTAGGAATAAGACTGCGATAAGTTTTTTTATTTATTTATTCGTACACGTCGACCTTTTCATAGTCTGACCCCCCCCAGTCTTCTAGACTCAAATCCAGGACCACGACGCGAACTGGTCTCTTCCTTTACCGTTGGGTGAGATCACAAAAACGGACCTCTTAGGGTCCCTGTCTCCTCGGACCACCCGACGGCAGATACCCCAGCGTGTCTCAGTCCGTACTGACTTTACTGAATCGTCGTCGTCGACGGGAACTGGTCGACATACCGGACTCCGACATCCAGTCCGGGGCCGTCGGGGGTCTCCATCTCTCGGTAGCACCGGAAGACCTTTAGAGGAAAGGGTCCTCTGTCGGAAGGGACTTTTGTGAAAGCGAAGACCGCCCCTTTCGATACGTCGACCGGGACTAAATCCTAGACTGTCGTCCGTGGGAGAAGGTCAGGACCCTTCGGCGGGAGACCCCTCCCCTGGTGTGCACCGGACTCTGTATAGACCAGGTTCACCCCTTTGGTCTTTGAAGGTGTCCGTCCTCAGAGGGTCTCAGAACGACCTGTCGGGTCCTTCTCGGGGGGACCCCTCTAGCCAAAGGTTGTGACGTGTGTGTCTTCGGGTAGTCGGTCAGGTCTTCCCGGGACCTGCTCCGTCGACCAAGAGAGTGTCCAATCTCCCCGACCAGGTCTGGGTACGTGACCAGAGGACGTAATTGGACCAAAAGTAAGTGTCCAACTGGGACGGGGTTCCTGAGCCCACTTTTAGTCAACTCGATCTCTCCGACCAAGGTTACGACCTAGGTGTCCGAGACCGCGAAGACCGTTAAGACCAGTGGGGAACCCTGGAGTTACAGAGGTAGTAGTTTTGCCCGAAACATTAAGGGTCCACCAGTCGGACTTCTGGCATTGACCTTTCTCTTAGGACTTCGCACGCGTGAGCTCTTTCCGACGAAACCACTGTCTCTGTCACGTGCCGGGTGCTTGTGAGTGGTCCGGAGGACTATCTACGTCCCCTACAGCTTCTCGAGCTTCTCGTCCAGACTTTCGTCGGACGGCCCCAAGCTTCGGACTGAGACGGTACACGACGGGTACCTGACTCGTTCCTCGTAGTGGGGACGTCGGACAAAGGAGAGGTCGACGGAGTGCCCCACAACACTGGCGGACCTAGTATCGGCCGTGTAGTACTCCTGTGTCACTGCGAGGAGGGGTACGCTCAGACGTCTCAGTGGACGGGACGGAGGGGGGTGAGCGCTCAGTGACGAACGAGTGCCAACAAGAGGGTGCGTCTCTCTCCGATTATCTACAAAGACCTTGATCTTATGTTGACTTATCCCCAACCCTTTTGGATTCCCTTCTTACTTGACCGACTAGATTACTTTGCCGATTTAGGCTCGGACCGCGACACAACTCCAACAATACACCTGGTGCCCACACCTGGCACGTTCGTGTCACCCCGCCCCATCCCCCTGTCCGAGGACCCCGTTTCTTTGGGTAGACGGCGTGGGGGTGGGGTGGGGTTGACCAAATCAGACCAAAAGGTTCGCCTACTCCAAGTCCCTCCAGAACCCGTTCCGACTCCTTACAAGGTGTCCGGGGCACCCCTCCCCCGTCCTCCCCAGATGTCGGAGTGTTCCCAAGGTAACACAGGAGAGGCGTGGCCGTCCGGGGTGTCACCGGGTCAGAGACCCCTCGAGAGTCTTCTTGTTTTTTGGTTCCCTCCCCTTCCTGTCCCCCCGATGTGACCAACCCTGCCTCGGACCCTCTCCCCCGTCCCTCCCCCGCGGTATACGGTTCAGTGTCCCCGGTCCCACCCTCCACCCCGCAGGGACGTGACCCCAGGGGACCAGCTGGGGTCAGAGGGAGTTAAGTCGCTCCCTACCCTCTCGGATCTTTTCGTCCTCTGCCGGTTCGGGCCTACCCCGACTTATTTTCAGGAAATAAACAGAATTATAGGGAATTTACGTGTTTGAACTTTGGGATTTGGGAGGGAGAGATAAAGAAAACCTGCACCAACACGGACCGTCTTAAGAGGGAGAACGGACTCGAGGACTGGTTTTAATATGGTCGAAGGACAAATTTTGAGAGGCTAAGGTGTCCGAAGACTCTACGAGGCACAATCGAGGCCCTACCGACCCCCGTCCCGTCCCGTCCCACCCGAAGGGTCGGTCGATTGTTACGTCTGTGGTTTGACCCCCGAGGGGGGTGGGAGGGGGTTTCGGATGATGGTAGTGACACCAAACCGGTCCCGGACCCTACCTACCCCCTCCCATGGTCGGGGATCGTCCTATCCCATCACCAGTCCGACCCCCTCCCCGTACGAGACTCTGGAAGGTCACTGATGGACGACTAAGGTGATGAAAGGTTGGAACCCTGGACTTAGGAGGGTTCAAAACGTAAACTTTTTGGAACTACGACCCTTTCTATCTTCCGTCCTCTTCCCCCACTGTCTCCTACTCTACCAACCTACCGTAGTGGTTGAGTTACCTGTACTCAAACTCATTTGAGGTTCTCAACCCCTACCTGTCCCTCCGGACCACACGACGTCAGGTACCCCAGCGTTTCTCAGTCTGTGCTGACTCGCTGACGTGACTTGACTTGACTTTTACTCCTACCGCCACTATGATAGGTTCAGGGTCCCGATAAGGCTCGAAAGTTACTTTCTAGGGACCCTTGATGAGTGTCCGCGGACCAGGTCCCACACTGACTCATTCCTTACCGGTAATAATACTACGATTACTACTGTGGTAGAAGTCTTATTAGGAGTCGGAGTCCCTCACTAAAGGGTTCTCGGTTCACACCCTCTCGTGGCACGGGGAACTGGGAGAAGTCGCTGTCGGTCGCTAACTCGTCTATGCTCCCCCCGGGAGCCGGTCGTCTCGGAAAGAACTTCACACAAGTCTACAATTCACGCAGTCGTTATTTTCCGGGACACTAGCCACTTCAGACTCTTTACGACCGAATTGGGTTCAATTTATCCTAGAAAACACTCCCTGAGTAGTTTCAGAAACAACCCAGGTTAGACGTAGAGCTTAGAGGTCTTTCCCTCTCGTCTTATGTGTGAGACGAAGTGTTAGGAAATCTCTCACTCACAAGACACAGTGGGTGAACGCCCCTTCCGGCCTACGACGGTGTGGGAAAGGACGGAAGTACTCGAAAGAGGAGGGAGTAAGTGTAGACACGAGGTACTTGGTCAGTACCCTTGGAGTAGGGTGCTCCGGGACGGGTTCTTAGAAAGACAGAATAATCCCTCTGGACGTCGATACAGATAGACGAGGGGATAAAAACTATTACCGTCCTGAGAAGAGGACCGCCGAGTCCAGGTTTGAGGGTCGGTGAGACGTAGGGAGGACGGGGAGTAGGGAGTGTGGGGGAGGTAGTCGTTCGGGATGACCTAGATGGGGTTCTATACAGGGTTGAAATTAGTACCGAGCGGCAAAGATTGATGATGACGTGAGCAGGGTCAGGGGTAGTAGAGAGCGGACCTGCGATAGCAACGGAGGAGTGACTAGAAGGTCTAAGGGAGATCGGGGTGGCCGGAAAAGGGATGTCACCACCACATCAGCGATTCAGCACAGGTTAAGAACGCTGGGGTACGTGGCATCGGGTGGTTCGAGGAGACAGGCACCCTAAGAGGTCCGTTTTTATGGGACCTCGCCCAACGGCAAAGGAAGAGGTCCCCTAGAAGGACTGGGTCCTTAACTTGGGCGTAGAGGACTTAACGTCCGTCTACTCAATTTACGTTAGTCTGGTACGGTGGGCGGACGACGTTTGACAGCTTACCGAAAGAAAGTGTGATTTGGTTTTGGAAACGGAAGATTTCGAGGGGTACTAGGGCGGAATGGGTGGTTGAACGTACGTTAAGTGGGACGGTGAGTAACAGGACGCCGGACCAACCAAAGGAAAGTCTAGAGTGGGGTCCCGGAAACGTGAACGACCAGGGAGAAGGACGTTGCGCGTAGGAGACCTTGAAGCGCGCCTACAGTCCTCAGACGGATTGGTAGGTGGAAGTAACACTCCTCTGGGAGGGACTGGTGAGGTAGGGTTCATCGGGGAGGGTAGGGCTACCAGTATCCACGACGGTGAAAGGGGACAGAGGAAGGGTCGTGATGGAGGTAAACTTTGAAAACACAAATTAAACAAAGGTACAAAGAAAAGAGAGAGGAACTTGATCTTCCATCCTTTGAGGCTCCCGTCCTCTAACGGAATGCGCAACGAGATCGGAGTCATAGATCGTATCCTGGAGCGGTGACCTCCACAGGGTCGTTATAAACGACTATCGTACTCACTTCCTCTTACGAGTCGTCTGTCGCCACTCACTCTTGTCAGTGACCGAACGCCGTAACGGTTCCTACTAGGGCCAGGACCAGGTCGACTCTTTCATGAGGACGTGTAGTAGTGGGCGTCCGGACTACTGTCCCTGAGTCCGAGATTCAGGACCCGTTTGTCGGTCTTCGGACGGGCTGAACCTGTCAACATCGACTCCGGTCCATACCGCCGTTCGTGACTCGATCCGTGACAATGTATGACCTTCATTCAAATTTTGGGAAGTGTAGCTGTGAACTCTTCATCCAAAGTAGAGAGATTAATATCGACTCCAGTGTGTCGGTCAGACATTTCGTCCCCTAGCCATTGTCTAGAAAGTCAGATTTTGTCCCACGGCAGCCTTCTTACCTACTCACTTACCTTGAAGATTGACGGTTTTACGCCTCCCTTTTCACCACCGGTTTCGGAGAGGAGGAGAGGGAAGAATGGGGAGTTGGTGGGGGGTCGGGGAAGAGGGGATAAGAGATTGTGGGTGGGGGGTAGTCCCATGTCGTCCCGAGTTTACAGGTCCCAGACCAAACACTCGGAGTGCTCCTCAGTCGAAGAACCTCGGAGACCCAAGAGGAACCATTTTACCCGTCTCACTCGGAACGAAACAGTCGAAAGGACCCGTCAGCACTCTTTAGTCTACTCGGTTAGCACGTTGCACGAGCTTTCTGTACCCGTAATAATCTCGGGAGGAGCACCGGCATCCCCCGTCGCAGAGGGTTCCCGTAGGAGTACTCGTCCTTATGGTTCCCATTTCGAATAGGGATTTCTGTCTAGGAGGGTACCGTCTTACAGTCCAGACCACTGTGGACCTTACTCTACTCCCATAATGAGCCCCCGGTCCCCACATAGGAACCGTGGGGGTTTCGGCCATTGTCTTCTTTGGGTGGACCACCGAGACTACTTTGGGGTCACTACCGGTGTGGTTCAGACATAGAGTTCTCCCTGATACACGGGACATCTGAGCCCGGACCCTGGAGCCCTATGTGTACAGTTACTTGATGCGCGAGAGTGAAAGTAGACGTCGACCCCGTCCTCGCGTCCCCGTCTGTCTCCTCCCTTCCACCCGAGCTCGAGTGGGTCCCACGCGTCCAGACCCCAAACAAATAACGACACACTGACTCCTATGCGGACGGGGAGAGACCAGTAATAAAGGAGACACGTGTTTGTGCTCCCGTTCTGGACAGTAGTGCTTGTAAGACGAATAAGATTATAAGGTCCAACGTGACATCCGTGGTACTTGCTCGGTGAGGACGTTCTCCCGGTCGTTATGTTAGGTTCTTCCGCGTCGGGTCGGATTTTGTCCCCCGAGTCGGGGGATATCATGTGACTTGGGACCCTAAAGC
This sequence comes from Capra ibex, assembly GCA_006410555.1. Taxonomy (NCBI): domain Eukaryota; kingdom Metazoa; phylum Chordata; class Mammalia; order Artiodactyla; family Bovidae; genus Capra; species Capra ibex. Next base: position 7,080,614 of record SJYO01033645.1, read on the forward strand.
GAAATATGGAGGACCATACTTGCGTCTTATGAAGAGGTCCCTACCACCTCCTTGGGTACCCCACTTTCACCCCTTGTTCTCTCCTAAGACTGTAGAAAAAGGACACTTAGTCGTCTTTTGGATTTTTGAGTTAGAGCGTAACCACGAAAGAGGTGGCACTCTTTGCGCGTGGAGGTCGGTAAACGACCACTTGAGACTTCGTGCTCGTATTTATTAATTTTACTTTAATGTCAACAGTTTTATTTACTCGTCTCTTGGTCCTCGAAGGAGGAACGGTAGGGCACTCAAGAATCGACCGATAAAATGTTTTCGACTACTAGTTTCCGTTTCCCACGGGACCTGTGACTCTGTCACTCTCCACCGACGCTACTCCTTTCCCGGGTTCCCGCCACCCGACCCCGTGCCTTTTTCCTGACCGTCCACATATACGTCGACACCGTCTTGGAGCGTCAGACCCCACCAGTCGCCGTCACTGTCAAGCCCAGACACCCGACACTCAGGTGTAAGTCGTTCGGGTTCCCGTTCCCAAGACCGTTCAGGAGTAAGTGGGGTCTCGGGGTCTTGTGGGAACCTCGTTCAGACGACACCCGAGACCTGGGCCCCCGCCAGGGTGTACGGAGGTGATTCCTTCGTCTACGTAGGAACCGAGGTTGGTGGACCCGTGATTAGTCTAAGACTCTGACTAAGGAGGTCCCCAGACCACTCTCTCGAGTGGAAAGAGGGACGAGAATCTCGTCCCCGGACCGGGTGATCTTCACCGTCCGGAGTCTTCCACCGTCAAGGACCCACACTTGAGTGACCTCCAAACCACGTACAGACTAGGACCGGTGGTGGGAAACAGACGAACTTGATTACGGAGGATGGGTCAGAGGCCCCGGAGACGGGATGACAAACCATCTTACTTACTTACTCCTCTCCATTCCAATAGTAATACGGGTAAAATGTCTACTCCTTCGACTCCAAATTTCTTTACTAGACCGAGTACGAGTGACCCTCTCCACTTCACCCTGACACCCAAAGGAAGTCTATCCTTCTGATTTCCCGTTCGTAGAATTTGTATGGACTACGGTTATAGTCCTGATCCCCTGACCCGCCACCACAGACGACCTACTACGGTTTGTAGAGGGCGTCACTCCTTTCTCCAGGGTCGTCTCTTCGTCCACCATGTTTCTGTTCTTACTGAACCATACGACTTCCTTGGGTCCCTTTGGTTATACCGACCTCATCTTTGTCGTTTCCCCTTCCCATTCTATCCAACCGTCCTCGGGCGGGTGTCCTACCCGAATCTAGAATGGAATTCACACTACCCTCCTAGGGTCCCCCGAAGGTTACCGTCTACCCCATCGTCGAGAATCCCCCGTCCGGACCTATTATTGTTAAAGACGGGGTTCGGTCAATTACTGGGTAGAAAGTACGTAGTTGGTTTCGCCGTGGTGACTGAAGGTAACCAAGTCGATTATTTATGTTTACTAGTGTCGATCGTAGACTCAGTACTACTCTGCCTTCCTACCGTAGTGGCCACGGTACCTATACATGAACCCGTTTGAGACCCTCTGCCACTCCCTGTCCCTCCGGACCGTACGACGACAGGTACCCCAGCACTTCTCCGCCTGTGCTGGCCTACCGACTTGTTGTTGATCGTACATGATTCGAAGATGACACACGGTCCGTGACACGACTCGTGACGAGGTGTAGTTGTGTAAGTAAGAGAGTAATTTGGGAGTACGGATAGGGTACTGTGTCAAAACGCATGTTGTACTAAATGAAATGTTATTATGTGTCCACTGAAAACCATGAAAGAGTAAAATGTCTACCTCTTTGACTCCGAGGTTACCAATTCATCGAACAGGTTATTTATGGGGTCGGTGACCGTTTCGGTCTTGGACTTGGGTACAGACACACTCGTGTCTCTTACTCAGGAATTATGATTGGTCGTGGCGGAGGGGCGGGGTCTGTGTGTGTGTGTGTGTGTGTGTGTGTGTGTGTGACCCAAAATCGAGAGACCATTGATCCTTGTGACAACTCCCCACCTCAACCATCACCCAATGTCAAAGAGTTTGTCTTGAACTGACCCCGAGAAAGAGAAAGCAGGAGAACGAGGAGACCGGGTACTCTACCCCGCGGTCCCCTTCCTCCGGGTGAAGAGGGAGGACCTTACCGAGTGCAAGTAACGACCTATTGCGTTAGTCTCGTGTCCCTAATTACCTGAACCGAGACCGAAAGTTCAGGGTGGGCGACTGTCTAGCGGATCAAGGGGGGACAAGGACTTGGAAAGTCTTTTTTTACGTCCGCCGAACGAATAGAATCACGCCCCAACGGCACCTTTGACGTAGGGAACACTCTACGTGACAGTATTGTAAAGTCAGGACAAGACTTGTGAATTTCTGTGTCGGAGGAGGAGAAGCCCCGGAGTCAGGTGCCCGTGAGTAGTTCACCAACCCCTCGCCCATCCCCCACTCACACCGCCCTCCACTTCTTCCTCCTCCTGGGGACCGAAACCTTTACAACCGAGGGTAGGTAGATTCCGAACCCCAGTGGATCGCGGACCGTTCCACCCAAGTCTCTTGTAAGAAGTTCACCGAAGATCAGACCCGTTGCCCGAGATGAACCCAATAAACACTACTTAGGGTGGTAGACGGGGTACTTCAACCGTCTTAATACTTGGGGTAAAATGTCTTCTCCTTTGACTCCGAACTCCTCCACTCCAGTAACATCTCCGGTGACACCGTTACGAGACCCACTGACTTGTAGGACCAAAATCGTGAGTTTCAGGGCACAGGGTCCTTTGGGGGCCAGAGACCGTTTGACCCTACTACCCAAGTGGAGGACACGCAAACAAAGATTACGGATATGGACACTGAGAGGAAGTGTGGGGTCTCTACGAGACGAGGGGGGCGTCTGTCAGTCTTCACGAGACTCGGTGGGAGGAGACGCGGCCCCCGTCCTCCCGCCACCCCACCCCACACGACTCGGTTATCGGTTGTCCTTTCGGGCCAAGGGACCGGAGTCGGATCCTGTTCAAGACTCGAGGAGAGTCCGAGTTTACCTTCGGTGGCAGACGGCCTCCCACGGACCCTAGGGGGACCCAACTGCGGGAGGGGAGGGGAGGGAGTAGTCAAGGGGACCCCCGTCTAGGAATTGTTTACCGTGTCCGAGGAGGGGAGTCCGAGACGAGACCCCGTCGGACCGGAGTCCGTGCGTCCCCCAGTGCAACCTCGGCAAGGGTATAGGTCTGGAACCGAGAGTCGGGAAGGGTAGGGAGCACGAGGGACCTGAAGGTCCGTGTGACTTTCTCCCGACAAGGGGTGTCGGCACGAGGAGGCTTGAAGTCCCGGAGTCGTGCACGGCACGGCAACCAGACACGTGAGCCGAACCGAACCGCAGAGGAAGGGTCCGACGAGGGGACCCCGACTCCAGGTGCGTGGGATGTTTCCGACCGACTCCGTAGGGGAGCGGGTCCTCCGGAAGGGACCTGGACTCGGTGGCGACTTCCCCGAGTCTCCCCGTGCCCCTGGTGGAACACCGATATAGTGAAGGTGGTTTCGGGGTTGAACTTCCTCGACAGGAACCACAGGGGTCCCGTCAGTGACTCTGTAGGAGAGACGTAGAAGTGCGGGGCGAGCCCAAGTAGTGACTCCTTCACGATTGTTTGTGGTTTACTCGCTTACGTCCGTGTGAATCCATGGTGGATCAGACACGGTTCGGCAGCCAGTCTGTTCGGCGTGCCAGGAGTGCTGTACACGTTCTGGGACATACTGCGGGGCCGACGGAAGGGCCGGAGGAGCGTGAGCGAGGGGGTGCGTAGAGAGGTCAGGATCTTTCGGTTCGGGGACTACGGACACCAAGGGGACTGACGTCGGGACACATGGTGTCTCCGGGACCCGTACAAGGGAGTGAAGGAGACCAGAGACGAATTCGTAGGGACAGTCTCCCGAGAGGGGTTGGGGAGATCGGGGAGATACCGTTTGTCGTAGAGGGTAGTAACGAGTGACTAAAAGAATGATGGAATTCGTGTATAAACAAATACATATTATATACTCGGATGTAATTCATATATAAATTAGTGTCCGTATGTCAATTTACTTATGATACACATATTGGATATTTAACTAAGTGTAACTGGTATATAAATCAACAGACAGAGAGGGTGATCTCATATTACAGGTCTTTTCTTCCTGGAAACAAGTGACGACATTAGGGTTATGGGTCTCGGCACCGACGTCGTGTGACATTTACGAGTTGTTTATAAAAACTTCCTTACTTATGTCAGAATCGGGGATTAACTGACGACTCTTTGTCAGGAAGCTACCTTCACGGCACTGTGTGACTTCAAGTGGCCCACTCTACTGAGCGGGTTCCGGTGTATCTGGTTCCTGTGGGACTGAGAGGTCGGGACCCCGGGTCGGACTGGTACTCGGGAGCGGTCATGGTGGCGTGGGGCGTATGACAGGGGTCTCCGACAGATGAGAAAGGTCTCGTCTGCGGGTCTCGGACCACTACCGAGGAGGCACCGTCCTCAGTGTCGCCCCCGGACCTCCTCCTCTACCCGGTGTCTTCCGCACCGACCCGGTGGAGACTCGTAGAGAGCCACCGGGACTCCTCCATGCCGGTCACTTCCGTCCCCGTCCATAAGGTGTCTTGTCTTTCAACGGGGGTAGTCGAGAAGTTAGTACCGGTTCCGAAGGTCGGAGGAGTGCAACCCCCAGGTCTACGTTTGAGACTTTGGAGAAACCCCCCTGGGTTATACAACAATAATTAACTTGTACACTCGGGTAATCGAGTTTGCAAACTTACACGTAGTAATACTTGTACAAAGTCCCTAGGGAAACAACCCCCTAGGGAAGGGGGTGGTTTCGTCCTCTTCGTCCCCAGGTTACTGTGACCAGGGAAACGAGTGGGGGGTCTGGTCCCGATCTCAGCCGGTTACCGTCTCGTAACGGTCCCCGTTGAGGCGACTGGAGCGGAAGTCAGGGACAACATACGAAGTCATCACTCAGAGAGTCCCCCGTCCTGTCTGATGGGGTCTGGGTCAAAGGTTTTCAAGTACCCCGTACCTAAGTGAGTCTTCCGGAGCATGGGTCGAACCCCGACGACGAACGGAGGTGTGTCCCTGGTCCCATCGAAAGTAAAGGACTCCCGGACCTCTTCCCCGAGTCCTGTCTGGAACGGGATCTACGGATCTCTTGAGGGTGACGTTGTGTTTCACGGGAAAGGATTCCCCTAGGTACTCTCCTTCGGTGAAATCCTACTGAGGCAGTGGGCCGGTGGGACAGGACCGAGGGTGACACGTGGACCGCGGCGTGGCTGGACAGGAGAGCGGGACTCTCCATCGAAAGGAGTCAGGGTGAAGGGTCTACTCCTACAGCTCCGAACCCCCCCTTCACGTCCCGAGATTGTGGAGCACCACAGGGACAAACCCCATGGCGTAAGACGAACTGGTCCAAGACCCATAGGTATCTGCAGACGATAGGGTAGTGGAAAAGACAAGAGACTCTCGAGTCTCGTTCGTAAGTGTGTCCACACGCACTTGTGTGTGTGTGTGTGTGCGCACATCGGTCCGTGGAAGAACCGGGGGTTATCGGGTCGTCACTTCAATAACGGGTGCACTATGGACACTCAGATACTACGGACTCCAGGGCCTGAGTCCCCGTCCTATTCCTGTAAGAGTACTACCCACAGGAAGACTGTAGAGTATTTTAGGGTTCTCTGGGACGAGGGACCTTATGGTCGGTCGTTGTGGGGTCCGGGGGTTTCGTGAGTGGTTCCCCGACACCGTACCCCACTCCCAAGGACTTCCCCAGAAAGACCAGGTACGTGTCCGGGTGTTTCTCACCCGTCTCCCTCGGTCTCGATGTAAATTTGTGCCTGATAATGACAAAAAGGAAAAGGCTACGAACGTCACAGGACGACTGTCTGATACTTTTATTTCTAAGTAAAGGGTGACTAGACCCCATAAAAAAAAAAGAAAAGTAAGGTGTTTATGGTATAAAAACCCAAAGACCGTGTGTGAGGTGGGGACCGAACGAGGACTTGGTCGTAGTGATTGGAACTTCCGAGGAACACTCGTGTGGAGGGAGACGGCATACTGTCGGGGTGAAAAACAGAGTCGTTTAAGGATCTTCGGGGGACGCTCCATGGTAACGGGTGGACACAGTCTACCGTTCTGACTCCAGGTCTCTCCAATTCATTGAACAGAATCCGGTGTGTCGTTCAAGTGTTTCCTTGTCTGTTTACCACCTTTCGAAAAAAGAATCATCTATATTTTCGGTTGTCTCGATAAAAGGAAGGGTTCCGAGGTTTAACCTGTTAAATTAAGACCGTCGCTACCGATTTCTCCCCTTCTTAGGACATTCGGGACGTTGACCCACTAAAAAAAAAAAATTTAAAGGGGCGGGCACTGAATAAAAACAACCCTTCACTCTTGGAGTCGAAAAGACGACTTGGGTCGGGACGGAGCACATTTGTAAGTATTCGACACTTTTATTAAGTAACTACTTTAATATATCGTGAGGGAAGTGGGGCCCACTTACTTTGGGTCGGTGGCTGTACTCCCACCACCCCGTTCCAACAGTGTGTGACTTATGGGTGTGTAGAGAGAGGAAGACGACAAGAGTAGCGAGAGACCTACGGGTCCACGAGACGTGTCGGAGCAGACGTCTTTCCGTTTTCACCGGCCTACGGACCCAAGAAGGAAGGAGAATGAGAGAAGAGACGAACCTCGTCTCCCCTCCCTTAAGCACATCTTTAGTTAGACTGTGTACTGAAGGAGCTAGGACCGGTCGAAGAGGTCCATGCCCTCTTTATTTCGGTCCCTGTTCTGCGGTGGTCGAGAACTAATTGTGGAGGGAAACCTCCTTTGGGGAGGAGGTTTACCGTGCCCGGTGACACCGACGGTGACCGGTGTGTACCGATAATTTAAATTTAGTCATTTTGCATTTATCTTGATTTCCCGGGCCCTCGTTTCAAGACGAAACGGTCCAGGTCAGTTACTGGGCTACGTATGTCTCACCTCGTCTCGGCCCCTTGGAGACCTGTTCCCCTTGTGATAATTACCATATTTGGTGGAACGGTTTCGGTGTTTATAAAACACCTTTTTATGAGTGTCTCCCGATGTCACACACGGTTTTGCGTTTCCTCCGTAAACTCTCCTTTTCGACCGAAGTGCCTCACCAACCCCCACCCTCTGTGTATCGTGGTCCTCCTTAAAAAAAAAAAGGAAACCAGTCTCCTTTTTTTTTAGTAGATAGAAAGAAGGAAAAACTTTTGACGTCCTCACCCTGACCCTCTGAGACATTCCGAGGGGGACTCTCATCTCGAGATGGTCGTAAACGAGCTACTTACATAGTTACTTCTCTTTTATAATTTCATTGCCTACACCTTTTCAGTATTTTTTTTCTTTTCCGATCTCCCCCTATTTGTGTTTTAGGCCCGACCCTTCTCTGACCGAGTCCAGCCCACTTCGGAGACGACAAAGACCCAACCCCGTTACCCATAAGTGCACAAGTCACACAACAATATTGACTAGGGGATGTGAATAAACTGTTTATAGGAAACGTAGGGTTACAAGTTGTCTTCGTAAGTGTGGACTCTAGATGATTCTGGGATTTTTTGTAGATGTAAAATCGGGATTAGGACGAGTACAAAGTTTTCTACGAAACGGAGTAATAACATCAACCCCTACTAATTTTAGTTGTATCTATAAAAACTACTATGGAAAATAAATATATCGTGACGTGTAAAAATATCGTAAGTGGTGAAAGAAGGTAATAACCCAAATTTGAATCCTCCTTCATTACATCGGGAACATCCCGTCTTTTACGGTCTTTGGTCTAGACGGAAAAGAAGCACTGAGACGGAGAGTAATCGACACTCTGGGACTTGTTTGGTGACTCAAAGGACCTCGGAGACAAAGGGTTGACTCTTTTACCTCCTTACATAAGTCAACAGACCCAAAGGGTCTACCGAGTCACCATTTCTCAGACGGACATCACGTCTTCTGAGTCTAAGTCAAGGACCCAGTCCTTCTAGGGGACCTCTTCCTTTACCGTTGGGTGAGGTCATAAGAACGGACCCCTTTAGGGTACCTGTCTCTTCGGACCGCCCGATGTCAGGTGCCCTAGGACATCTAAATCTGTACCGAAGCCCTGTCTTGTTCTCATTGAATCGACAGATCGTACCGCCCACCAACAATCAATTGGAAGTGACTAAGCACTGTTTAAGTAACTCGTTAAGGACGTAGGGTCCGAGTCGAGGCCCACGACCCCTGTCCTGTCCCCCACACGTCTTCTGAAGAGTCGTCGACGACAGGACCCTACGTCTGTCACCCGTTTCTTGTAATATTTCACGGAGTAAAGTAACTCTCTTTATACGTTTCACTATCGTGCGACAGGTGTCTCTCGATACCGTTTCCCAAGTTGTCCAGACAACCCCGGTGACTACAGACTTGTCAGGGTAGTAGACTTCCGAATAACCTTACTATTGCCCAACTGTACTTATTTTTCCGAAATCTCTTTTGTCCCATTTCCGTTCTGGCACTCGGTCCTGGTCTTCCGGTTAGTCTGTCCGGTTCTCGAGCGGACGTGTGCCCTAGACTGCTTCAGGACGGTGTCCGACCGTGGCCAACCACGATTATTAATTGTCAACGAGACCCGAGGTCTCAGAGGGGTGTCGGGGGTCGGGGAGGGGTCGTCGACTTCCTCCCCACAAACGAGGGGCGTTCCTGGAGACACTGAGTCGTGAGACTGGTCCCAGATGGAACCGACCAGTCATGGTCGTGGGTGGACAGTAATTTACGACCGCAAAACGGGAACTCAGTTTCCTACCCCCACCCAAGGATTTAGCGGGGAGTTAGAGAGGGGCGTTACGCCCGACTCAGGACTGGGGAAGGAGAGGTAGGTTCGGGGCACTACTCCGTCGGAGGTGGAGAGCCCAGGTCCCTTCAAGGTGAGTTCTTCCGAGTGGAGTCCGCTCAAGACTCCTCCCTCCGCTCCGGCGACACACTTGGAGGTCCCTCTCACACGAGAAGTTCTTGTCGGAAACACTTCCCTCGAGAGCCGTCTCGAAGCTCGGAACGTTGTGAAGCTCTGGTCACGTGCTTGTGTTCTAGAACTCACCGTCCTCCGCCTCAGAACTCCGGTGGAGGTCCCACGACCCTGAATGGGACACCCACGACGTTCAAGTTGTACCAATCTGAACGCAAAGTTGTCTCTCGTGGGACCGAAGATCCGCTCACCCTAGACATCCTGGAGTATCCCACCCCGTTCACGGTCGATCTTCGTTCAGGAGTATTTTACCGACACCATGTAGGACCCGTGTACACGACACTAAGAGAAGACCAGACTAAGTGAAAAGAATTATCTTTATTCAAAATTTAAAACCACTGCAGGTTAAGCAGATAAAAAGGAAAGTGCCAAGGATAAAAAAGACAGGACAGAGTCTGCAAAGACGGCTGATGTTCTGACACTTCGATAAGCCAGTCCGACAGAAGGTTTTCAATTTATTAAGGAAATTGAGTCATTATTTTTCTGTTAGGTTATTTTTTACCCGTTTTCTGAACTTACCTAGCAGGTGTTTTCTTCTGTAAGTCTACTTTCTACGAGTTGAAGTGATCGGTTTGTCCCTTCATGTGTACTTTTGCGATTACTTTAGTACAGTGTGTTGATGTATTACAGATTTTAGCTTTTCGAGACAACTGGTATGCTTCACAACTAGTCCGACACCTCCTTAACCTTCGGGGTCTGTGTCGACCACCTCCACACTTTACTATGTTCTTAAAATCTTTTGTCGAACCGTGAAAGAGAATTCAATTTGTATGTGAACGGGAGATTACGTTGGTAAGATGAGGATTCACAAATGTGTACTCTTGTCTTTCGTCCTCAGGGGTGTTTCTGAACGTGAGTTTACAAGTATCCTCGAACTAATGTATTATCGGGCTTTGACCCTTGTACGTTTACGGATAGTTTCCTACTTACATATTTGTTCTATAACACATATGTATTCTAGCTTGTAACACGTCGTCATGTTTCATTACTCGAGGGTGTATCGAGGGTTGTTGTCCCTACTTAAAGTCTTTGTAGTTCTACAAATCTACTGAGTTGCTCGAGTTGCTTGAACTCGTGTGAGGTCTTCTACCACTTCCTGTCCCTTCGGACCGTACGACATCAGTCACCCCAGCGTTTCTCAGCCTGTGTTGAACCGTTGACTCGTTGTTGTTGTTCGACTCCCTTCCTTCGGTCTGTGTTCTCTCGTTTAACACACTAAGGTAAAGATCCTTCGAGATCTTGTTTCGATTGGATGTCACTATGTTTCGTCTCGGTACCAATTGACCTTCCCCCGGACTCCTTTGAGGGGCCCGACTACCTTTTCAAAGGACAGAACGACCCTTAAGCCTAAAGTCCCCACATTTGTTCCAGTCGTACATACCTTGTGAAATCTAGACTTACATTTAACATGGGGTTATTTCAAAGAGTAAGAAACACCGACCCCGCCCCTCCTTTTTCAACGACCTACTTTCATATATATTAAGGAAGTTGATGACTATAAAGTAAATAAAAATTTTATTCAAATGAATAAATAAATAACTTTACATAACTGTATAAACAACAACAACAAGTCGACGAGTCAGTGCAAACTAAGAAACACTAGGGCTCCTGATGTCGTGTGGTCCGAGGGGACAGGAAGTGGTAGAGGACTTCGAACAAGTTTGAGTACAGACAACTCAACCACTACGGTAGGTTGGTAGAGCAGGAGACAGCAGGGGAAGAAGAGGACGGAAGATAGAAAGGGTCGTAGTCCCAGAAAAGATTACTCAGCCGAGAAAACGTAGTCCACCGGTTTCATTAACTGTATATTGTGACATATTTAAGTTCCACAGGTCGTTCAACTAAACTACATACACATCACGGTAATATCACTGTCGTGGAAATAATATAATGTACTAATAGTACAGAAAAAAAAATTACACCCGGTAAAAATTTCGGAAATGACTTAAACCATGTTATAACGAAGACAAAATACGAAACCTAAAACCGTCTTTCCGTACACCCTAGCATCCAGGGGTTGGTCCCTACCTTGGTGTAGGGGACGTAACCTTCCGTTTGAGAATTGGTGACTTGGTGGTCCCTTCAGGGTAGTAAAGAAAAAACTCGACCCTTATTAGTTCTAGATCAGAGGATCGTTGAAGTCACTGAAATTACGTTATCACAACAGGGATGAGTGATGAGACACGTAATCGAGAGGTCCTGAACAGAGGATCAACGTCCAAACCTGTGAATAGACTGTAGAGAAAATAAGAGGGTAAAAGGTCTCCGAGGCAATCAGACTGTAACAATGATTCGCACGGTCCCTGCCGCTTCTCTGTCTCCGTTCATGTCCGTTCAACGACGTTGTAGGGTAAGGAAGGAGTAGGTTGTCTCTAGACGGTGGGGATGACGCACGATACTCCTGGAGACCTCGTTGTTTCCGGCTATTCGGTCGCAGGGTAGGTAGTTCCTCGAGTGTCAGTAAGACACACACACACACACACACACACACACGCACACACACACACATAGAGTGAAGAGTTCTTCAATCGGTCCCTGAAGGGACCCCCGATCCACCATTTCTTAGGTGACCGGTCACGTTCTCTGTACCCAAACCAGGGAGTAGGCCCTTCTAGGGTGCACGTCCTTCAGGTACACCACGTTGACGACTTGCACACCGGGGCCTCGGTGTCGAGGACTCGGGCGCACGGTGTCGAGGACTTCGGACGTGCGGGATCTTTGGCACGGGACGTCGTTCGCCCCGGCGGTGTCACTCTTCGGGCGCGAAGCGTTGATCTCATCGGGGGTGAGCGGTGACGATCCCTTTTCGGAAGTGTCGTTGCTTCTGGGTCGTGGCGGTACTCATTTCTTTATCATAAAAATTTTTCCTTCAATCGGTAGTATAAAAGGTTCTTGGTAAATTTTCACATTATTACAACTTTTTTTGTTTTTTGTTTTGTGTCGGTCATCGGTGGAGAAGTAAGGGGGTCCGGGATCCGTCGAGATTGAAGACCTGGACGTAGTTCTTCCGGGTCCCAACCCCTCCCCGTCCACCCAGAGAGACCCCTAGACCTCTGACACCCGACGGGAGGTCGTTCCGGGTTGGAAGGTGGTAGTCGCTGTAAAGGGCTCGGGGGTTGTCCGAAGAGACAGACGAGAGATCTCTGTCGATCTGACGGCCCCGGGGAGGTCACGTCGGGGGACTACCGATTCGGTGGTCAAAGACCGACGAGGAGGACGGGAAACGTCTTTGGAGATGTCGTCGTGTAAAGGAATTACACACACTGTCGATCAGGAAAGAGTTACAGAAAGAGAATTTCCCTGTCTTTTTATCTTTGACTGGTTGGTACCGACTTTACATCCGTAAGACCTGTGTCTGGGTTTCTAGGTGGTCCTGGGTGTAGGGGCGAAGAGTAAGTTTGGGATCCTTCGACGTCCAACGTCCCTCAAATAAAACGGAGCAAAGTATGGATAAAATTCCGTCCAAAACTGAAAAAATAACTTCATATTAACTAAATGTTATAATTCAATCAAAGACTACATGTCGTTTCACTAAGTCAATATGTATACGTATATAAAAAATAAAAAAAGGTAATACAAAATAATGTCCTGTAATTTACACAAAGGGACATGACATATCATCCTGGAACAAATAAAAGATATACCATCAAACATAGACAATTAGGTTTGAGGATTGAATAGGGAGGACGGGAAAAGGGAAACCATTGGAACAAAAGATACAAACACTCAGACAAGACAAAACATTTATTCAAACAAAGACAGTATAAAATCTAGGTGTATGTTCACTATAGTATACTATAAGTAGAAAGAAACAGACTGAGCAATTACGAAGGGAATCATACTAGTAGAGTCCAGGTAGGTGCGACAGCGTTTACCGTAAGAAAGAAATACTCACTTATCATAAGGTGACATACATATATATACTGTAGAAGGGATAGGTAAGTAGATAATTACCTGTAAATCCAACGAAGGTACCAACCGATAACCTTTATCACGACGACACTTGTAGCCCCACGTACATAGAAAAACTTAGTCTCAAAAGTTCCTCCCAAAACTACTACCTGTGTCTTCAGGGGTTCAATCACGAGTACCGATGGTAGGGGTCCCGGGTCCTGAGAAGGACCCTACTCCGTGATACTAAGGGTAAAATGTCCACCCCTTTGACTCCGAATTCCTACTGTCCTGTACTGGTTCCAGTGTTTCGATCGTTCTCCGTCTTTGATCTAAGGTTCCAAAGACCAAAGTTTTTGTTCATAGTTCCGGGATACAGTAAAGGAGGAATTGTTTAGAGTCTTGGTACTTTCTTTACGGACCAAGTGATGATACTCATACGAGACCTTATTTACTACCCATCTAATTATTCGCTTACCTACCTACCTATCTACCGACCTGACCACTTACCTATCTACTTCCTACTTACCTACCTACCTATCTTCCCATCTACTACCTACCTACCTACCTACCTATCTACCCACCTACCCATCTACCTACCCACCACCTACCTATCTGACTACCTACACACTTTGTCCTCCTCAGTCCTGTGAACGGAGTGTCCCGTCAACGTGACCCAGGTCCGAATAAGAGACTGAGTCGGAAGGATGAGAGGGACCTCGGGAACGACCCGAGTCGTAGACTCATTTTTCCCAGGGTCTATTAGGTCTCAAGACGTCCGACTCTTTGTTCTTTCTAGTAGATTTTCAGACCTACGTCCGACACGTACACGCCCACACGAGTCCTTACCACCCCAGCCCCCCCGGGATACCTTTCCTGTCCCACACATATCCTTCCGACACCCATCCTTCGCCCTCGACCCCGCTCGCACCTCGTCTCCGTGCCCGGTCCTACACTTCCGCAAACGTACTTACCCACGCACGCCCCCACTCATCCATATATGTCCGCACAACCTCCACACGTGTCCACACGCTAGTCGTGCGCGGGTCCTACCACTCGTACTTCCGTACCCCGACCGTCCACACACACGGGTAATCTTCGTCAACTTCCGTCAGACACAGAATTGTTCCGGTGCCACGTCCGAGGGTCCCACTAGTTAAAGTTGGTGTCGGTACTAGGGTTTTGGAGGGTCGGACCCTTGGAGCGACGGAGGGTGATGGGGAGGGGTCCTAGACTTGGCCGACCGGACGGGGTGAGGGAGGACGGACAGTGTCCAGTTCCGCCCGGGGAGTGACTTATGTTTTTTGTGTGTCCCGAAAATAATCGCAGACTCCCATCGGTCCGGTCCCCTCCCGGATCTGTCAAGACTTTAGACACGAGGGCAGACCGGAACAAAGTCTTAGGACTCCCGTTTGCCAACCAGAATGACGGGGGCTAGAGTCCATTTGACTCCTGTGTCGGTCGACCCGTGGGGTCCTCCCCGTCCGACCCCTTCTTACTCGTTTAGACGCTTCATTCACTCGTACTACCTTCCAAGAGGGGTGACTCTTCTCAGGTCTCAGTTAAGGTGCCGTCAGAGGGTCCTGGCTGTGTGACCCCGTCCGGACTCGAGGGGTGCTTCAGGGACCACCCGTCGGGTCGAGGAGGGAGTCGAGTCGTCCTGGGTCTCGGACTCGGCTCCAAGAGTGACGGGTCCGACCTACACCACCCGTAGACTGGTCGGCGGCACCCCTCCGGAGTGCTCACCCGGTCCCTGGTTCGGGCTACAGGGTTCCCTGGAGGTGCGGGAGACCGGTAACCTGTCCACCGACGTGTCTGACGGTAGACAGGCCTTGTTAGACCCGGTCGGGACGGGAACCAGTTTCGACTGGGGTTATGAAATCTAAGACTCTTGGTGTCTAGTGTCCTGACAGTCGAGTCTAGTCCCCCTCCCCCTCCCCTTCCCCCT
>SJYO01033645.1:7095614-7484966 GCA_006410555.1 Capra ibex
TCCCCCTCCCCCTCCCCTCCCCTTCCCCCTTACCCTCCCTCTTCCCCTTCCCTCCCCTGCCCCTCACCCCTCCCTGCCCTTTGAGGGAGAAAGTTATCTCCGGTAATAAGTGGTTGAATCAGGAATCGGTGTCCTGTTCACGAGGCGGACCGATAGAGACCTTTGACCCGTTGGGACCAGGGACAGAAGGGAAGATCCAGGGGAGGAAGGGGTCGAGTCTTGGTCTTTGTTGGGTCGGGTGGGTGTAAAGGTCGAGGAGAAGGAGGACGAAGGAAGGTGTCCACGGTACAGATTGGGTGGTCTTCCAAGGGACGGTAGGGTGGGGGTCCTTCACGGCAGGAAGTGTGGAGGTTCCGAGACGGGTTCTCTGGGAAAGGCGACCCTTTTTCAGGAAGGTCCGGGTCCTGTTCGTCGGAACGATGACGGGTCGGAAGGGGCCACAGTATGTCTGTCTAGGGTAGAACGGGTAGAGGGGGGGGTGGTGTGTGTGTGTCGGTGTCCAGAGTTTTGTTGCCAAAGGAGGTTGTCTGTGACGACAAGAACAGGTGTCCGAGGGAACTCTCCTTCTCGACCCTATTGTCCGCACTACGACTGGAGTCATGGGGGTCGTGGGCTTGACCCCCTACCTTATGTCATCCGCGAGTCATTCACGTACCCCTTAGTGTGACTGCGTAGAAGGCCCGACGGGGAAGACCTCGACCACATTTTTGAATGTGCCCCCTGAAGGAGCAGTCAGGTCGCCAATCCCGAGACTCGAAGGTTACGTCCCTGACGTCCAAGTTAGCTGTGTACGGCGGTGCCGTGCCGGTTTTCTGTTTTGTTTGTTCTTTCCGATGTGCCTTAATGTTCGTGTCCCTCCCGACGCCGTCCGTCCGCCCCCCCTTGGCGTCTCACTAGACAATTGTCGCCCTCTCCTCTGCCTTACTTAAGTAAAGGAGGGACATCATTAAACGGACATTTATAAGTGTTTGGAGCGTCAAAGAGAGTCGGAAGGGTAATTTCTATTTGCGTATTTATTTGGTCGGATGGGTCCCGAAACGTGTGTCCGACGACAAGGACATGGGTTCATGGTCCCACTGATAAGTCGACGACGTTTCTTAGGGTCTTCCACAGGTCTCACCCACTGAGCCTCTCGTTCCTCCACCGATCCGTCCTGAACCGCGGCCAGTGAGGTCTCGACCTCCTCTAAACGGACGTTCTGGGTACCTCCACACCTGGGTCGTCCGGTTTTGGGTCTTGTCCACCGGAATAACCGGATCCAAACCAAACTACTTCACAGGAGGGGTGGGAGGTCGGGCCTGGGGTCCCCCTCGAGTCTCCAGTGTGTGTCTCTCGGGAGACACGAGGTCCACCTAGGGAACCATTCCTCTTTTTGTTTGCGGAAGAACTTTACGATCCCTAGGTACTGTATGTATCTCCCTCGTGGTTCCAGCGTCTGTCTGGCTGATAACCTCCCACTACTGGAGACCCGTTCCCCGGGACAGTCCCGGTTTCATCCCGGGGAGTATTGGATGGGTACCGAGGGAGAACCACATGAAGAGACTCGTGAGTTCCTCACCATTTGTGGGTAGTCTGTTACCGTCCTTCTTTCTCGTCGAGAAAGGAAGAGGGGTCTGACTACCACTTTTGAGGACCCCGTGAATTGGACCTGAGTGAATTAGTTCAGGATCTTACTGTTACTGTTTAGGAACGTATTGTGACCGGACCTGTTCGAGAAAACGAAATTTAAGAGTACTGTTGGGATCCTCCGTCCAGTGATGATAGGGGTAAAATATCTACCCTTTTGACTCCGGGTATTTTTCTTGGTGTGTTTTCAGTCCTAAGTTTGGGCCTGTAAGACCAGGACGTCAGAACGTTTTCCTAATTCCGTGTTTCCTCCGTCCTGTCGTTTCATCTTTCTTCGACCTCCGTCCCAGGGTCCTTTTCTCGTACACCCTGTAAACCCCTATTCTTCCACATACACGATAAATTTTTTTTATTTATATACTTCTGGGTCCACACGTCGGGTGGGTGTTAATGGAGTGAAGTAGAGTAGTCGTCGAGACATTCCTTTCCAATAATACGGGTCAAGTCTCTACCTCTTTGACTCCAAGTACTTCGAATTACCAGAAGAAGGTCTGTCTTTCACTCCCGGTCCTAAACTTAGGTCTGGTTGAGTGGTGGTGGTAAAGATAACCGAAGTCTAAGTAAAGGAGATGGTCGGTCTCACTGAACTTCGCTCAGGAAGTGCAGTACCTGGAGTCAAAGGTATAGACATTTACCCAGGGAAGGAATCGGGGTCAGGTCCCTCCGACCCTTCTGGCTTACTCCACCGCCGTCTACACTTCGTTCCCGGTGACGTACCGTGTATCGGATGCCGTCTCCGAGGTTTCGGGTCCAGGACTGACATGGATCTTCTGACGGTAAATGTTGTCGTACGGGACTGCGGGGTGTCCTACGAGACGGTCGTTTCTCTAAGTTAATACCAGTAATACCACGTGAATCCTTTTGGTCCCTCGTCCGATTATGTAAAGTCTTTCTAAACGTTCTCGTCTCCTACTTAGTTTTACTCAAAAGATGAATTGGGAGTCAATTTGTCTTTTAGGTAAATTGGTGTTCCGTAGTGAGACAGAAGGGTGAGAGATCAGTTAGTAAAAAAAAAAGGAAATGACAGACGGTGAAGCTAAATATAAAAATAAGGGACTTCGACGGAATCTTACTTTTTATTCAAGTGACTACCCCTCTTTCTACAGTATTTGGAGACCCCCAGACGTCGGGACCTGGTCGTAGGAGTTTGGAAACGAGGAAGGTCGTCCCGTTTCCACCCGTGTGACGAATATAGACACCGTCGGTCTCTTCGACTACCCGAGACCTCCTTCGTCGAGGTACCTGGGTTCCCCCTTACGATTATATGTGGAGGGTGGTCGGGAAGGAAGAGGGAGGCATTTCGTTTGGTTTATAGACGTCAGTAACCGTCGGAGGTCTTTCTCCGACTCCCTTTCTACATGAGTCTCCCTGGTGTCCCCTACTTAAGTAACTGGAGGTTCACACGATTCGGTGTCTTGGGACCTATAGTCTCGACAGTCCCTCTGTGTTATTTTTTCGTCCCTATCTAAGTTCAATCCCTCTGACAAGGGGTGTTTTGCCCTTTCCTTTGTATAGTGGTCGACCAAAAGACATCGTAAGTTATTTCGTCGGAACTGATGTATACGTTGTTCTGAGAGGTCCATGTGTTGAAGGTCCATTTTAGGTTCTACGAGTCACTTCAGACTTAAAGTCTGTTTATGGTTTCTTACAAAATCAAAAACAAGGTTTATCAGGTACCCTGACGATGACTACCTTGTATTCTCGCATTTCGTAATCAACCAGTCAGTACAGGCTGAGAAGCGTTGGGACGCCTGTTATCGGGCGGTCCGAGGAGACACGTACCCTAAGAGGTCCGTTCTTATGACCTCACCCATCGGTAAGGGAAGAGGTCCCCCCAAAAGGACTGGGTCCCTAATTTGGGTCCAGAGGACGTAACGTTCACCTAAGAAATGGTAGACTCGGTGGTCCCCTGAGGATGACTACCCTTTGCGTAAACGTGATTTTTTTTTAAGCGACCGATATGCTTCAAGTTCAAGCTCAATTGGACCCGTGGGACATCACGCTAGACGATTGGATCGTTGGGAAAAGTCCTCCGTGCGTAAATCGTAGCTCGTGATCGTCTGTAGCCTTCGTGCGACGGTCTTACCCCCGGGGTCGGCCCATGACGGGTCCTTCCTCAGGGTGTACCGATAAAACGTCGCCCTGGACCGCGCGTTTCTTTTCGTCCTTCGACTTGAGCCACTTGAAAGACCTCCGTAGAGACGACATACACACGGACTCACCCTTGTTTTCGTCCTTCACTCACCCGGAGAACAGGACTCTCCCCGTGACGGACTCAAGAGAAGGGAGGTAAAGGGTTCGAGAGAGATTACAACAAAGTGCCGGACTTGTTATTGTCACACACGACCGTGCGGGCGGGTCCGTGTGTTTCGCGAGCTTAAAGAATAGAACCTCTCGTTAGTCCAACAAGATGGTCTAAAGTTCGAGCAACTTCAATACCTGGCCCCTAAAAATTAAGGACATAGGGTCTCCCACGAGTCTCTTACTACTTCCCTTTTCCCTTTCTTCTTTCCCCCCACCCCCCTCTCTCTCTCTCCTAAACAACCATATTTACGGTTCTCGACCCTATAGACCCGAACCTTTCCCCGAGGGTCCCGGGTCTCCTGGCGGGTCCGACGTCTTCGACGAGACAGTGGGCCCAGAGGAACGAGGGAGGGGACCTCCGGAACCGTCAGTACCCGACCCCCCGATAAACCCCTTGTCCGTCTTCTTTCGGGTCAGAGTCCAGACTCTGGGAACATCGGAGGCGGGGGAGTCTCGAGACGTAAATGGGTCTCGGTGGGGGTCGTCCTCCTACGTGGCGATCTTCCTCCTTGTCCGGACCCCTCGAAAAGGATCCGGTCTCTCGTCTAAGGCGTGGGAGGACGAGGTGGGACAGGGGGAGGACACCCTCTGTGTGGACGGAGGGCCAAGTTCAAGTCAAATTTGTCTACAACATAGGGATTCTTCGGTCGTGACAGAAACTTCGAGCCCTCTTTTTAGAGTCGAGACTTCCCTATAAAGGATGGTTCCTCCGAGAGGCCCCTCAGAACCGTCTTTATTTTTGGGTTCCAGGACCTACGAATAGAGGACCATAAATACTCTAAAAAGTAATCTTGCGGACAGAAGTACCTGACGAGACGTCTTTTTCCTTTCCCTTCCTCTCTCTCACTCCCCTCCTCCTCTCGTCCCTAGGGTGACTCGTCCCGACCCACGTTGAGGTCCCCCCTACAGCCGAGTATAGGTGGTCTCGTTTGACAGTGAGGTACGTCCGTCGAAAGACACAGGCCGAGAGACAATACGATCTGACATGTATCTACAGGAGTCTGGGTCCCACCGGAAGTCCTTAATCGCGGACCCCAGTGCACCTCAGTCTGTGCTGACTTCGCTGAATCTTCGTCGTCGTCGTCGGTTGGATGAGTCCCAGGAGGAGTCACATATGTCCTGTGGACGTTCCGGAGAGACGTGGATACAGGTGGACCTTTGATCGACCAGTGTGTCGTCTCGGGCAGGTGTCGTAGTGGAGAAGTCTCAGGAGGCGACCGGAGGGGAGGTGACGGGTCCTGTTCTCCGGGTAAGCAAAGGACGTTATAGAGGGTTCCCGGCCCAACATCCCCGTCAGACGTGTTCCACATCCGTTATCCCCTACTTAACAGACGTCCTTTTAAATTTTGTTTGTATTTTGGTCGATTTTGGAGTGTCACGATTTGTTGCAGTTACTACTTTGCATGACGGAACTTTTTTTTTGTTAGAACAACAAGGTTCAAGATTTGTTGACGACATTAGTGCTGACTCAAAATTATTATACACACCTTTGAGGTGTATTCGTGTAAAAATAATGAACTGGAAAGTATTTATAACACGAATGTGCCTACACTCGAGTCTCTTGTTGGAGACCATGTCGTCTGCGGCTGTGCTCGGCTAAGACGACGTGTTCAAGTAACACTCTTTTTCCTAAGTCTCGTCTCGCTCAAGACAGGCATGCCCCACCAAGGTTCTGATCACGAGACGGTGCAAGAGAAACATGGTCGAGGAAACTATGATCTGTAAGAGTGTCTACGGTCTAGAAGTTCAGAAGTTATCGTCTGAACTTGATCCGTTACTGTCCCGCCACCGACGTTCCCGTAACTTTGTCTAATAACGGTTCCGTCGGTGGAGACAAGTAAGAGGGTCGGAACGCCCCAAGTGCGAAAACCTTGAAGGAAACACGTTAAAGAAGAGAAAAAAGTTTTTTTGGTAATTAAATTAATGTTTCATACTTGAGTAAGGAAGAGGGGGGCGAAAAAAAACCACGACATTGCATACAACTGACCGTACCAAGACATATATTTCAGGTAACTTTCCTTGTAAAGCGAAAAAGACCGGCAATAATCTTAACCGAAATAAAGTAGTGATAACGACTTTTATTAAAACAACATGTCTCTACTGTCCCCAATTTTCGGTAGAAGGGGCCCACAACGTATAGGATCCATGGAGTAGGCCGACGGGGTAAGATCGAAGACAGCTCGTGGCTAGCAACTTGTCGTGAGCGGAAGCCCCGTTCGATTCGGACCCGAACGAGAGCGTCGACCGAAGAGAAGGCGTTGTCAGGGGACCTGTTACGTTTCGATTCTAGACAAGCGGGGCCCCAGGGTCGGCCCGGCGGGAGACCCGTCGAGACCCATCGGCGTCGCCCGTGGAAGGTGTCGAAGAGGTTCTGGGACGTGACGAGGTAGTAGAAGAGGTAGATGTGAGTGGGGCTCCCCCAGAGTAATCCCTACTTCCGACCTTTATGAGCAGTCGACTACCCAGGGTCTGAACAGAGAAGTCGTGTCCGGAGCGGGGACTTGAGGTCCATATATGGAAGTAAGCACAAAAACGGTGGAGGTAAACCTACCTAGGTACAGGGTGGAATTTTACCGAGTTTTCTCTCGAGCCATACGTGCACAGGGAGTAGGGAGTGACTTCGGGTCGGTGGGTCCGAAGAGGTGAATGTCCGTGTTTTGAGATCAGTAGGTACTGCGAAGACAAGGAGAAGGAGGAGTAGTCACTCAGACAGTCGAGATGAAAGGTTTGTCTACTACTTACTAAACCGAAGTTTCGTGGAGGTGGTGGGAAAACAGGAAGGTTTAGTGGAGTAGAGACCGGACCTAGTCAGAGATGGGGTCAGAGGAACAGGCGATATTAGACAGGAGATAAGCCGTCAGTCTCACTAGAACCATTTTACATAATAAAATGACCCAGGACAGAGGAGGAACATGTGACCGAAGGGTAGTGTGAATCTTAGGTTTAGGTGTCAGGAGTGGACTGACCGTCGAGGGAGGACCGGAGGGGGGGAGGAATGAAGGGAGCGAGATAGTGACTCCGGAGGAACGACTAGGAGGTTGTACGGTCGACGGTAACACCGGGAATGAGAACGACAAGGGAAGTGGTCCTTCGAGAAGGGTGTCTACTTCAGGTCCGAGTGAGGGACGTTCAGAGACAAGTTTACTGTAGACTAGTCCTACGGAATAGGCTTTCTCGTGTAGGGACCGGGGAGGGAAAGAGAAGGACGGTCATTATGACAGACTGTGAGTCAAGTAAACAGACTAGAGACAGAGGAGGTTGACCTCAGGTTCGAGGTACTCCCGTCCCTGAAACGACAAAACAAGTGTTATGATGTAAGGATCGTATACTTCGTCTTGGACCATGTGTGTATGGTCTCCGAGTTGTCATAAATGTCTTAGTTGTTTCACCTGAATGTAAATTGTAGAAGGGAGTCTGATTGAGACCCGTTTCGTAACGAAAGTAGTGTGGGTAAAACGTCTACACCTTTGACTCTGAGTTTCTTACCCTCTCTGAATCGGAGTTCTGGGGAGTCTAGGTACAGTCAATCACTGTGTAGGTACTAATTTTGTGTCCGAAGTTTCTTCTCTTTTAGTTATGTCTTTTAGTTGTTTTAGTTTTCGACCAAGAAACTCTTTTGACCGTTTTTACTTTTTTGGAGATCGGTCCGATTCTTTTTTTCTCTCTTTTATGTTTAATAATTATAGTCTTTACTTTCTCTCCTGTAGTGATATCAAAGATGTTTGTACTTTTCCCTTTAGTTTCTTATGACAATTACTAAGATACGGGTATTTAAACTATTGGATCTACTTTGTCTGGTTAAAGAACTTTCTGTGTTAGACGGTTTTTAGGATGTTTTTCTTTATACGTTAGACTTATCCGGACATGGATAATTTGTAAAACTTAGTTATTAATTATTGGACAGTTTTTTTCTTTTGTAATCCGTGTGTACCCAAGTGACCACTTAAGATGGTTTGTAAATTCCGCCTTACATAGTTAAGTGTTGTTAGAGAAGGTTTTTTATGATCGTCTCTTTTATGCAAGACTGAGTAAGATACTCTGGTCATAATTGGATTATGGTTTTCACTTTTGTCCCGAAGGGACTATCGAGTCATCCATTTCTTAGACGGGCGTTACGTCCTCTGGGACCAAGCTAAGGACCCAGTCCTTCTAGACGACCTCTTCCCTATCCGATGGGTGAGGTCATAAGAATCCGAAGGGAACACCGAGTCGACCATATCTTAGACGGACGTTACACCCTCTGGACCCAAGTTAGGGACACAACCCTTCTAGGGGACCTCTTCCCTTTCCAATAGGTGAGGTCATAAGACCGGACCTCTTAAGAAACCTGACATATCAGGTACTCCAACGTTTCTCAGTCTATACTGACTCGCTGAAAACTCAAAGAGACCACCGAGTTTACCATTTCTTAGACGGACGTTACTCCCTCTGAGCCCAAACTAGGGACGCAACCCTTCTTGGGGACCTCTTCCGTCACCATTGGCTGAAGTCATAAGAACGATCTCTTAGGGGTATCTGTCTCCTCGACCACCTGATGTCAGGTACTCCAGCGTTTCTCGACCTGCACTGACTTCGCTGAACCGTACCGTTTTGACCTTTTCTGTGATGTTCTTTTGATATCTGTTTATAGAGTGTTTGTATGTGCATTTTTAGCAGTTGTTTTATACTTGTTTATCTTAACTTTTTTCATATTTTTCTTAATATGCTATACCGGTTCATCCTAAATAGGGTCTATATGTTCCGACCAAGTTATAAGTTTTTGGTCGATTTCATTAGGTAAGATAGTTAACCGATTTCTTCTTTGTAGTGTACTAGTGTAATTATCTATATTTTTGTCGTACTGTTTTAGGGTATGGGTAAGTGCTATTTTGAGAGTCTTCTGATCTCTTTATCTCCCTTTAAAATAGTTGAACTATTCCTTACAGATATTGTGGGGTATAGATTGTTGTGGGAATTACCACTTTTCGATCTTTACGAGGGTAACTCTTTACTGCTTTCATGTAGGGAAGAGTGGTAACGAAAAGTTATAACATGACCTTCAGGATCGATCATGTTATCCTGTATCCGAAAAAATAAAAGTACATAATCCTTCCTTTGAAAAGGTGAAAGATACCCATAAAATTAAAATGTCTAACCCTTCCTTTCTTATTTTAACAGAAACAAGTGTATACTGTACTAGCAGATAGAAATTTTAAACTTTTTTGACTGGCTTTTGACGAACCTTGAGTAATCATAAATATCATTTCACTCCAACGTCCTATGTTCGAATCGTCTATTTTCAGGTAACGAGGGGATATGTGTTCGTCACTTGTTCACCTTGAACTTTAAAAAATTTTTTCATATGTAAAGGTAACCGTGGGTTTCTTTACTTTATGAATCCATATCAAGGTTGTTTTATACACTTCCTAGATATACTCCTTTTGATGTTTTGATACTACTCTCTGTAGTCTCTTCTTTGATTTACTAATCTCTATCAGGTACGAGTACCTATCCTTCTGAGTCGCAGCAGTTCTACAGTCAAGAAGGGTTAAACTAGATGTCTAAGTTATGTTGGAGTCCCTTTTGAGGTCTTTCAACAAAACACCTATGGACGTTTGACTAAAATTTCAGAGTATTTCTTCGTTTTCTGGGTCTGATCGGTTGTAATGTTACTTCCTCTTCTTGTTTCAGTATTCTGCCCGTGATGACGGAAGTTCTGAATGTTCGATGTCATTAGTTTTGTCACACCAGGACCGTTTTGTCACTTGTGTATTTAGTTACCTTTTCTTATTTCTCGTCTTTGTCTGGGTGTATTTATGTCGTTCGCCTAGAGACTGTTTCTTCGTTTTCCTTACGTCACCTCTTCATCAGAAAAGTTGTTTACCACGACCTTGTTGACTTATAGGTGTTCGTTTTAGATATATATGTATGTACGTGTGTGTGTATATCTGTGTCTAGAATATTGATACGGGTTTTAATTGAGTTTTACCTAGTGTCTGGGTTTGTGTTTTATGTTTTGATACTCTGAGGATTTTCTATTGTGTCCTCTTTCTAGATGTACTGAAACCCATCTCGTTACTGAAAAGTCTATGTCGTAGTATTAGGTACTTTCTTTATTAACTATTCGATCTGAACTAATTTTCAAATTTTAAGACCAGAGACTTTCCGTAACAGTTCTTTTGTTCTTCAGTGTCTGACCTTCTTTTACAAATGTTTTCTCCGTATCTATTTCTTAATAATGGCTTTTATATGTTCCTTGAACATTTAAGCATTTGAACGAAACAACATTTTGGTTTGTCATTCATTTGTTTATTGAGTTAAATTTTTACCGTTTTCTGGACTTGTCTGTTGAGTGGTTTCTAGGTGTCTACCTTTTATTCGTATATTTTTCTACGAAATGTGGTATACACTAGTCCCTTCATGTTTGACTTTGTTTTAACCTATGACGATATGTGGACATTTTTACCGGTTTTAGGTTTTGTGACTGTGGTTTACGACTCTTTCTTCACTTTGTTGTTGAGAGTGGGTGACCACAAACCTTCCGTTTGATCATGTCGGTGAAACCTTCTGTCGAACCGTCAAAGGGTGTTTGAATTCGTTTGAAAATGGCATATTAGGTCGTCAACACGAAGAATCGTAAATGAGTTTACTCAACTTTTAAATGTAGGTGTGGTCTTGGACGTCTTCAAAATGTCATCGAAATGAGTATTAACGGTTTTGAGCTTTCGTTTGTTGTATAGAAGGTCAACACGACACGAATCAGTGTATCAGTACAAGCTGAGAAACGCTGGGTTACCTGACGTCGGGCGGTCCGAGAAGACAAGTACCCCTAAGAGGTCCGTTCTTATGACCTCATGCAACGGTACGGGAGGAGGTCCCCTAGAAGGAGTGGGTCCCTAGCTTAGGTCCAGAGGACGTAACGTCCGTCTAAGAAATGGCAGACTCGGTGGTCCCTTCGGGCTATAGGAAGGCATCTACTACCTATTTATTTGACATCATGTTGGTCTGTTACCTTATGATAAGTCACGATTTTTCTTTACTTGAATCGTCTTAATAACCGTTACCGATTTTACTCCTACGTGAGGTTTCCAGGTAGTCGTCTACTTACCTAATCGTTCTACACCAAATGTGTATGTCTCCTTATAACGAGTCGAAATTTTTCCTCCCTTTAAGACAGTATGTGATGTTGTACCTGTTTGGAACCCCTGTAATGTGATTCACTTTATTCGGCAATGTTTTTATTATTATTACCTACTAAGGTGAAGAGATTCCGTGAATTTCTTCAATTTTAGTGTCGTCGTCCTTTCTGCTTACCCCAAACGGTCTCCGACCCTCCTCTTCCCTTATCCTTTAATAACAAATTACAAATAAAAATGTTCTACTTTTCGTAAGACCTCTGCCTACCACCCCTACCAACGTGGCGTTAAAATTTACGTGAATTATAGTGACTTGACACGTAAAGTTTACCAGTTTTGTAATTTAAGACAATATATATAAAGTGGTGTTATTTTTTATCCCCCCTTTTTCTTCAACTTGATAGGTTTGTACTTTTATGTACCTTCTTGGAATTTGTGTGTAATGATTCACTTTCTTCAGTTAGACTTTTCCGAGGTATACATACTAAGGTTGAGATACTGTACATCCTTTTTCCGTTTTGATGTCTCTACCATCTTTCTAGTCTCCAAAGGTCCTAAATCATCACCCCCCTCCTACTTAACCACCTCGTGTCTCCTAAAAATCCCGTCACTTTGATGAGACATACTATGACACTACCGCCTATGTAGTAATAGGTAAACAGTTTTGGGTATTTTACTTATACGTTGTGGTCGTCTCTTGGTGTCGTATTTGATACCCGAAACCCACTATTGTTACACAGTCGCATCCAAGGAGCTGACATTGCATACATGACGACCCACACCCTACAGTCTCACTCCCACCGACGTACACACACATCCTTACGTGTCTCTGTCTCTCTTATACTCTTCAGAGACGTGAAAGGGGAGGTAAAACGATACTTAGACTTTGACGAGATCTTTTGTTTCACAGGAAATTTTCTCTTTTGTCGAAGTCTCAGGTCTGGGGTGAGAGGACGGAGGTAGGGTATTGTGTCGGGATGGGCACCGGGTCTTTTCCTTCCGTAGCACCGTTTGGGGTTTCGTGTCAATCGCAGAGGTAAGTGTAGAGTGTAGTTGTCGAGACCCGTCTGTTATGCGACGGTGCCGGTGGTTTCCGCGTGACGGCCGACTAAACCCGAAAAAAGAAATAAACATCCGATAATTACTTGTATGTAATCAAATGTGCACAAAAAATTTTTAATAAAAACCATCACGACCCAGAAGAAACGGCACGTGTCCGAAAGAGATCAACGCCACTCACCCCCGACGAGAGACGACGCCACGCACCCGAAGACTACCGCCATCGAAGAGAACGACACCTCGTGGCCGAGATCGCACACGTCCGAAGTCGTCGACGGCGTACAACTCAAGTCACCAACGTTGAGGACCCAAGATCTCGAGTCATCGACACCCCGTGCCCGAATCAACAAGGCGCGGTGCACCCTAGAAGGGCCTAGTCCCCAGCTCGGGCACAGAGGACGCAACCGTCCACATGAGAAATGGCGACTCGGTGGGTCCCTTCGGGATCAAATGTGACAATTGGTCACTTTTGCCACCGACCCACGTCGTCCTACTAGTGGTCAGGTCCTGTCTTCTGGACGTGTGATTCCGGTAGAGGAAGGTTTCGAGACACCGAAACCCGTTCCGTAAAGGGGAGACACTACGACTTTGCGTAGACTTTTACTTATGAGGGAGGGAGAAACGGTGTAGAACGATAAACTTTCAAGAAGTCGACACTAAGTATCACACCTATATACAGTAAAGAATTTTTTTTTTTATTTTGGAAAATTCCCGTACAATACGAGTAAAAACGATGTACTTGTCTTTTTCATTATGAAACGAATAAAAATCTACTCCTTCAAATCCGAATAATAATTGATAGGTACTACGCTTCCTCACCGGTGGGGTGGCTCACTTCCCAGCCAGACCGGAACAAGAGTGTCGGTTGGTCCAGTCCCTCTCTCCTGTAAAGTCTCCCTTTTTGTGTCCCTGTTACACACACACCAGGACCCTACTTGAACACGTGTAAAATTTGTTGAACTTTTTCTTTTCTTTCCTTTCCAAACCATACCCGTTATGGGACCTCCCGTCTCTTCCTGGTCCAATGACAGTACTCAGTGTCCGTCTACTCGACCGGACCCTGAGTCCAGAAGGAGGTTTAGTGTGATCCCAACCCATTCTCCAATCAGTCCGAGTGGACCTGGTGACAGAAGACAAACCGTAGAGACTTCGGAAAGGTCTTAGTTCCTTTTAGTCCTATAGAGGGAGTAATTGGAGAAAGTTGGAATAGTACCGGAGAAGTGGAATCACTGACTTCGAAATCAAGTTCCAATGTAGAAGAGACGGGACCTAGTAGGACCGTCCGAGGGTTGGTCGGAGGGACTGACACGAAATAGAAGGAATTTTGTGGTCATCACGTGTTAGTACCAACATGTAACCTTAATGGACCCCTCAAAATTTTATATGATTATGAGAAGAATTTTAAATGTGTATTTCGAGGTCACTAGTTTTGTCGACCATTGTCGTATTCCTATCCGTATGTCTGGTCTCCTGTCGTTCCTCTGGTTTGCTCAGGTAGGTTTTACTTTAGTTGGGACTTGTAAGTAACCTTCCTGACTACGACTTCGACTTCGAGGTTATGAGACCGGTGGACTACACTTCTCGGCTGAGTGACCTTTTCTGAGACTACGACCCTCCCTAACCCCCGTCCTCCTTTTCCCCTGTTGTCTCCTACTCTACCGACCTACCTTAGTGACTGAGTTACCTGTACTCAAACTCGTTTAAGGTCCTCTGTCACTTCCTGTCCCTTCGGACCACACAACGCCAGGTACCCCTGTGTTTCTCAACCTGTTCTGAATATGTGTTGTTCATCTAATCACCCTACCTTGACTCTTAAGTCTTTGTTTGGATATGTGGATACCGGTTACTTGAAAGTTGTTCCCGCGGTTCTGATACGTTACCCCCTCTTGTCAGAGAAGTTACCATCAGGTTCCTATAAGTTCACGGTTTCTTACTTCAACCTGAGGATGGAGTTTGGTATATCTTTTTAATTGAGTTTTACTTAGCTACCGGATTTAAATTCTCGATTCCAGAATTTTGAGAGTCGTCTTTTGTGCTCCACTTAGAAATAATCAAACCTAAACCGTTGCCTCAGAATCTGTACTGTGGCTTTCGTGTTCGTTGTTTTCCCTCTTATCCATTCACCCATCTCCGAGATCCGCCATCGTCGGTCCGGAAGAAGTGGTGGTGGGTGGTGGGTGGTCGGTGGACGAAGGACGACCCTCTAGAGTCGTCTTCCTACTGGACCTCCGAAGGTCCTTCGACGGTAGTGAGTAAACGCGTCGGACGACATTTCCCGACCGACCCCTCTATTTTTGTAGTTCCCTGAGGGGCAAGAAGGACCCACCTCTTGTGTCCTCGTGACGGTGACACCCACGGACGGTGCCACGCAGTGACGTCCGTGTGTCCCACGAGAATTCGGTGCACCCCTGGTGGTACTTGCGGTACCCCACTACTGCACTCAGGCCCCCGACGAAGTACTTGTAGAATCCACGGAGACACCCGTGTTGCCCCTTAGTGACATCACGATACACCGCAGGGATTCCTGTGTGTGTCACACGGAGACCTTTACACTTGCTCACGGACACTCCCCCGACACCCACGACACCCCACGATACCGTTTGTGCGAGAGAAATCCCGTCCTTGGGACCCAAAGCCAGGATTGGAACGACGAAAAGTCTCCACTTGGGATCTTATTAAACGGTGAAAGGTTTTAGGGTTGACAGGAATTTTTCTCGAATGATTAGCGACGGAGAGCCCTCCACCCCTCCTAGGCACTAATAGAGGTCTTTCCCAGGTCCTTTCTAGTGACCCTCAGTTTGCATTTGGTACCTTAATTCCGAGTCCTTCTTGACAAGTGTTGGCTGTACCGGAGTGCGGGGTCCTCACAGTCTTGTCTCTCGATTGTGTTGGGTCCGCGAAGGAGAGCCCGGTAAAAATCTAGTGCAGGTCTTTCTCCATACACAGAGGTCCCACTGGGGTGACACACGAGTGTTTGTGGGTCGAAAGAGTACAGTTCTCGGGTTCGGAGAAGTGTCTCCAGTGGAACCTTCCGGTGGGTGTAGTAAGGTCCCTCGTTGGGAGCAAGGTTCGTTTGTCCTCGTAGCACGACCGCTAAAGGACCGGGAATGTTGGCGGGTCACCCCCACGCACGATAAACGGGTGAATTATCTATTCTTTTGACTCTAGTAAGACCCACTAGTTTCGTGAGTAGACCTCAGTTTGCCGATGACTTCCCGTCTCGACCCTGAGTCGGAGGCAGTCAGACCGATGCTCTCCGGCCGTTTGTAAAGGGTGTTGTCACGTGCGGACAGACGGGTATCGACTACCAGTAGAAATGCACGAGGGACACTGATATTGTAAAGACAAAGGACTAATTGTTGTCTCCGGTCCGCTCTAGTGACGACAGAGTCGTCGGAACGACTACCATTTGGTTCTAGTTCTCGGAGGAATGACAAAAAGAAAGACACGAAGTTCTCTGAGAAAGGAGGGTAGGTTCGGGGTTCCGAAGGGGACTACCTCTTTGTAGAGAATTTCTTTCTAGGACTCCTTCAATTCGATGAAGACTGAGTGAAGTCGCGGAAGGGGACTAATTCTTTTAGTCCGTCCTTAGGTCCGAGACTATTCCACTAACGAAGGACGCCCTTAGTCCTCTAAATGTGTCTTATAATGTCGGCTCCACCGACCACCTCGGGCCCCTCGACGTCCTGTCTACGACACCCCCGAGGTCTCTTCGGGAGGTGGGGACTAAGGACCGGAGTCACGGGAGAGACGTAACAGGTGAACCCACCGGGAACTGGACCAGGACGAAATAGACGACGATCCTGGACCGGTGGGACGGAGCCTAAAGTTGGATTTTATTGGGGTCGGTCGGTCCTCCGTGTGAGGTGGCAACTGTCCTGTTCGAACCTTTGACCACCTTATAGCCTAATCACTGAGTCTTTTACTGGTTCATGTTTGGGTTAGTGCCCGTGGTCTTTAGGTTCTGGGTGTCTCTAAAATTGTTCTTGGGTTTGAATTTTTTTTTTTTAACAAATTTTCTGCAAGTACAGAAAAAGTTCTTTACTTCAAGTCTCTACACTAAATCAAAGTTCCTTAAAAAACTGGAATTCTAAGTTCAGTATCTTGGCCATTCGTTTTACGTGTTCTTACCAGCCCATCAAGTCCCTCCACGAAGTTTAAGTCGGTGTGTCACGACACACTGGAACTCGCTCAGTGAATTGAAGAGACTCTGGACCAAAAGAGAAGGGATTCTACCTCCACTGTCATCCCGACAACCATGTCCTTCACGTTGAATTGGAACGTGAACCGTACCTCTTCGAAGTCAGTTCCAATCATTTAGACTGAGAAGACTAATCGTCCCTGAGTTTGTGTCAAGGCAGATGTAGAGACACCAGACGTGGACACGAGAAAGGGGACTCCCAGACGCAGTAGGAAATGAGTTCTGTCCGTTAGTCTAGAGAGTCTCGAAAGGTTAGGGGAGAGGAGCGGTGTCTGAACTGGTTTGAAGACGGAGGGACGGCGAGGAGGGTGGGGCTATGGTGGTTGACAGGGAAGGAGATCGAGTCGGGACCAGAACTCTGGAGTCGTTGGCCCCTACACACCAACCTTGTCTCTAAACTCAGTGACGACGGGGTAAAAATGTCTACTCCTTTATTCCGTATCTGACTCTCGGTCTTCGGTTTGTAGGACCGAGGAGTAAGTCCTTGTTTACTCCACTGGGCCGGAGAGTGGTCTGGACCCTACCACTCGTCGGTTCTTCGAAGGTCTTGGGTTCTTCGTCTGGTTCCGAAAAGGTAAGGGTTAAGGTAACACCTTACACTACTGACTAGGATCATGAACACCTAAATTTGAAATAGGTTTTTCTCTCAGAACCTTAGCCCCTCTCCTCCTTCCCTCTCTGTCCCCACCTTTAATGGGATCCTTCCATAAAGGAAGGGTGTTAGGGTTCTAATACCACCCACACCCCCTCCCCACCCCATCCCCCCACACCCTCTCTCCACACCTCCTGCACAACCCCTCCCCGTACACCCCCTCCCCTCCCTCCCCAGGAACTGTCTCCCCCCTGGGAGACACTCGGAGGTCCTTGAGACGAAAGGGGGTCTGNAATACCACCCACACCCCCTCCCCACCCCATCCCCCCACACCCTCTCTCCACACCTCCTCCACAACCCCTCCCCGTACACCCCCTCCCCTCTCTCCCCAGGAACTGTCTCCCCCCTTGGGAGACACTCGGAGGTCCTTGAGACGAAAGGGGGTCTGTCGAGTGAAGGAGGTCGGGAAGTTGGGAATGGAGGACCGACAGAGTCCTGGTTGGGACTGGAAGACGGGGCGTCACCCCATCGTGGGTCAGACCACTCTAAGGGGGAAGTCGTAGTCGGAGGAAGAGGAGTAGGGAGTGGGGAGTGGAAACGAGGGTAGTACCTCGTTTGTAGACCCCCACTCCTGTTCTCCTTTCGGTGGGAAGCGGACGGGACGTCGGAGGTCGTGCTTGACTCTCGAAAGAGTGAGTCGGTGTCTCCCAGACTCTCGTCCCTCTCCTCTCTTCTAAGCTGGGAGAATAAACTTATTCAACTCTAGGTGCGGAGGTCCCGTGGTTGGCATGGAAAAAGTTGACCACAGAAGACAGACCCCACAGTTCTAAGAGGACTTCAGAGAAAGGCTATCACCGAAGTCCTATTTGAGATCTTCCTCCTGTCTCTCTTTATGTAAAATTTTCCGATTCCCCCGGAAGGGACCACCGAGTCCCCATTTCTTAGGCGGACAGTTACGTCCTCCGTACCTAAGCTAGGGACTAAACCCTTCTAGGATGCGTGGTGTTGATGACTCGGGTGTGTGGAGCTGATGACTTCGGGCACACAGGACCTCGGACACCAGGTGTGGTCTGTTCGGCGGCGTTACTCTTCGGGTGTGTGGTGTTAGCCTGTCACCGGAGGTGAGCGGGGTGGACCTCTTTTGCGGGTACGTCGTTGCTTCTGGGTCGTGGCGGTTTTTATTTGTTTATTCCGTTCCCTACCCCCCGTACGCCGAAGACCCCCGGTGCAGCGAATCTACAAGTGGGTGAGAGAGGAAGGTAGAGACACCCTCCACTATGTCTTCGGTCTGTCCCGGGTCGTTCTGTCTTCGTTCGTGGGTCGGGGTGGCTCCCAGGGTCCTACCGCAGGGGTCACGGATCCCGAGTCCCATATAAAAGTCAGAAGGTTTTATTGGGACCCTCGGACATGTTGCCGGGACACTACTGTGCCTCGCCCGACTAGCGTCGTGGTGTGACGCAGAGAAACGAAGATCGATCTTACAATAGTTGAACCACACCCCTGAGGTGAAAGGAGTCCGCTTCATTTTCGAGAGACTCAGTAAAACTTTTACGCTTTCGCTTAATTAGTAACGAATTACTTACGTCCGAGACCCCGTCTGGGTGTGAAAGTTCTAGACCAGAAGTCTGTGTCCATTCATCATTCGCCTCTTGTGAGACTACCACTCTTTTCGTTGAGTCGAGGTCTCGGGTCCTGGGTCTTTAGGTCGGAGAGGGGTGTGGGGGGGTGGAGGAGAGACAGTCAAAGTGCTTCTCAAGCTTCCAGTAACCTCTTCCGAGTTTAAGTGACGCAGGTCCGCCGTATGGACAGTCGGTTCCGAATCCGCCCAAGGTCCCCTGGTCGAGCAAGTGTACGGGTCGACTCGTTTTCTGTGTCGACTCGTCTTTGTCCCTCCCGGCCCCCGGGGGTAGGGACGGAAGGTTACTGGGCCGACGTGTCTTCGGGGCTAATTTAAAGTACAACGGAGTTTATTATTCCTGTTACTAGGGTTGCGCGAGTTGTTAGAGTACTCTTTGATACCGGGGCAGTCCTTACTTCTGGTGCTACTTAAGGCTCCGCAATTGAACGGGTATACCGGTATGACGACTTTTCCCTGTCTGGGCCCTGTTGTGAGACCCTTCAGTTCGGGAACTTTGACGGGACAGGTACCACCCTCTCCGGATCAAGTTCCTCTCGTTACTCAAGTTCCAGACGGGACATCCAGGGTCGTCGTCGCGTTGGATACGTATTTTCTTCAAGAGCCTTGAGGGACGATTGACTACCCCTTGTTCCGAACCGACCTCCTGTACTGGAGCAAAATAAACCGATGGATTAAACCGATAAATAAACCTACGGAGTCTGTAGGTGGGTTCACCACAGTCGGGTCCCCCGGAGCTCACAGTACCCGGTCTGATTTCGATGTCTCCTTGAGTACTATGTATTTGTACATGTCTATGTGGATGTCAGTATAGGCAGAGGTATACGTAGGTATGTGTATACCTATTCCTGCATATACATGTATTGAAAGTAAAAATTGATGTTTTCACGTTCATAAAGGTATGAGTAAATAGGACAAATTGTCTATCTGAGTGACACGTTAGAGACACTATACTGGAAGGTCCGATATCAGGTACATTAGTGTATACACACAAGCACGTACGATTCGGCAAAGTCAGTACAGACTGAGAGACACTAGGGTACCGGACATCGGGTGGTCCCAGGAGACAGGTACCCTAAGAGGTCCGTTCTTATGACCTCACCCGACGGTTTGGGAGTAGGTCCCCTGGAAGGGGTGGGTCCCTAGCTTGGACGCAGAGAATGCAGAGGACGTGACCGTCCGTCCAAGAAGTGGTGATCGTGGCATAAACACATGTACACACTATTCGTACATGGGTGCCACCGGCTGTCCGTCTGGCGCCCTAGAGGTGCACAATATGGTGGGGTCGAGAGGCACTCTGGTACAGGTGGCGACGTTCACTCGCGTGTCCGTAGAAGACCTCAGAAGAAGTGTCAGCGTGTCATAGGTGCCATCCACACCTGGTGTTAGGGAGGGGAGCGGGTGGTACGTATCACTCATAAAGGTAAAGACCGACAATGGTGGCACACCGGTACCAGGACGACTACGTGAGTAAAGACACACCTACGAAAGTTCGTGAAAGTTTCGGACCTACGGAGTTTCCACCTGCCGGTCCGTCTCCGAGACGTTTGTAGTGTAAACTGTTTGACGGAAGAGGGATAACAACAACAACAAATCAGCGAATTCAGCACAGACTGAGAAAACGCTGGGGTACCTGACATCGGGCGGTCCGAGGAGACAGGTGCCCTAAAGGGTCCGTTCTTATGACCTCACTCAACGGTAAAGGAAGAGGTCCCCTAGAAGGGTTGGGTCCCTAGTTTGGGTTCAGAGAACGTAACCGTCCGCTTAAGAAATCACGACTCGGTGGTCTCTTCGGGGTGTTATGACCTAATTGAGGGAAGTTTATCGTCCCGTCCTCGGGGAAACGAACTTACGTTTGAACTTGAGTCTCAACGAAAAGACGAATGGAGGGCCACCGGACCCTCCAGCACAAGGGACCCACTCCGTCCTCAAATAAGGAACCGAATGCATCGACAGGTGACAAGGTGAAGGGGCCTCGTAGAGACACAAAGACCGGGTGGACTCTGGTCCTCAAATAAGGAACCGAATGCATCGACAGGTGACAAGGTGAAGGGGCCTCGTAGAGACACAAAGACCGGGTGGACTCGGGTCCTTGATGTAAATGTCCGAGTCTTGACTATTACTCGAAGATACTCGAGATCCCTGGCGCTCCTTGTGCATAATTACAGTTCACACGGGCAGTCGGTGTGTCGGACCCACTTACAGTGTGTAATTGTTTTAATTTCCGACGTCGGTACGACCCTTCCTCGGCGCCCGAAACACAGTCCTCCACGCTCGTTCCGGGCAGTTGTTGTTTTAATGAAAAGCCCAAAACGTGAGGACTCGGGTTTCGACAGAAGTCAGAAGCTACCTTAAGACAGAAGGACGTCGGATTCCCCTCTAATCAAATAATGGTCGGACGGTCCTCTCCACTTTAGGCCGTGATTAGGATTAAGGGTAAATTCGTTTAGACGTAACACACTCCCTTTGGTCGACACCCGAGCCTTAAAGAAGGGGAGAGGGGACTCTAGAGGAGGGTCGGGGTAGGAGAGACACCCCCTCCTTTCAGTGATGTCTACAATCTGGGTCTCGGGAGGTTCCTCCTCTTTTCTTAGGATCCCAAATCCCGGTTCTGCCGTCACACCCCCGGTCCCGCCCCCCGACCACTGTTCTCCGTCGTAGCTTTCCACCGGTCGTCCCACTACCGCCGACACCAACTGATCCGTCAGAGTACGGGACCTGAACGAGAACGAAAATAGGTTTTTAGGCGGGGGGGTAGGGGAGGTGGACGTCAAAATTTCACTTTGTCCAACCTTAGGACAACAACAAGTCAACGAGTCAACGAGAAACGCTTGGGTACCTGACGTCGTGTGGTCCGAACGGACAGGAAGTGGTAGAGGGTTTCGACCGAGTTTGAGTACACGC
This sequence comes from Capra ibex, assembly GCA_006410555.1. NCBI lineage: Eukaryota > Metazoa > Chordata > Mammalia > Artiodactyla > Bovidae > Capra > Capra ibex. Next base: position 7,117,052 of record SJYO01033645.1, read on the forward strand.
AACTCAGCCGCTACGGTAGATCGGTAGAGCAGGAGACAGCGGGGGAAGAGGAGGACGGAAGTCAGAAAGGGTCGTAGTCCCCGAAAAGGTTACTCACCCGAGATGTGTAGTCCACCGATTTAATAACCTCGAAAGTCGACGTCGTAGTGACTGGTACGATTTCGGAAACTGATACACCTAGTGTTGTTTGACATCTTAGGACTCAGGTGGAGACTGTTCGAGCCACTGGAACTCGTTTACTTGAAGGACGAGGTGCGGAGTCGAGGAGTAGACCCTTTGTCCCAATTGTTGTCGACTACTGAGTATGTTACATTCCTACTGTGCTGCTTACATGTATATCCTGAGTTGATTCTCGGGCCGTGCATTATGGGACAAAGAACTTACATTCTGAGGTACCCAATATTGACATGGTAATCAAATACCCAAAGACTATTTCTCTTTTGTCACGGACACTTCGATAAACTAACTCTGTAGTGAAAAACATACTACGTGGGGGTAAAGTCTCTGGAATTTTATAAAAAATTGTTCCCACAGAAGTCAAGTCAAGTCAAGTAAGCGAGTCAACAGAGGTCGAGAAACGTCGGGGTGCCTGACGTCGTGCGGTCCGGAGGGACAGGTAGTGGTTGAGGACCTTGAACGAGTTTGAGTACAGGTAACTCAGTCACTACGGTAGGTTGGTAGACAGCAGGGAAAGAAGAGGACGGAAGTTAGAAAGGGTCGTAGTTCAGAAAAGGTTCCTCAGTCAAGAAGTGTAGTCCACCGGTTTCATAACTTAAAAGTCGAAGTGGTAGTCAGGAAGGTCACTTATAAGTCCTGACTAAAGGTAATCCTGCCTGAACCAACCTAGAGGAACGTCAGGTTGCCTGAGAGTCCTCAGAAGAGGTTGTGGTGTCAAGTTTTTGTAGTCAAGGAGTCGAGAGTCGAAAGAAATATAAGGTTGAGAGTGTAGGTATGTACTGGTGACCTTTTTGGTAACGAAACTGATCTACCTGGAAACAACCGTTACATTATAGAGACGAAAAATTATACGCAGATTCAACCAGCATCGAAAAGAAGGTTTCTCGTTCGTAGAAAATTAAAGTACCGACGTTACTAAAGTGGTAGACGTCACTAAAACCTCGGGGGTTTTATTTCAGACAGTGACAAAGGTGACAAAGGGATAGATAAACGGCACTTTACTACCCTGGTCTACGGTACTAGCAAAAGACTTACAACTCGAAATTCGGTGGAAAAAATGACAGGAGAAAGTGAAAGTAGTTCTCCGAGAAATCAAGAAGAAGTGAAAGAAGGTATTCCCACCACAGTAGACATATAGACTCCAATAACTATAAAGAGGGTCGTTAGAACTAAGGTCGAATACGAAGAAGGTCGGGTCGCAAGGAGTACTACGTGAGACGTATATTCAATTTATTCGTCCCACTGTTATATGTTGGAACTGCATGAGGAAAAGGATAAACCTTGTTCAGATAACAAAGTACAGGTCAAGATTGACAACGAAGAACTGGACGTATGTCTAAAGAGTCCTCCGTCCAGTCTAACAGACCATAAGGATAGAGAAATTCTCAATGACACCCGTTCTTAGGGAATCTTCTTTACCTCATCGGGAGTAGCCTCTTCCGTTACCGTTGGGTGAGGTCATGAGAACGGACCTTTTAGGGTACCTGTCTCCTCGGACCATCCGATGTCAGGTACCTCAACGTTTCACAACCAGTGCTGACTCGCTGAAGTTAAAGTGAAAGGACGTAACCTCTTCCTTTACCGTTGTGTGAGGTCCCAAGAACGGACCTCTTAAGGTCCCTGTCACCTCGGACCATCCGACGGTAGATACCCCAGGGTGACTCAACCTGTGCTGACTTCGTTGAATCGTCGTCGTCGTCGGGAGTATCAGTTGTTTTCTCAAGTTTTACGTCATGAACCCATGTCAGAGTTTTTGTTGTTTTACTAGAGACAAGCAAAAGTTCCGTTTGGTAAGTTATAGTGTTATTAGATTCAGATACGAGGTTGGCTATTACGACTTCTTCGACTTCAACTTACCAAGTTCCTTCTGGATGTTCTGGAAGATGTTGATTGATTGATCCTGTGATTTCCACAGGAAAAGTAATATTCCCTGACCTTGCGTTTTCATCCTTCATTTCTCCATGGACCTCCTTGTCCGTTAAAACAGGAACCTCATGTTTTACTTCTTCCCGTTTCCGATTGTCTTAAAACGGTTCTCTTGTGTGACCAGTATCGTTTGTGGGAGAAAGAAGGTTGTTTTGTTCTCTTCTGAGATGTGTGCCTGTAGTGGTCTACCAGTTATGACTTTAGTCTGACTAATATAAGAAACGTCGGTTTCTACCTCTTCGACATTTGTCAATCGTTTTTGTTCTGGTCCTCGACTGACACCGAGTCTAGTACTTGAGGAACAACGGTTTAAGTCTGGATTTAACTTCTTTCATCCCTTTTGGTGATCTGGTAAGTCCATACTAAATTTAGTTTAGAGAATAAGTCACCTTCACTGTTTATCTAAGTTCGCTAATCTAGACTATCTGTCTCACGAACTTTTTGATGCCTGTCTCCAAATACTGTTACATGTCGTCCGTCACTAGTTCTGGTAGGGGTTCTTTTTCTTTACGTTTTTCCGTTTTACCAACAGACTCCTCCGGAATGTTTGTCGATACTTTTCTTCTCTTTACTTTCCGTTTCCTCTTTTCCTTTCTATATGGGTAAACTTACGTCTCAAGGTTTCTTATCGTTCCTCTCTCGGAAGGAGTCACTAGTCACGTTTCTTTATCTCCTTTTGTTATCTTACCCTTTCTGATCTCTGGAGAAGTTCTTTTAATCTCTATGGTTCCCTTGTAAAGTACGTTTCTACCCGTGTTATTTCCTGTCTTTACCATACCTGGATTGTCTTCGTCTTCTATATTTCTTCCCACGGAACCTTAGGCACTTTATACGTTATTCTCCAATCAGTTACGATCAATCACTACTATGATCGGTCCATGAGGGTAAAACGTTCCAGACCAAGTTTTGAATTAAAAGAAGGAGAAGAAAGTAGGTTCGTTTCGTTTAGACGTAAAATTTTATTTATATATCCTTTTTTTAGCCTGTCGGTGAAGTCATAGGACCTATTCTGGCTCTACTCTCTGAATTTATAGATGGGACTACAAAAGATGAGATATAATTTAACTTTATTATATTTGTGTGTGTGTGTGTGTGTGTGTGTGTGTGTGTATATATATATATAAGTCACCACATATGTGATCCTCATATGTCGGATGACCGAAAAATTTTCGTGTCGTGGGACACCTTACCCTGTGGGTCTAGTCTGAAGGGAGAAAAGGGTCAGCAACGAAGAGAAGGTGGGGTGTAGGGGGGTCAGTAGGGACAAAGAGATAGGAGTGGCGTCGAGGGACGACCAGGGGCGGACCCGTGTCGGGCTCCAGCGGACAGACGAATGACGTTCATCCGAGGGAGAACAGACGGTCGGACGACGGAGAAAAGGAAGGTTGTACGGGAGAGGAAACGACAGTCTGTCTCGGGTAAAGAAAGAGAGGACGAAGTTACCCAATGGACCGGAGGGAAACGGATATGGGTCCTGGAAAATAGTAGACTGGGGACCGACTGAAAGGTCGGGTAGAAGTCCAGGAACGTTATACGTGTCTGGAGTATCAGTTTGACTTGACTGGACCTGTGAGTACGGTGTGGTGGTGTGAGTCAGCCTAGACCGACCAAAAGTAAGACGGACCTTCAGGCAAGACGGAAAGGATTAGGACTTGAAGTCGGGGTGGGGGTATAGGGGTTTAGTGATCCTTTTGATCACAAAACCTTTTGAGTAGGACGTTTTTGGGAAGAAGGCATAGACGAGACTCTTTGGAAGGGTCTGCATGTGTCCGTACTAAGTAGTGATAAGAGACCCGAGAACACTGTTAAACGCATCTATCCATCATTTCAGTCGTAGCTTCGTGTCAGATACAAAAACAAGTACACTACAAAGAGTAGGTAGTCTGACTTCCTACACCCACTACAGAAGGGGTGAGACACCAGAGTTAAGGACTGAGTCGTGTATTATCAACCCACTTACCTATCAACGATACTATCTACTTATATACCTACCCATCTCTCACCTAGATGTGTTCTTGACTTACCATCTTCTCTTTTTCCTTGATCTAACATCAACCAACGTCTCTACCTACTTATTAATTTCTGTGCCTTTCTACTTGCTACCTACGTACGTACTCCTTTACACGTCTACTTTCTTACGTTGGCACGTACCCACGTACCTCTGTCTTACCTGCTGTCTACTACGTGTATCGACCTGCCTACCTACTGCCTGTCTACCTGTCCATTTGCCTCTTTACTTATCCTCGTGTCCACCTTCACTCACATGGATGTTTTCTTGCCCAAAATATACTTTTCATCCCTCCGTCTTGAACCAATTACCTCTATTCTGTTCCTTACTTTCTGGGAATTGATAAACGCATTGAAGGACACCGGGGGTTCTCCGATACAAAAAAGGTCATCGGTACATGTCTGCACTCTCAACGTAGTATTTCTTCCGACTTACGGTTCCTTAATTACGAAAGTTTGACACTACGACCTCTTCTGAGGACTCTCAGGGAACCTGTTGTTCCTTTAGTTTGGTCAGTTAGGACTACCTTTAGTTGGGATTTAAGTAAACGTCCTGACTACGACTTCGACTTCGAGGTTATGAAACCGGTGGACAACACTTCTCGACTGAGTAACCTTTTCTGGGACTACGACCCTCTCTAACTTCCGTCATTCTCTTCCCCGGCTGTCTCCTACTTTACCAACCTACCGTAGGGGTTGAGTTACCTGTACTCAAACTCATCTGAGACCCTCTATCACTTCCTGTCCCTCAGACCACTCGACGTCAGGTACCCCAGTGTTTCTCAGCCTGTGTTGAATCACTTACTTGTTGTTGTTTTACCGACTTTCCAGTCCGAGTCGCCTGTCACATCTTGGTAAAGCTACCAATGGACACTCGTCCGAGATTCCCCCGTTTAGGGGTGATCTCGGACGACGGGGAGACGTTACACCTTATCCCACCCACCATCCACCTCACGGGAGTCGTAGCTTACCGTCATTCATGGTACCAGTTCTCTGGTCCGAAAGGAGAGGGTGTCCGGATCCATACTCAGAGTTGATCCGGTGGACGGTGGGAACCCCGGAACTCTTTCAAGGAATAGGGTGATTTGGAGTGTAACCAGTATACGTTTAAGACCTGGTGGTGTTAGGATGGAGTCACGGGACTCGACATCTAATCTACTCGACGACCACGACGATTCAGCGAAGTCAGCACAGGTTGAGACACGCTGGGGTATCTGCCGTGGGTGGTCCGAGGGGGCAGGGACCGTAAAAGGTCCGTTCTAGGGACCTCACCCAACGGTAAAGGAAGAGGTTACGTACTTTCACTTTTCACTTTCACTTCAGCGAGTCAGTACAGGTTGAGAATCGCTGGGGTACCTGACGTCGGGTGGTCCGAGGAGGCAGGTACCCCGACAGGGTCCGTTCTCATGACCTCACCCAACGGTAACGGAAGAGGTGAGTCTACTCGATTCCCTAATATTCACTAAGGGTACCACGAGTCGTGTCTTATTCGGGAGTCTCCGGTATCTTTAATGTACTTTCTTGAACAACGATGAAAGATATTTCTCCCAACACCGGTGCTAGTCACCAAGGTTCGTATCAGGAGTCTGGGACGGGAGAGAGGGAGTCCCCAGATGTGAGTCTTGTCCACCGTAGATATGGGACATATATGTCGAATGGTGAAATTAAGGGTCATCTATCTGAAAGATTGACTAATGTATAATTCAAGGGTCTATTACAACTTCTACTGACTAACTCTCGGAGAACTATAGGATCTTAGGGTTCAGTCATCCTAAAGTCTCACCTCCCGACCCTTCAGAAGGACCTTCTCCGTCGTTCTTTTCCTCTCTGCCTTCTTCCACTAGTCGAGTTACTACTCGGAAAAGGACCGATCGAGGACGATCTTTAGAGAGAGCAAGAGAGAGAGAGAAAGAGAGAGAGAGAGAGAGACAAAAAGAGGGAGGGATAGATGATCGGTGGGATCCACCTGGTCGGAAGGAAGACTCAAGACACTAGTGGTCCTGACACCCAGAACTCGGGGTTCTTTCCTGTCGTAGGAGCCACTCAGGACCTTCGGTCGAGTCGGAACCCGGGGGAGTGGAGTGTGGCTACGGTCCGGTGCCCTAGGTCCGACCCGACGACGGTCGGTCTACGTAACGAACAACTGCCTATTTTCGAGACGTCAAATGCCGAGGTTTCGTTTCGACCCCGAAACAAACCGAAACAAAATTTAATCGTTGCGTCCCCCAACCGCACCCCCACCCCCTCTCCCTCTTCTCGGTTCCGAACAAGTCCTGCTCAAGGACGACGCAGGACGTAGAGTTTCTAGGGGGCCCGTCGGGATTACTTCGGCGGACTCGAGTAGTGCGGAGACGGAGCGGAGAGGTGGACGTGAACAGAACGACCCCCTCCCTCTCGCGAAGGGTCCCGGCGGGCGGGACAGTGAGTCGGGGTAGTGGGAGACAAGGGTACTACGCAGGGACTTACTCGGACAATTAACACAGGGTCCCAGAGCTACCCCGATTTCACCCTCGGCACTGTAGGAGTCTTTCTGAGCCTCCATACTAAATAGAAGCGAGCCCCTCCCCTCCCGGCGTGGACGGTAGGCCGTGTCACGTCCCCCGCGACCGTGACGATCAGTCCCGGGTCCTCCTAGACGGACCAGTCACTCCCTGAGGGTTAGACTCGGGTAATCGAGAACCACCGAACCCCTCCCACCTTCCCGGGGCTTCTCTCTCCATGGAAGGGGTGTTTAATTGTACACTTCGACAATTAAGAGTGACGTTGACAGTAATCACTAGTAGAGGGGAAGAGCCGTGGACGACAGTCCAGACCTCGAAAAAGACGTGTACGGCCAGTCCCAGAGGCCACGGGAGGCGTATCGTGACCCTAGGTAGCCTGTCAACGGTGGAGATGCTACGAACCGTCTTCTCCTTCCTCTTGACCACTCTGACGGGACAGCGGTCGCCCGTTACGAGACGCAGACGAGGGGCAGAAAGGGCTGACCTTCGTGAAAAACCATGGACTCCCCCACCCGCCTGTTTCCGACACGGAGGGGACCTCGTCTGACACCAGGACTAGAAGTAAGGAGGAGGAGGGTGTGACGTTCCTCTCTGAGTGGTGAGAGGGGTAAAGTGTCCATTCCTTTCACTAGACTCGGTGTCCCAAAAATACATTCATTTGTAACCAAACGCTCGTACGATCCAGCGATGTCAGTACAGGGTGAGAAACGCTGGGGTACCTGACATCGGGCGGTCCGAGAAGACAGATACCCCTAAGAGGTTCGTTCTTATGACCTCACCCAACGGTACGGGAGGAGGTCCCCTTGAAGGACTGGGTCCCTAACTTGGGTGTAGAGAAGACAGAGGACGTGACTGTCCACCCAAGGAATGGTAATCACGGTGGCCCCTTCGGGTTTGTAACCAAATCAAGAATCTCTTTCCCTTTTTCTTAGTTATTCTGACAGACGATTCATTCCGAGTGAGTAAGAGTGTTCCTCTAACCCCGAGGGTGTCTGGACAGTCTGTTCGAGGGTCTCCCTGGGTCCTCGGGATTCCCAAATTCCCTGAAAAGAGACTTCTACCTCGGACTGAACGAACCGGGGCCGAAGTGACACAGTAGACTTCATGTCTCTTCCCTTTCTAGACTCGGGGTCATGAGAACATGATTCACCAGTCGTAGGAGGAGAAGTGATTATTTCCTTCCTTCACTACGAGTCTCTCCAGTGAACAGACGACACTGTCTCGACCTGGTCCGTCTCCCTCCTGGTCGTGAGTACCACGACAGATCCGGTTTCAAGACGTCGGTGAAGAGGCCTCAGGTCACACGTAATCCGATCGGGGCACTCATAGGACAGAGGTCTCCTACGTAGACTCAAGAGTCCGGTAACCCGACAAACCTGTTTCTACGGACCGCAAAGTTTCCGAAGTTCTTGTTAGGTCGTAAAGGGTCGTATCCCAAGTTCTTTTCGACTCTGGCAGAGTCACGACTTCGACTGAAACCGTTTTTACTCAGAGTTGTACGACGTCTGGGACTTGAGTTACCCCTAGGTGACACGTCGGTCGAAATGTGGATGCCCTTTCGGACAGACTCCGATCAGACGGAGACTCTCTTAGTCATAATTTTTCGGTGTACTGTCATTATCTCTACAAGGGTTTGGCCGGCGGGACGGCAATCGGTCCTTCGGCTTTCGACTCTTGAGTATTGACTTCCCGGTTCGGACGTCGGGTGGTGTCGAGAGGAGACGTTTCACCCCGATAATTAAGTCGGAAATGTTGGGTGTCCCGACACCACCTTAGCCCATTTTTCCGTGGGGTTGAGGAACATTAAGAAGGGACGAGTTATATAAAGGGACATTTATATAAGGTTACGTCTTTTCCCAGACGCCCTCCACTCTGCCGTCCAGATAATCGTAAAACTACCCAAAAAGGGTTGTGCACCTTGTTCTCCCGAAATTTTAAGTAGCGAGTCTCTAATTACGAAGGTAGTGGGGAGAGGGAGGTGTCGACCTCCACCGGTTCTTGAAAAATGGGGAAATTCTGGAACTAATCCTTTTTCTTTCCTTGAGTCGAGTCAGAGTTCTCACGATGTCTCTTCTCTCTCGGCGCAATAGATCTGACTCACACATCTCGGGAGGTTTGTGTTAATTTACCGTCTTAGTCCGTGACCCCCACCCCCACCCCCAGCCAGTCTTCCGACTCTATGATTCACCCCCAACCCTCGCAGAGACTGAGTTGTCTTCGTATGTCGGTCAGGACCCTCCTCGGGGCGATCAAGCCGTGTCGTGCCAAGTAGAAAGCATTGACTGCTTCCGGTCCGGAGACTTGTACGGACAGGCGAGTGAGCTGTTCGTACCGTCTTCTTAGTGAGACACAGGGGATAATCCGCGAACCCTTTCTTCCTAGTCCTTCCGCCAAGCCGAGTTGTTCAGAGACTAGAGTCCTTTGAGTCAGATCTACCCCTCTGTCTCTCTTCCTTTAACTGTTTATGTTCTTTTACATCGTCCACTGACTCCGGTTACGTCAACGGGACCCTGGGGTTCCAACCCCCCTAAGCCAAGTCGAGTCAAGTCAGCGAGTCAGCACAGGCTGAGAAACGCTGGGGTACTTGACGTCGTGCGGTCCGGAGGGACCAACCCCCACCCCCCGTGGAGTTAGTTCGACCCGACTTCCTGTTCAGTGTGGGAACCCCCTGAGGACCAGGAAGGAGTTTTGAACGAAAACTTTTTTTTACTTACACTCCCTTATAATTCATGTCTTCCACTTCGCACGTCAATCGATCCTATACTAGTCCTTCTTATATATCTGTGACCACCCTGTTTACTATTGACTTGAAAGTAGTAGTGTAACCTCGTGACAATTCGTCTGAGTGGGTTCCTCGCTAAGAGATCCCGTCCCCAGGGTCTGGGGATCCTAGATTACGGACTACTAGACTCCACCTCGACTACATTATTATTATCGTTATTTCACGTGTTATTTACATTACTCTAACTTAGTAGGACTTTGGTAGGGGGGGAGGGGTCAGTCCAGACACCTTTTTGACAGAAGGTATTTTGTCCAGGGACCACTGTTTTTCCCCACCCCCCCGGCGACTAGATCTCCTAAGATCTCTTTACACTAAAACTGAGTACCCTCCAATGTCCACTTAAGCATCTACTAAAAATCGGACCATCTTTTCTATTGGGTTTCCACGCCTAATTCAACACACGTAGGTTAGGTCGGCAGAAAAGGGTCATAAGAAAGAAGGTACGGATGTATTGACGACTAAGAGATCAAGAGGACTCTTGGTCGAAATGGGTGCTCGAAGAGGACAACCGAGGGGGTGAATGTTCAATTTAGTCGGAAACTAGGAACAAGTCAGATCTAAATGTACACTAAGTCCTAAATATTAAAAAACTTTTTATATGAAACTGTCATGTACGGGTTAATGTGTGTGTACGTATGAACGTGAGTTACGTACCCCATTTTCACCTTTTTTGGATGTCGTTTTGCAATGGTCACCCATAGAAATCCCTTGACCACAAACACATACTCACTAAAAATGTTAGTCTTTTTTTCACTATTTGTAATAAAAAATTTGCCTCTTTATGTGTGGGTACATTCTAGGGGTCCCATTGTTGATTATGTTCGACGAACGAGTAGGGTAGACAGTCCGGTGCACCCCGAGATTCGTGGATTCACCTGGTGGAGTAATTCCGAAGTGGTAGTATGGTAGGTGCGGTTTTGATGGTAATGAGAGGGGTAAGATGTCTACTTCTTTACCTTCGTATGTTCAATCGGAGTCTAGGGTCTAGAGTTGTCATTCTCGGTCCTAGACTTGGGGTCCGTCGGACCGGGGGTGTCGGACGGACGGATTGGTGGGACGGTCTGCGGACGGAGGGTTCACCTTTTCCTTCTTTATTTGTGTAGACGGTCCGACGGTCCCAGTCCGAACCTCTTCTGGCACAAGGGTGGGTGAGGGTCTCGTGGTACACGACCCTTCAGTTCATGTTTGGAGCGGTCGGAACTTAACTTAAGTATACACAGAGAGGGTGTGAACGTCCGACCCTCACGAGAAGAGGTAAGAACCTTGGAGGGTAGTCCTGAGTCACCTACGAGTCGTGTACAGAGTCTTGTGGGGAGAGGGACGAGACTGCCGTTGAGAAGATCGATTGGGGCAAGTCCCTGAGATTTTCCATCGGAGATTAATTATCGTGTAAGGTAGAGAGAGGAACGGATGTATCCGTGATGTCCGACCAAATAATGGACATAGAATTTCGTTTCCCGTCGGACCGAAGTCGTTTCTCCCCTAAGTCGTGCAACCTTTCCCTGGACCGGAACCTTAGGACCTCCTGCACCCGAGGACGGAGGTTTAGTGACACACTGGAACCCGTTCGGTGGTTCGTAGAGACCCGGTACCGGAACGGGAATTTTACCCGTTCCCCCTGGACGATACGACACTGCGGGGGCTACAGAACGGTCGTAGTTAGAACGACGGCGACGACCCCACAAAATATACGTCGTCTACACCTCGTGTGTGGTCTCTGGGTGCGGATGACTAAGAATCATTGTGAGAAGTGCACCGTCCAGTGACGACCAATTTAGACACGCCTTTAATCCACAACTCCCTTCTTATGGAACACTAGACCTTTTGGTTTAACCCCACCTCCCGACGTTTTCCCCCTCACTCCTTTTATGAAGTAGAGGTATCCCGAGAATTCTCGGGGCTGTTTGATGGTATAGACACCTAAGCAAGACGAGTGTTAAATAAATAAATAATAAATAAAACCGGTTTATACAAATGTCTCAACTCGTCCTAACAAACCTATTTATGGGACAAAGTTTTCTAAGGTTCGGTTTTCGGGGTAAAAGGAACTAAATTGTTATTTATAGGTAGGTGGAGATGGATACTGAAACTCCTTCCGTCTTCTCTTATTAAGTCTTTACAGTCGGCGATTCCTTCACAGTTATAACTTTCTGTGTAGAGATCCACTAATTAATTCTAGTTACCGGTTTTCTTTGTGTCCTCTCGGGAGAAGAATTTTACCCTTTACTATGACGATTACTTTTACTAAGATCGCCTGTACAGTCGGAGACTAAGGACCCACTCGAGTACGGGGAACGTCCTAGAGTCAAAGTAATTGACAGTGGATTACCGGACACTAAGAGTCTTACCCAAAGGGTCCCCAAGGAGTCCTCTGTGGGTGCACCTCTCCCTCTCCCCTCCCCCTGGGCGGCGGATACGGACGAAGTGGTCCCGTCGAGGAGAGACTCAACAAAGCCTCCGAAGTACCACTTGAAAGAAACTCCAGACACTGGTATCCACTCAACTTACGGTGACCTGGTTCAGCAGGGTCTGGGAAAAGTGAGACCGCAGACCTTAGACCCTACGACTTCTACCATGGAACCAATTCTTTGAGGTTCCAGTAGACTGCCCGTTTACCAAAAAGTAGGTTTCCGTAGCACCACTAGGCACACATTGTCGTGAACCCCTGTCTTACGGAGACTGAGACCCTACCCGAGAGCCTCACACGTACGTACGTACGAGCCGGCGACGTCAGCGCAGACTGAGAAACACTGCGATACCTGACATCGGACGGTCCGAGCAGACAAGTACCCTAAGAGGTCCGTTCTTACGACCTCGCCCAATGGTGCGGGCGGAGGTCCCCTAGAAGGACTGGGTCCCTAGTTCGAACACGTAACGTCCGTCTAAGAAGTGGGTCACTCGGGGGATCCTTAGGAAATGTTACTCACTGACTCGGGGTTTCTCCCATTCTCTAAATGGGTTCCAAGTATTACTCGAACTGGATCTCCTCCTAATTGAAAGTCTGAGGGTAGAACTTTAGGGTAAAGAAGGGGGAGGTGCAACCGTGGTGACCCGGTGAGTCCTGTCACACGAAACCCCCAGTTTCGAATCGTGTTCACGTCCAGCGACGGGACAGTGTCTGAGTCGGTACGGAGGGTCCGAGGACAGAGTGGCAGGAATTTTACCCCTACTAAAAGCATGTATTCGACATCCCGACAACATTCATAAGTCCTCCTGTGATATACGGTAATAAACGGTATTGGACCCCGTCTCTGTCCCTGTGTTTCATTTTGTCTAGGAAGGTGACCCGAGCCACGTCCTTGGTATCATAGAAAGAGGACTAAAGGTGGGGGAAGGGCGTAGTCGTCACCGTTCGACTGGTGGTAGGGACAAAGGGATCAGTGGAGAGGACCCCTGTGGTTCTTCTTCTCCTTACCCTAGGTCACTCTACGATACTGCAACACAGAGAGGTTTCAGTTCGTACTTAGTGGCAGAACTTGAAAGACTAAAGAGGACTGGAGCAAAGTTCAAGATCCGAGATTTATTTTGCTACAGAGGAGTCGCGACCCTTTACCGATTTCTCGTTGAAGTCCAACCGTGTGTCAGACGGATTACTCTACCTTAGGTAAGGAAACGTCGTAGTCCCTTTAATTCTACGTCTTTCCTGAAATAGAGACTCGGAGACTCTATGACGTCTTCTTTCACCGTTAGGGAGATTTACGTTTGACCAGCGAAACGGAGACCATACTCTCTCCTTTGGTTCCGGGTCTCTCCGACTCACTAAGACGGACGCAGTGTGTCGGTATCTCAGAAACCCAATTTCTTTGACCCACTCTTGGTCTAGAGGACTGGACTTCCGAGACGACCCTGAACCTCCCCGCCCCCCACTTCCCCTACTCCCCCTCGTTCCCAGTCCTCCCTTCAGACTCACACTTCTACTCGTGCTCGGAGACTCCCTCTTCCTCTTTGGAGACCCCGTAGACTGGAGGGGGGACGTGAAACTGACACTCGCCCCTTCACACTTGTTCGTACTCGTTCTCCCGAGACTCGCCCCTCACTTACTTGCCCGCTCACTCCCCTTTAGGCTCACAACCTCTCTCTCTTGTTCTCCTCCTTTTCGTAAACCCGGCAAAAGTTTAAGGGTGTCAGTTTATTTGGTTTTGTCTAACAAGACTCTGTTTTTCGGGTAAAGTTTGGTGTAGGAAATGGGGTTTCAGGTGGGAGTTACCGGGTGGACTACGTAAGAGTACCGACTGTCATTCTCGTTGCCATTGTAAGTGTCAGTATCAATTCTAAGGACTTGTCGGGACTCCTCGTCCACACTAGTTGTGGGTGAAAGGTCTAGTCCGGTGACTCCGAACCTCTCCCCTTCAGTGAACCAGGGATGTAGAGGAGTGGGCCCACTAAGGACCCTATTCCTTCGGACCACTCGTCGCCTCTACGTCGGTCGTTCGCAGAAGGTCTTCGTGAGACAAGGACTCCAGGGAGGGGAATTCCTCCCGACGAGACCGGTGACGTTCGTCCTACCTCTTCGTCCGTGGTCCTCGTTCTTCCCTCACTTCTACCGTCCAAGGGTCGACAGGTGTCCCGTTTCGTCTACGGGCGGAGACGTCCTCACGGACCGTGGCACTACCCGTCATAATCGATAATCCTCGACACCCGTAGTGAAACGGACCCGCGGACCGGGACTGGTCGGTCTCCTTCCGGGACGGGAAGGTACGTTGAGTCCGGGACCACGTGTCCTGACCTGGTCTCTCTTGCAGAGGGTAGAGGGAGTAGCTGGAGTCGTTTCCCTGCACCCAGGTCCACCGGTGTAGAGTCCCTGGTATCGCAGAGCACGGGGGTCACCTGTGTTTCCCTGTCGTGGTCCGTTTACAGCGAGACGGTCCGTCTGGGTCGGTACTACGTGTGGTGCGTAAAAGAGTAGAATTAGAACAGGGCTGGGGGCTTGTTAGGAAACTTCACCCACAATGAGAAGACCGAAACGTTTGTCCAATTGACTCCGAGTCTCTCTGATTTATTGAGGGGGTTACAGATGTTTTAAAATTCACAGGCGTACCAGTCCTGGCTTCGGTCGGACTGGATCTCTGAAACGGGCAAGATGTAGTGGGTAGTGAGTGGGGGTTTCGGAAAGAGAGACTTCTTCCGACCCTCAGGCAGGGGTTCCCGTCGCAAAGTTTCCGTTTAGGGTTGTATGTTGGACTTTGTCTGTTGTAAGGGGCTCCCCCGTCGGGGACGAGTGGGGGTCGGACGAGAACGGGACTTCCGCGGGGAAACAGTTCCTTTCGTCTTTGGATCTCAAGATACGATGCAGGAAAAGTTGACCGATCTTAAGACAAAAGACAAAACAATTGTTACGTTATATAACTTTATATTGGATATTCGTCTTTTCATGGACCTGGACTTTACGTGTCGAGGTACTTGTCAGGGTTTGACCTGTGTGGACATTTTGGTCGTCCGTCTTGTGCTTTTCTTTGTTTGGTCGAGGGTCTTCCGGGGCCAAGGGAAAAGGTCCGAGAGGGGCTGAATACGGGTGTACCTTGGTGATAGTACCGAACTGAATTGTGGTGTCGAAGTAAAACGACTGAAACTTGAAATATATTTGTCTTAGGAAGACACATAAGCAAAAGTGGAGACTCCAGAAAACGAGTTATAGTCAAAAGGCTCTACAGGGGAGTTTAACGGTAGTCGCCGTTCTCAAGTAAGTAAGAGACGACACAGCATGAGGATCTAGGTAAGATCTTGACTACTTTTAACTCAACAAAGGTCCATAGTGTAGAGTACCTCTTACTCCGGTGCCTGTAGGAATATGTACGGAAAATCCTCGTGTACATGCGGAAGGATAACCTTAGTATGAATTCTCACCTTAACCACCCAGTATACTAGAGACGGCGTACCAGATCCGTACGAAGTCGACCCGAAGGATGCACCGAGTCACCATTTCTTAGGTGGACGTTACGTCCTCTACGGCCGTCTGTGTCCAAGCTAGGGGTCCAGTCCTTCTAGAGGACCTCTTCCTTTACCGTTGGGTGAGGTTAGAAGAACGGACCTCTTAGGGTACCTGTCTCCTAAGACCACCTGATGCCAGATAACCCAGTGTTTCTCAGCCTGTACTGACTTCGTTAATTCGTGCGTGCGTGTGGGTTATAAAATTGCAACTCAGCCAAAATCCAGAATTTGTAACACGTGGAATTTGCTTTATGTAGAGGTCGATCCTAGACCGGACGTCCGGTGGTACAGGTGCAACGTGGAAACCGGAGACGAGAAGTAAGTAACACCGGTGGTCGGTTTGGTAGAAGACGGTACGGAGTGTTCAATTACCCTATGTCATCCCTTCTACGATTGTAAGGGGGAGTGAGTGAGTGTGACTACTCACTGACTCTGGAGTCAATCGGCAGTTTCCGACAGGAAGTCACTCATAAAGAGAGTAAAGTCGAGTCAAGTAAAATGAGCGAGTCAGCACAGGCTGAAACGCTGGGGTACTTGGCGTCGTGTGGACCGGAGGGACAGGTAGTGGTTGAGGGCCTCAAGTGGGTTTGGGTACAGGTAACTCAGCCACTACGGTAGGTTGGTAGAGTAGGAGACAGTAGGGGAAGAGGAGGACGGGACTTAGAAAGGGTCGTAGTCCCAGAAAAGTTTACTCAGTCGAGAAACGTAGTCTACCGGTTTCATAACCTCAAAGTCGAAGTTGTAGTCAGGAAGGTTACTTGTGGGTCCTGACTAGCGGAAATCCTACCTGACCAACCTGGAGGAACGTCAGGTTCCCTGAGAGTTCCCAGAAGAGGTTGTGGTGTCAAGTTTTCGTAATTAAGAAGTCGTGAGTCGAAAGAAATATCAGGTTGAGAGTGTAGATATATACTGTTGACCTTTTTGGTATCGGAACTGATCTGCCTGGAAACAACCGTTTCATTACAGAGACGAAAACTTATACGATAGATCCAATCAGTATTAAAAGGAAGGTTCCTCATTCGTAGAAAATTAAAGTACCGACGCTAGTGGTAGACGTCACTAAAACCTCGGGTCTTTTTATTTCAGACAGTGACGAAGGGGTAGATAAACGGTACTTCACTACCCTGACCTACGGTACTAGAATCAAAGGACTTACAACTCGACATTCGGTTGAAAAAGTGAGAGGAGAAAGTGAAAGTAGTTCTCCGAGAAATCAAGAAGAAATGAAAGACGGTATTCCCGTCACAGTAGACGTATAGACTTCAATAACTATAAAGAGGGTCGTTAGAACTAAGGTCCAACACGAAGAAGGTCGGGTCGCAAAGAGTACTACACGAGACGTATATTCAATTTATTCGTCCCACTGTTATATATCGGAACTACATGAGGAAAAGGATAAACCTTGGTCAGATAAAAAGGTACAGGTCAAGATTGACAACGAAGGACTGGACGTATATCCAAAGCGTTCTCCGTCCAGTCCACCAGACCATAAGGGTAGAGAAAGTAAAAGGTGTCAAATAACACTAGGTGTGTCAGTTTCCGAAACCGTATCAGTTATTTTGTCTTTATCTACAAAAAGACCTTGAGAGAAGGAAAAAGGCACTAGGTCATCTACAACCGTTAAACTAGAGATCAAGGAGACAGAAAAGATTTTGGTCGAACTTGTAGACCTTCAAGTACCAAGTACATAACGACTTCGGACCGAACCTCTTAAAACTCGTAATGAAATGATCGCACACTCTACTCACGTTAAAACACCATCAAACTCGTAAGAAACCGTAACGGAAAGAAACCCTAACCTTACTTTTGACTGGAAAAGGTCAGGGCACCGGTAACGACTCAAAAGGTTTAAACAATCACATAACTCACGTCGTGAAAGTGTCGTAGTAGAAAACCCTAAACTTTATCGAGTTGACCTTAAGGTAGTGGAGGTGATCGAACCAAGTATCACTACGAAGGATTTCGGGTGAACTGAAGTGTAAGGTCCTACAGACCGAGATCCACTCACTAGTGTGGTAGCACTAATAGAACCAGCACTTCGATAAAAAACATGTCAAGAAGACGCATAAGAACGGTGGAGAAGAATTATAGCAGACGAACAATCCAGGTATGGTAAAGACAGGAAATAACACCGGTAGAAACGTACTTTACAAGGGAACCATAGAGATTAAAAGAACTTCTCTAGAGATCAGAAAGGGTAAGATAACAAAAGGAGATAAAGAAACGTAACTAGCGACTCCTTCCGAAAGAATAGAGACGAACGAGAAGAAACCTTTAGACGTAAGTTTACCCATATAGAAAGGAAAAGAGGAAACGAAAAACGAAGGGAAGAAAAGTGTCGATAAACATTCCGGAAGAGTCTGTCGGTAAAACGAAAAACGTAAAGAAAAAGAACCCCTACTAGAACTAGGGACAGAGGACATGTTACAGTGCTTGGAGGTGGGTATCAAGAGATACTCCTATTTTAATAACCCAACCGGATTTTTAAACAAACCCACAAAGACATTGTAGAATATCTTTTTGGGTTTTCTTAAAAACCGGTCGGGTTGTGTAACGTTAGTAAACTCGTTAGAAAAGTTTGATGTACACGGGTCGTGACGCGATCATGGCTAGTCTGAAGGACTCTGATGTCTGTGGGTCCGTACTAATAAAACCTTACATAGGATTAATTCTTGGAAACACACTCCTGTATCTCGTGCTTCGGTCTCGCGGGTCGAAGGGTCGTCGAGCAGAGATCGTGGGACCTCCACGATGCAGTGAAGTCAGAACAGGCTGAGACACACTGGGAGACCTGATATCGGGTGGTCCGAGGAGACAGGTACCCTAAGAGGTCCGTTCTTATAACCTCACCGAACGGTACGGGAGGAGGTCCCCTAGAAGGGCTGGGTCCGTAACTTGGGTGTAGAGAACACAGAGGACGTAACCGTCCGCCCAAGAAATGGTGATCGCGGTGGACCCTTCGGGTGGGTCGTGGGATCCCAAGGATTTAGATGGGACACCCGATCGTGAGGTGGAAGGAGGTTGGTATCGTCTGTAGTTATTAACTAGAGCCGGAAGGAAGGACGACTCGGGTTCATTGGGTCGGACTAGATGGGAAGTCGTCCGGGATGATTAGCTAGTCTGAACCGTAAACTCTAATTTACATAAACGGTGACCCGGAAGGGTCAACCGTGATCACCAATTCTTGAGCAGAGGATCATGTCCTCTGAAGCCTCTGCACCCAATCTACGGATCCACCCCTTCTAGGGGACCTACTCCCATACCGTTGGGTGAGTCCTAAGAACGGACATCTTAGGGTACCTGTCTTCTCGGCCCGTCCGATACCAGGTATCCAAACGTTTCTCAGCCTGTGCCGACCTCGCTGAATCGTGCGTGTGCGAGGACGAGAAGTCACAACCGGAGACCTTTACGAACGAGGAATGAATTCACCGAGTCGAAAAAAATGTAGGCCTGGTTTGGGTTCGGACCGGGGTAAGAAGTTGACGAAACTAAGACTAAGGGTGCGGTTGGGTTCTTCGAACGGTACTTCTATTAAATAGAGACGGGACCCTAAAAACAAACAAACCCCAAAACCGATGCCCAAGATACCCACCGTTTGTTCGGGTCTCCCCCGATCACGGAACGGGTTCCCCTTGAACTTGGTAGAAGGGTAACGATTAGGTCCCGAGAAAGTGAGAGAGGTCCCCTGGAGAGTCTTGGTTAATCCTTGATGACTTTTTCGGTCTTTTTGTTACCATTGGAGTAAGTAGGGCGTGGTCAGTGTAGACCAAGTGAAGAAGGGGCGATTCGTCATTTGTCACCTCTGTCGCAGGTCCGACCGGCGCCCGACCCTAGAGTCGAGTCTCCGTTCCGGAGCCGGGTCTCGGCCGCTCTTCAGTAAGAGTGCGACTAGGGACCCGAGGTTCTTTCTCTAAAAGGGATTACGTCGACTCAAGCCACTGGGTTGTACCGACTTTTAACAGGAAAAGGTTACGCTATTAGGTGTGTTTGGGTCCCTCCCTGAGGTTCTACCTCTTCGAAGGTCGTCGTCGGCCCCCCCACCCCCCCCTCTGGAGACACCAGGGTGGCGAAAGACAGAAATAATTGTAAACGTCTTTTTGAGTGTCACACGAAACGACGTTTACTTTTGGTTCGTTAAAGTAAAAGAGGGGAGTTGGTCCGGTCTACCGAGGAAGAGCGAGAAGAGGGGAACGAGTACGATCTTAAAAAAAAAATTCGAGTTTTTATGATTTTCTAGGGAGTGTAGACGTCTAGACGGAAAGGTCCAGTAAAAATCGGTTTCCACGGTTTTTGACTCAGGAACCTAACAGAGTTTTGTCGTAGAGGGGGGAACCCTTGTCGACATGGAAGTGGACGTTTCAGAAGTGGAAGATATCTCGAAACCCCGAGGGCCCCGCCTCCGTCCGTGGGTCGTACGGGCAGGTGCGGGTGTAGACGTAGCCTCTGACTTCCGCTCTGGGCCTTACGGACGTCGCGAACCCTCTGCGGGTCGAGTCTCACACCCCTTAAGGACGGGAACGTGTGTGGAGAGGGGTTTGAAGACTCCTGAGCACAAGTACCGTCCTGGACTACCTCAATGAGTCGAAGGGTGGTTGGACGTGACGACAATAGATCAGAGTGTACCTTACTTTTCTTTGGTTGAGCTCCAACGAGAGAGAGAGAACGAGAGAGAGAGAGAGAGAGAGAGAGTGTGTGTGTGTGTGTGTGTGTGTGTGGTCTTTCACTGTCCCAGTCTTAGATGGGTACTACCGGACTGGGGTCCGGGTTCGAGACTGGCGACGGGGTGTTCCAAGAGTAGGGTAATGATGACTTGACCGACCTTACCTGGAACGGGATTAGGACAGGGGTAGGGTTTCCGTGTCAGTAGACGACGGAAGTAGTAGCGTGACTAAAGGTTACACCGGGAACCACTACGGAATTCCGGGTCCAAGAACACACACACGATTCACAGAAGTCCGTACAGACTGACGAACACCGGGGTACCTAACATCAGGAGGTCCGAGGAGACAGGTACGTTAAGAGGTCCGTTCTTATGACCTTACCCAATGGCACGGGAGGAAGTCCCCCAGAGGGACTAGGTCCCTAACTTGGACGTACAGAATGCAGAGGACGTGACCGTCTGTCCAAGAAATGGTGATCGTGGTGGACCCTTCGGGTTCCGGGTCCAAGTCCCGGGTCTTTTTGGGTGGGTTCACGTGTGTACACATGCGTAACCACACTGTAGTCGAGGAATTAAGAGGAAACCCCCTTATTTATGATGGAGACAAGTGTGGTAGGACAATTGACCGTCCTCTCTATTCTGATGTCTACACTCGTTCCCTCTACTGGACGGCGAGGGGTACCCTCCTGTGAATTCTTTTTATAAGAGAGTTCTTGGAAATCCATGGTTCCGTGTCTATCAGAGTCTTTTAGTTCTCGTAGTCGTCGGGTCGGTCCTGACCATTTTTTTTTAGAGACTGTTTCCCGTTGAAACACGTCCTCCCTTCCTCCTACTCCACCCACGACCTCTCCGACTCAGGGGTAGTAAGAGGTTCACTCTCGTCATGGTTCGGACTCAGTAGGTGCATTCGTTGTCCCCTAGAAGGTCCTCTGGTCTTTGAGGTACAGGAGTCTCCCTCCCTGTCTCCCCTGGACTCTGTCCCCTCTCCCCATCCGTTCTCCCACGTCGGACTCAGTCCCTGGGTCCTCTCTTAAGGAGTGTCACCCACACCAAGTCCCCGAAGTTCTGGTCACAACCTGACCCACTAATATGTGGAGACCTACATCGGGGGAGGTGGAGTTTAGAAGTCGCTTTCAGATCATGTCAGTAGGGAGTTCTAACCAACGTCCCGGAGGTACCTATCGTTTTAGGTGAATAGTACGTATATTTACCACATCGTAAATGTATGTTGGATGTGGTAGGAAGACATAGGACCTGTAGTAGAATAACGAATATTATGGGCTTCCCTTTTCACTTTCATAGTCAACGAGTCCGTACAAGCTCAAAAACGTAAAGGTATCTGGGTGTCCAAGGAGACAGGTACCTTAAGAAATCCGTTCTTATGACCTCACCCAACGGTCCCTTAGAAGGGCTGGGTCCCTACCTTAGAGTCACAGGACGTGATATCCGTCTAAGAAATGGTAGACTTGGTGGTTTACATTTACGATACATTTATCAACGAGAAAGAGAGAGAGAGAGAGAGAGAGAGTCAACGAGTCAGGACAGGCTGAGAAACGGTAGGGCACCTCATCAGGTGACCCGAGGTTCAAGGTACCTTAAAAGGTTCGTTCTTATCACCTCACCCAATGGTGGAGGATGAGGTCCCCTAGAAGGGTTGGGTCCCTAACTTTGGTGCAGAGAACGTAGAAGGCGTAAACGTCCACCTAAGAAATGGCGACTCGGTGACCCCGTCGGGTCTATCAACGACCTCACACCGTTTAAGTGCAAAACGAACAACACCTTGAAAGACTTTAAAAATGAAAACTTATAAAAGTTAGGTGTCAACCAACTTAGGTGCCTACGTTTTAGACGCCTACACCTCTCGACTGACCTGTGCGTCGCCTTCTTTCTTTCTTTCTCACAGATGTGGTCCGTTGTGGTCCTTGGGAAAAGACGTAAGTTGTCTGGAGGGTCCGTTCCTAGGAGAACGTTACCTTTTCCGACCCGGAACGTTACCAAGTCTCTTTGGGAAGGTCAAAGAGTATGGTGAGGTTTGTTGACCCACTACATACCGTAAGGTAATAGAATCGTGGAGGTCAAAGGGAAGGTATTTTGTTCCTAATTTTTAGAGTGGGGTTAGCCTGACAACCCGTAGTTTACTCTAGTATATGTACCCACAGATGACCTTTGTACCTTTTAAAGACGACACGAAGACCCTACCTTTCCCCTCCTTTCTCCTGGTCACATCTTCCAGTGCGGTGTGCGTCGTCGTCCACCTAGGTCGAACACGACAGGGGAAGAAAAGGTCTACTCCTTTGACTCCAAGTCAATCCTAATTTTTGAACGGTTCCGGTCCATCGACCACTCCTAAGCTTGACAGTCCTAGACTTCACACCTTAAGTCTTCGGCCTTGAGAGGGAATGAATAAAATGTAGGGGTGAGTTTATGGTGGACCCAAGATGTCGACGGAAGCCTTGAGAAGGAAGATCTTTTCGTAAATTAAAATTAGGACATGCAAAGAGGGGTCGTCTGTACGTGGCTTGGAATAAATTTATATAACAATAGTAATAATAACGAAACGGATTTCTAAGGAATTGTCTCTAGAAATAAAAAGAAACGGGTGTTTATGTGTGTGTACGTGGAGAGGTTGTCCAAACTTATCTCGAAACACTCACCATCCCGATGAATCTTTGTTTTTAACGGATAATAAAGTTAAGTTAATGTATCGTTGGTGAAAAAAAAAAATTTCTGATATAAATAAACTCGAATAACACACCGCTTAGTAGTCTGTAAAAGAAAGAGGTTTGATAAAACTCTTCTCTTTTACTAGTTTACTTTCCCTCCTTTACAATCCGTATAGTAGGGGCGATAACTCTTATAACGACTACCTAAAAGGAGAACGTGAAAATTAAATAAATTTGTTGTGGGGGCGAAGGTAGTTGTTGGTGCGGAACCGAAGGACTCGCGAAAAGAGGTCCCCTAAGCTCCGGAAAGCCAACATCAGGGACTACCTCTGTGACTCCCCGCCAAGACCTCAGTCTCCTGTACACCTCCTCCTCGTCAGCGCGAGGGGTCCGACACCCACACTACAGTCTCCAGGCGTCGTCTGAGCTCGCGACCAACGTCGGGTTTGTCCCAATCCAGATCCAAGACTGATAGACCTGAGGGTCAGGTCGCGAGCGGGGTGGAGAAGTCAACCCCTGTTGCCATTCCTGCCGTTAAGTCCACAACCTAGATCAGGTCGGGAGAACCACGCACGTACAATTCAGCGAAGTCAGTACAGACTGAGGCGCTGGGGTACCGAGGAGACAGGCACCACTAAGAGGTCCGTTCTTATGACCTCACCCAACGGTACGCAGGAGTCAGGAGAACCACGGGGGTGGGTTAAGGGTCCGAAAGCACTCGGGTAGGGTCCAAGACTGGGACCGGGGGCATCAGGGGTAAACCAGAGACCCTAGTCTTCTCCCTTCCCGGGGAGGGGGCCCCTCTCGGTGGTGGACACCGGGGGTGAGATTGGGGAGGCGTCGGGGACGTTGGACTGGAGATAGAGGAGTCGGAGTGTCTTGGTCGTCGTCGTCGGAGTCTCCAGCGAGACAAACGGAACCGAGGCGTCGGACGAAGGGGTCGTTCTTCGGCGACCTTTCCTTTTATTTTGTTGTTGTTTTTCGGAAAACTAGACGGTCGCCTGCAGGAGCAGGTTGGGACCCCCTTCCACCTTTGGTGAGAGACCTCACTGGACGATTGGGGAGAGAGTGTTTACGAGAGGTTTCCCGGGGTCCCAGAAAGTCTCTGGGGTGGTCCCGTCCGAGGGCCGGGGTACTCTACTTTCCCAGTTTTACTGTAGACATCCCTGATTCACCCCTACCCGTCCCCGGTCCTTCTCCGGTCTCTCCTAGGTCCTTGGTACCTTACTCTTCTACCGGTGACTGGGTCCGACCGGTGAGGTGTCCTCCTCCAGTGGTGTCTGACAGACGTACCTCCTCGTCGCTCTTTCTCCACACAGGGTCTTTTCGTTAAGTCAAGTCGTCCTCCCTTAGGTCGTTTCCGTAGTGCGACAGGTGTGTCCGCATAGGTCCGTGGGTAGGGTTCCTTTGCGCCGTTCAGTGACTGTACCCTCGGCACGGAGAAGGGATGGGGCGTCAGGTGAGACCTCCGAGGATGGGAACGGACCTTTTACGGTACCCACCTCCTCGGACCACCCGATGTCAGGTACCCCGGCGTCTCAACCTGTGCTGACTTGCTGAAGTGAAGTGATATGACATATATCCTGTATATATGTGTGTCAACCCATGGATCCGATTGACAATTCTGAATGTTTGACCTGAATGCTTGCACAAGAACCTTTGCTTTGAGGAAGTATGTATTCCCTGGATGACATATATCCTTATTGCCCGTGGTATATGTGTCGACCCGAGTAAATGACCCGTTTGTTAAGTCGTCCTAACCCCCAACGAGTGTTGTCCAGACCCATTCCTCTACCCGAATTTTGAGCCAAAGGTTACTTAGACGAAAACAGGATAAAGATATGAGAGAATGACACAAATAAGACTAATAAAAAAGAAACCAGAAAATGGTTATTTTTCACTAAGTAAAGTTTCTCGAAGACTTTTCATTTTTTTTTTTCTTTTCTTTTCTTTTTCTTGATACGACGACGACGACGACGACTCAGCGAAGTCAGCACAGGCTGAGAAACGCTGGGGTATCTGTCGTCGGGTGGTCCGAGGGGGCAGGGACCCTAAGAGGTCCGTTCTTGTGACCTCACCCAACGGTAAAGCAAGAGGTTACGTACTTTCACTTCTCGCTTTCACTTCAGTGAGTAGCACAGGCTGGGAGTCGCTGGGGTGCCTGACGTCGGAAGGTCCGAGGAGACAGGTACCCTAAAAGGTCCGTTCTCATGACCTCACCCCACGATAACGGAAGAGGCTTGATATCTCTCGCTCCTTTTTGGGTCTTAGTTACTAGGGGGACTGAAGGATCCTGGGAGGGTGAAGGAAGAGTGGGAGGAGAGTCGGGTGGACGTCATGGTACCCGGGGTCAAGGGAATCTCCAAACCGTCGACGACAGTTTTGTTTCCTTAATTCCTTGTCTCCCCTCGTTTCCCGGTCCCACTCTCCGGAGAGTCTGGGGACCTAGGACTAAAGGAGGGTGAGACCGACTATTCTGTGCTTGACCGAGGTTTTCTCTTCTGGAGCCACAGGGTGTCTCCTCGTCTCGGTCCCTTGTCTGGTACATGACGGCATTAATTTTGCTCCGAAAATCCCACCCAGCATTAGGTTAGGTTGATTACGGGAATATTTTTCTCTAAACCTGGGGGTCCCCTGTGGTCTAACCTGGGGGTCCCCTGTGGTCTCCATGTACTCGTGTCTCCTAGGTCCCTCTTCTGTCGGACGACGTTCGGATCCTCTCTCTGCAGTCTTCTTTGACTTAGACGGTTGTGGAACTGGTACTTGAAGATAGGAAGATGGATTTTGACGCTTTTTTATTTAATTTATCGTTAATTGAATGAATCACGAGTGTTGTTGGGTTATTTATTCCATAATAAAAATCAGGGTAAAATACCTGTTCTTTCATTGCTTGTCTCTCCAACTCATTGAACGGGTCGGGACGTCTCGACCACTCACCGTCTCAACCCTGACATTTGGTGGGGAAACCTACTCTATCCCGAGCATTCACGGACCGTGTGACTTTGACTAGTTATGTGCGATCGATGTGAGTAATGGGCTTTGGTGGACTTTTTCTGGTCAGACGTTTCCCATTCTTACCTCCTTCCGTAAAACACCCGTGGACGGTCCACGGACCTTGGGTCCGTACCCGGTTCCGACTGTCCCACGGACGGGAGGTCCCCAATGTGATCTTACCCCTCTACCTTCAATTTATTAATGTGTGTGTGTTCAGTTGTTAGTGGGTCAAAACTGGTTGAAGGACAATTCTTCTCCTATCACCTCGGTAGTCCCGAAGGGGCCATCGGGTCGACCACTTCTTAGGTGGACGTTACGTCCTCTGGGACCAAGCTAGGGACCCAGTCCTTATAGGGGACCTCTTCCCTATCCGATGGGTGGGGTCATAAGTACCCGAAGGGACCACCGAGTCTACCATTTATTAGACGGACGTCACTCCTTATGGACCCAAGTTAGGGATCCAACCCTTCTAAGGGACCTCCTTCGTACCGTTGGGTGAGGTCATATGAACGGATCTCTTAAGGGGCCCTGTCTCCTCGGACGACCCGATATATCAGGTACCCCAGCATTTCTTAACTTGTGTTGACTCCCTGATTTCGTCCATTCCCGTTCTCTTCCTTCGGTCCACCAACATCCGACCTCGTCTCCCACCATCCGAACCCACCGTCTTCCCCGTTTTCAACGGTCTTTCAGAATCTTTGCGTTCACTCCACGAGCGAAGCCGTCGTGTATGCGATTTTATTTGCGTTCACTCTTAGATACCTTTCCCAAAGGTTTTCTCAAGTTGTGCCGATCGTGCTAGTGTAATGTGTTGTCTACAAAGGAGATTGTTTCGTTCGTCCAACTTGCAGTCATTTAACTTAAAATAAAAATTCCGCCATCCCTCCTTACTCTTAGACTCTCAATTGCCAGATATTTACCCTACTCCTCGGAGACTAGGTCGACCGTAAAGTATCTAGGCCGGTGGAGCTCACTCCGTGGGGACGATCCATTGTTATGACCTCCTCCTGACCGGCAGGCACACCGTCGCACACCCGGTCACAGAGACGACCCCCACCGGCAGACGAGGGGGTACCCAGAGCCCCGTGGCCTTCGAACACTCGTACCGAGAGGGGTCGCCGGTGGTGTGTCGGACGAAGGACCGTGGGCGTTGGAAGGTCCGAGGAGAAGGGGTCAAGGAGGAGTAGGGAGTTCGAAATTGAACATGAATGAAGGTACCCCTCCGGAAACGACGGGTTCGGGGGTCTACATAGACAGAAAGTACTCAAAAAGGACCGTGGGGACGGTGGGCGGACCCAAACAGGGGTATGATAGGAGTCACGGGGGTGGATTCCCCCAATGGCCATCTCCGGAGCCACGTGTCGTTTCTTTCTACTCTAGGGTTTGTCGAGATTCTTAAAGTCAGTAAGTAAGTAAGTCGTACATACTTGTGGATACTTGTAGGTAGATAAGACAGGGGCCGTGACTCAATGTGTACGACACCCGTGGTACTTCTTACTCTGTCTGTTCAGAGACGGGAGTAGGGTGACTCCTTTTGTGTAGTATTTATTTCATTAATCTTATTAAGGTTGTAAGTAACTTGTGAAAACTCCACGGTGCGAGTTAGGATGTTCTATGTAAATACGTAAAATTAGAATAAAATAGAAGTATTTTCTATTTTACTACTAGTAAAGTGTTTTGTATGTTTTTAACCCATTAATACAACATGTAGACTTTGATTATATTACCAAATACAGTTAATCTGGAGTTAAATTTCTTTTTTTAGGAATACCACCATGTCTCTTGAATTCATAAACCAATTTCCGGTGACTTTCAGTACCTGACACCGACTTGACCCTGAACTCGGTCCCGGGAATGCGAGTCTTGCAGATTGGGACGCACCGTACAACGGAGAAGACGAAAGTTACGTGTCCTATCTCGACACATAGACTTGAAGCCGGAGGCGTCGACTCGGAGGTTTGGGAGGTCCCAGGGACACCCTACCCGAGCCCCCGACCCTCGGAGTCGATCAGGCAGGATCCGGGGGAAGAGCACGTCTCTTCAACCCTGTGGTGGGGGTCCCCTCTTCTTGGGTTGAACGGTTGTAGTATCACTAGAGACCACGACTTCCACTTGGATCCTATTTGTCGTTCCTATTAAGTAGTCCTGGTCTGTAAGAATCGGACTCTCCTCTATCTCTGTTGTCCGTGGGGTGGGGGGTCTTTCTGTTTGGTTTTTTTTTTTTTCATTTCCCACGGAAAGAACGTCAGGAAAGTTTAGTAAGAAACATCTTTTGTAGGAAAGACGTTAATCAACGTTAGGTGTCCGTGACTACGAAGAATTCGGGTATAACTTGTGGATTGTGGGAAGGTTCGGATAACACACGACACACGATTCAACGAAGTCAGCGGAGGTTGAGAAACACTGGGGTACTTGACATCGGGTGGTCCGAGGAGACAGGTACCCTAAGAGGTTCGTTCTTATGACCTCACCCAACGGTAAAGGAACAGATCCCCTAGAAGGGTTGGGTCCCTAACTTTGGTACAGACAATGTAGAGGACGTGACCGTCCGTCCCAGAAATGGTTATCACGGTGGACCCTTCGGGGAGGTTCTAACAACCCTCCCTTGTTTATACCTTTCGTCGTAGACTGTTTACAGTCACCACCTTTCTCACACAGACTACGTCTGTAACTGAGAAGACTACGAAAATTGATCCGGTTCACCCACGTTTAGGAGTGAAATAACTATTTCTCTGACTTTACATGTCTCTAATGGGCAATGATTAACATATCAACTTACTGGAACTCACTATTGTATGGGTGGACAATACCTCACTTAACACACGGGGGGTTTCGACACAACGGTAGGATTGGGCGACCAGGCACTGGAATCAACTTTTGTCCCAGAAACGGCTACAGTAGTTCAAGTCTACTCCAGGAATCCGAGATTAGGTTACACTGACCTCAGGAGTATTCTTCTCCTTCCTGTCTGGGTCCATCTTGTAGAACACTGCTGTCTTCTCCTATGACCTCGCTGTGCAGATGTTTGGTTCCTGCTCGTTCTCGGCGGTTGTCGGGTCCTCGTTCCCTGGGAGGGGGCCTCGGGACGACTGTGGCTGGGAGGGGACCTCGGGACGACTGTGACTGGGACGGGGCCTCGGGACGACTGTGGCTGGGACGGGACCTCGGGACGACTGTGGCTGGGAGGGGACCTCGTTCCCTAGAGGGGACCTCGGGACGACTGTGGCTGGGACGGGGCCTCGGGACGACTGTGGCTGGGACGGGACCTCGGGACGACTGTGGCTGGGAGGGGACCTCGTTCCCTGGGAGGGGGCCTCGGGACGACTGTGGCTGGGAGGGGGCCTCGGGACGCCTGTGGCTGAGAGGGGACCTCGTTCCCTGGGAGGGGGCCTCGGGACGACTGTGGCTGGGACGGGGCCTCGGGACGACTGTGGCTGAGAGGGGACCTCGTTCCCTAGAGGGGACCTCGGGACGACTGTGGAACTGCAACCGGAAGGTCGGGGGTCTTGACCCTCTCGTACTTACAGACACCAGACTTCGAGGGTCAAATCCCATAAATAGTGACGTCGGGACCCTTTGGTTATGTCGGAGCAGCCCGAGAATTTCGACCAGGTTTCGAGACGGGGTCCCAAATCACCCCTCCCCGACGTCGTCGACTGGAGACCCCCGTCCTCACTTACTCTACACAAAATCCCTGGAGTGTCGCGGACTGAGTATTGGATTGACCGAACGAGGGGTGGGGTGTGGGGTGACGAAGAGTCTCTTCGACACCCGTAGAACCACCGTCGGCGTCACCTTTCGGTCAGAGAGACACGGGGGTCTTGTTAACAGAGGAGATGAGTCCCCATGTGTCCGGTGGAGACTTAGGACAGAACTCCTCGGTTTGGAAGGGTTTCTGGGAAGGTGGGGTCACAGGTCAGGTGGTCGATAAGGACCCTACAGAAAACGTTCCCTCCCCTGTCATTTAGGGGTAATAGGATCCCCACAAATATAAAACCGATCTCCTCGGGTAGTAGTGGGACCCTCGATTTTCACGTCTGTTTCACTCATGGGACCCGAGCGGGACCCCTCCCTCGGGACACACGGTCCTTGGTCCACCACCGCCCGATGGCGTGGGGGTCCTCCGACTCCGTGAGAACCGGTCGCTCTTGCGCCGTTAGACAGGGTTGGCCTCTCCGTCGTGGTTCCTTCCCCCGGAGAGAGTCGTCATGGGGGTCCGGGACGCGGGTGTCACCATTAATCTGTACTTTTCTACCCGGATTTAGGTTCCCGACCCCGAGGTTTAAGAAGAGGGTAAAGTTTACCTTCGACATAATCAAGTTGTGTTCTCGGGTCGGGCTCCGGTGGGTCCTACCCTCGGGTCTCAGAGAGGTAGGTTCTCTGCCCTCACTTTCTACCCACACAACCCCCCACCCCCCCTGTAACCCCTCCCCACTCGTGAACCTCGGAGCGGAGTCTACGACCGGGGACCGGTCTCCGAAGCGAGGGAAGATTGAGTTCACCCACTCTTCGTTACGCGTTTGTAGGACTGTGGATGATTCACGGTCCGCGAATTAATCGAAATATCGAAAGATGTAAGAAAGGTAAAATGTCTCTTCTTTTGACTCGGAATCTTTCTACGTGAGTACGATTTCGTCTCCTCAGTCCTAAGCTTAGATTCAAACTGGTAGAATGACAAGAGTCTTTTTGTCCCGACCCTTCGGAGTAATCTGAGGGAGAGAAATGAACGAGTCAGGGTGTTCCTCACTTTCCCCTTCGTCCTCCGACGTCTCTACCCTGTCCTTCGGGTCCATTAAAAGACACAGTAAGCCCCCCGTGGGGTTTCGAACTTACGTGTCGTCAAGGGTTTCGTCACATACGTCCCGGGTTTACGGATTCCGAAAGTGACACTCACAAATGTTGGTTCGGAAGAGTTCGGGGTCGCGATGACGGAGTCGAAGGTCTATCAAGGACGTCAGAGGGGGTCGGAGGAGAGGGGGACGGGGACGTGTGTGTCTTCTACTTGTGTCTCGAGAAGGGGTAATCCCTCACGCTTCTCCTTTGTCTTCTTCTTCATCCAAGACCTCCCAGAACCTTCTTCAGGAGTCTCGTCGTTTAAAGTCGTCCCGTTTCCTCCGGTACCCACGAGACCCCGACTCCAGTTCCCGGACCGAGGCGCGGGCACGACACACAAGTGCCCGGTCAGGGACCCGGATAGACTCGGGACGGAGAGACGGCACATAATACCCGTGATGTAGTAGACGGGTCTCTAGCAAAGGTCCATGTGCAGACCTTGTGCAGCAAAGGTCCAGACATTAGAGGATTCTCGTTCCGTGACGACGACGGTTCAGCGAAGTCAGCACAGGCTGAGACACGCTGGGGTATCTGCCGTCGGGTGGTCCGAGGGGGTAGGGACCCTAAGAGGTCCGTTCTTGTGACCTCACCCAACGGTAAAGGAAGAGGTCACGTACTTTCGTTTCTCACTTTCAATTCAGTGAGCCATCACAGGCTTAGAATCGCTGGGGTACCTGACGTCGGGTGGTCCGAGGAGGCAGGTACCCTCAAAGGTCCGTTCTCATGACCTCACCCAGCGGCCACGGAAGAGGCTCTCGTTACGTGTAGTTCCTAGTCATTCCTTTCCGTCGCAGGTACAAAATTCCTGACTGATACACGGTCCAGATACGATCTTCGAAGTTTACGTAGTAGAGTCACTTAGGAGTTTCATAAGATAGGTCCTTTATCTTTGCGTTCCTCAATCACGGACCATTTATCGTCGGAGGGAACGTCGACCAAACCCCGGTCCACTGTCAAAACGGACCACGTGGTCTCGACTCCACTGACACAGAGGAGGTCGACTCCGGCACCTCAGAAGGGCCCGGAGAAGGAAGAGGTAGTGAGAGGAGAGGAGGACGTCATTGACGCCTACGGCGTAGTGGGTCCTACACGTCGATGTTGCTGTCACATCGGTGGTAGGCGGACCCAGGGATTCTCTGGCACACCTCGTCTCTAGGTACGATCTGCTCATCGTACTCACTCTTAACGAGGGTGCCCAATGCGGTGACTCTCAAACCTCAGTAGACGACACCAACGACCACAATGAAGTGAACCATCACCTTTGGTTCCGGTGTATCGGGCATTTGCCGTCCGTCTTCTTCGTTCAAGTGCAGCCACTGAGGTTGTGCGTAGGAGACAGTCGATGTCGAAAGACGCCGACTTACTCTAGTAGGGGAAGGATATTCGTTGGAACAGGGTTTTTTGAGGATGGAGAGTCGCAGGGGTCCTACCGACTCATTAGTTGTGTCCCACTTTTTTCTCGTAGAGTATTTCGTGAGACTCGGACCTTCTACTCGTTTTCGTCCCTCTTTCCCCGGACTAATATAGAGTCCCTTTAGAAAGGACCCGAAACCCCGAGGTGTCCGCCAAAACTACCCTCTCTTTGTAGTGTCTTACCAAAGTTCGTGTTTTCCCTCTTTGTCTAGCTGGATCCTAGATTAAGGTCGGGGGTGGAGTTGTTGAATGACTGAACGAAAAAGACTCGGGATGTAAGATTAGACACTTTACCCACGTTATAGACCTGGTCGAAAGTCCCAACCGCCACTCTACTTCGTAACAGATCCAGGACCGGCTGCCATTCGTGAGGGGTTTGTAGACGGTAGACTAGTAGCGACCTTACCGAGTCTCTTGTCGGAGACGACCTCCCTCTACTCCGGCGTCACGGCGATCTCCGACGGGGCGGTCCTACCGACTGTATCGGGTCTGGTGCCCAGACCGGGCCGGGTGCAGGGACGTTGTCTGGCTCCCCGTCTTGCGACTCTCCCTTTGTCCCGGTCGGTCTGTATCACGTTACGTCGATTCCTCGGTCTAATAAATAAAATTTCAGCTTTCACAGAAGATCCTCCTACCGGAAAATAAACCCACTTAGACCCTCAACAAATAGTCGAATTTGAGTAATAGACGTGTATACCAGAAGCATGATACCAATTCCCACCCTCTGTTTCCTACCCGTAGATGATCGACTACTTTATAGTAGGGAGTTCACGGTCTTTCTTCCTATAAAAGTCACTGCAGTGTAACCCGAAGGACGGTGTTCCTACCCCGATAGTACTCTTGTACGTGTTCTAAAATTGAGTCCTCAGGGAGGTCACTCCGTCCCTTTCCTTCCTTTTCTTTTGTTCGTTGTTTTTATAAGTGGGATCAGAAGATAGAGTTTTCGTCTGTGTGTGTGTGTGTGTGCATATGGTACGGGGTTTTATATTCTCGACCTTTCCTAGTTGCAACTAGGGGCGGGGGGTAA
The DNA here is from genome assembly GCA_006410555.1 of Capra ibex. Lineage (NCBI taxonomy): Eukaryota > Metazoa > Chordata > Mammalia > Artiodactyla > Bovidae > Capra > Capra ibex. The sequence continues at coordinate 7,149,963 of SJYO01033645.1, forward strand.
AGTGTTATTGTCATTATCGTCTTCATTATTATTACTGCCACTACTATGACCTCCAAACAACTCGTAAATGATGGACGGACCGTGGCACGACAAAGTGTACAAAATAGGACAACTGTAAAGTGTTGTTAGACTCCCTCATAATAATCAGGGTAAAATGTCTAGTCCTTTGACTCCGTGGTCTCCAACTTACCGGAGTCCAGTGTGTCGATTATTCATCTTCTTTCGACTGTAAGTTTGGATTCGTCGGATTGATGGAGTGGTACGACGTAGATCTTTCTACCCCTTTGACTCCGAGTCTCTCCCCATCACTGAGTAAGTTCCAGGGTGTCGAGGTCGACATTGTCTTAACCCCGATCTGGTGTCCAGAGGAATGAAGACTAAGTCGACCAGGTCACGGGAAAGGTGACGTAGGACAACGGTTAGTCATTCATGTGTGTGTGTATGCTGATCACGTGCACTAAAACGAGTAGAGGTTCACCAAATTAATGATTAATTTGGTCATCAGAACCCATGGTTGTTCCCCGTTCCCGACCTGGAATTCTATTGTTCACGGCTCTACTTTCTAGACGAAACGGTCGACGTTTGTGACCCCGAGTACAGAGAGAGGGAGAGAAGAATTAGTCGCAAAGTAATAGACGTGTGAGATAGGGGGTTGGTGGGTCCCGTCTCGCGACTACGCCCAGGTTCCACCGTCGGGCACGTCGTCCTCCTCGGGCCCGACCACCCGATGAATTGTCGTAGTCTAACGCTTTTATGGGTAGTTGGGTAGTAGACGAGACCCCCTGGTTTCACGACCGAAGGTTTCCCGGGGGAGGGAAACGACACAGGGTCGACTCGTACTTGTTTACAAGGACCAAAAGGAGGAGTTACCGACTACTTTATCTGGTCCTTTCGTCGGGAGACCTTTCTCCCCAGGGATTGTCCCCGGTGGTAAACGAGAAGGGTCCTTTTGCCTCTGTCACTTTCGACCTGTCTGTAGGTCTCTTTCCATCACATGTTCGAACGTCCGTCTTTACACCTCGGGTCGTCCTTGACCAGTGGTTGTGGTGGGAGAGACAGGGGTTCGGTGTCAGACTACCGACTGTCCGAGGACCAAGTGCAACGAAACGTCCCCGTCTCGTCTCGTTCTGTACCGGTCTTCTCCACGGGGAGTGACCTGCCTTCTGTCTGCCAACGGATCGTGGGACTTTACAGTCAACGTTTCCGGGGGGAGCCTTAGAGGACCCGGCTGTGGGAGTAGAATGTCCAAATGGGACACGAGATAGAGGTAAGACGGAGGAGGTTGGGGTCGGGCCGGGGTCTGGTAATTTTTAAGTAAGGCATTAAGTCCCTCGAAAAAGGGCCGACTGCTCCGTCAAAACTTTCCTCCACCCCCCGTCAAAAACGACCTGGTTGGGTTCTACAGGATTAAGGATAAAGTCTACTTGACTACGGAGATTTTTCACCAGACCTTGAAAGCAGGTATATGACGGTAAAGTCGGAACCCGACCCATTTCTGTGGGGTCTCCAGACGGTAGACTTACGTAGACCCCGGATAACCTGGTCCTCTGGACTTTAAGATGACCTAGTCTCTAGAATCCCAAAGGGTCCCTCGTGCGACTCGGGTGTGTACCATGAGTTTGTACCTACAAGCGACGGAGCCTCAGAGTCAGGGGAGGAGAAAGGCCCCGTCCAACCCACACTTCCCCCACCCGTCCCTTCTGCCCATCTTGCGTCTGGACGGTCGGGAGACCCCCGGGGGACGAGTGAGGGTCCAAGGTTCCTCCCGATAAGACCCGTCCGAAGGGAGGTGGCTTTTTGCTCAGTTTTTTGTTTTGACTTGTGTTTGTTTTGTTGAGGAAAACAAAAGACCGGGGCACCTTACAGAACTTCTGTTTGGGTCTCTGTCGTCCGGAGAGGTGGGAAAGGAGACAGAGGAGGGAAGTGCAGGAGAAGATAAGTTTTATTTTTGGTACGACGAGAAAGAAGTCCCGTTGAGACAGGATGTCGTTAAACTCTCGTAGGTTAATTTTTTTTTTTTGTGTGTGTGTGTAAACGATGTGGCTTTCGTTCTTGGAGTCGAGAGAAAGTTCCTGGTGGGACAAAAGTAGTGGAAACGTTCCCTGAGACCCCTGTACTCTCCTTCCTCCGCCCCCCGACCTCCACCCACCCACCTCCCGACGGGGTACTCGGTGACAAACCTCGGCTCTCTTTCTACTTTTGAACTTGGCCGGCGATGCTCCGGTGACGCGTAAGAATCCAAACGAGTCAACATGAGTGAGCCCCGCGACCCTCCTCCCTCTCTTAATCTCTTTCTACTCTGGTGTCAGGGAAATCACAGGGAAGTTACAGCTTGTCGGGGTGGGCACTGTTTCTCCTACGAGAAGTATCTTCGGTCGTCAAAAGAGGAAAGGTTCCGGAATCGTGTCTGAGTGTCCAAGTTGTGTGTCCCCGGGATTTAAATCAGGGTGTCACCCTGTGTGTCGTCCAAAGGTGGTTATTAACACTTTACTCGACTACTTACACCGGACACCTGAGGTCTGGGGTTCTCCTCCCCGAGAACAAACTCTTTAAATGGTGACCTGACGATTTCAGAAAATCCGCGGGGGTAGTTGGGGTGGGACACGGGTCTCTTTCCTAGGTGGGGTTCTGAGAGTTGGGTGGGTGTGGTCTTTTCCGAGACCGGTCTAGGGACCTTGTCTCCATGTTGAAAGTGTTTTTCCCACGTAAGTCGGTCAATCCAAAGTCCGAAGTATCTTTGGAGTCTTTCAATTAAGAGGGTAGGTTAGTAAAGTGTGGCTAAACGACAATTACATTTCAAGGGGAGGAAAAACAAAAAGACCCCCATTTTTAAAAAAATAAGTGGGTCTGTAGGACGGTCCAGCGGGTTCTTTTTGGTCGAAAACTTTCGGTTCGAAAGAATACGTGTCAATATTGACTCCCGTGGGGTCGAAGTGTGAGGTTGGGAGAGGGGGAAAGGCGGCCCCACGCCACGAGGAGTCCCCCCCAGGGAGCACACAACTCCTCACCAGACACCAACGCCAGACAGCGAGGACCTAAAGGCACGCAAACAGAGCGACTTTGGTCTTGAGCGGAAAGATCCCCACTTTCCCGGTCTCTCCCCGCGGGGGACCGCCCTCGGTTGAGGGGAGTTATGCCTGCCCTGCGGTTCGGCCGCGCTTGGGTGGGCACGGGCGGTTGGGAGGTTCGCAAGAAGGCGACGCGGGGATTTAGACCTACACGAGCTCAAAGCCTAGGTGGCTCGTGGAGCCTCAGAGCCGAAGGGGTTTGGCGTGTGTGGCGCAAGCCTTATTTCCCCCTTGGTGGGGGGAGGGTCTTCCTTTCGCACCGCGGGGGCGGGGCCGGACGAGGGTCCCTGGGGCTTCCGCCGGCCGGGAGTCACCGGGGCGACCCGGCCCGTTAGGGGTGTCGGGACTAGGATCGAGGATTAGGGATCAGGGATGGACGCGGGGGAGGGGTAGGGGAGTGTCTCGCCGCACCGCGCGTGGGGGAGGGGAGGCCTGAGTCGGGAGCGGCTCGGGGGTCTGGAGCATTGGTGTGGACGGGGGGAGGGGCGCGGCAAGACGTCCGCGGGGGGTGAGTGGGCCGGGCCTCGCGGCCCGGCACCACGTGGACAGGGGCCCCCTGCGGCGGCCGGGAGCCGCCCAAGCCTCGCGCCTACGCCCGCTCGTGCAGAAGGGGCGGGGAAGGGGTCGGATATCGGCTTCATCTTGAGCCAAGGGCCCGAAGGGGTCCTGGTAGGACCCTCCCGGGGGGGTAAGGTGGGAGGTGGGGGTGGTGCGGCCCCACCCCCACCCCCCCGCGCGCACCCAGGGGTTCAGGGGACCCCCCGCGCCGCCGCCCCGCGCGCCTCCCGTGTCTCCACGCCCCGGGGATGGAAGGTCGGCGTCGCCGGCCTGGGGCACGGTTGAGCGCAGCCGCCGGCGCCCCCTTTGAAAGGGGGCCCGCCTCTCCGCGCGAGCGTTGAACGAGCCGCGGGCGACGGAAGGGCCGCCACCGCCGCCGCCGTCGCGCAGGTCCCTGTCTGACCGCGCTCCGCCGGCGCCGCCGGCGCCGCGAGCGAGCCCCGAGCCCCGAGCCCCGAGCCCCGAGCCCGCCGGAGCGCGCCGAGGCGCCACCTAGCGAGCCGCGACGCAGGCGGGGCGTCGGACCTCGGGGCCTCAGCGGCCGCCGTCGACGTCGACGGGCGGGCGGGCGGCCGGGGTGGAGGGGCGGCGGCGAGGCAGGGAGGGAGCGAGAGCGGGCGCGCGGGAGGGGAGGGGCTTGGAGGAGGGGAAGTCGGAGGTCGGCGGCGGCGGCGGCGTCGGCGGCGGTGGCGGCGGCGCTTCCGTGCAGAGGCGGCCGCCGGGCCGGGGGGAGCGAGGGAGGGCCGGAGCCAGGGACGGAAGACCTGCCGTAGGGCCGGAGCGGGGCCCCCGGGGACCCCGGAGAGGGACGAGAAGAGGGGAAGGAAGGGAGAACGGGCGGAGGGGCGGGAACCAAGCAGACTTAAGTCCTCTAGGCGACCCTCACACCTCTCTCCCCATGGGATCTGTCCCCTACACAAGGTCCCTTTGCAGGTGCGACGGGGGAGGTGCAGGGACTGGCCTGGAGTCCCGACCCCCACCCGACTAGGAGGCACCCCTGGAGCGAGGAGCCGAAGGGCGACGGGACCTTCCTGGACAACTTTCGGTCCCCCTAAGTGACAGGGACCCGACGAAACCTGATGACAGGGATTGTCTCTGTGGACCTCCCTCACGTCGTCCTCCCTCCCCAACCAGGTCCCCCCGACCCCCCCACGCCGGGGGTCTGCTCTCCGTTTACTGAACTAAAGTTCTCCGGTCTGGACACAGAGGTAGAGACCCGAATAGACAAGTAGAAACATGTTGACGGAGTCGGTGTCGGGGCAGAGGTCGGTGACTGTGCACTGAAGTGGCTCTGTAAATTGGAGACTTGGAAAAGACACTTCATCGATTACGGGGCGGACGGGCCTGTTTTACCCGTTCGTTCGGCTGGTTTCGTCTGTCGGGTCCACTTTCACGGGGGATTGGGGGGTCTCCTCTCACCCGGACCCAACGGGTTGAGAAATAGGGACCCGTTGTTAAAAAACTCAGGGTCAAGTCTTCGAAGGTGTGGGTCACGGACCGACGGACCTGTAAGTTTTTGCGAGTTCGAGACGCCCTCCGGGGAACCAGTTGACTAAGCGTGATTCCTCACTCACTGACTATCCTCAACTTGGATGAGGTCAGGACCTGTCCTTACAGGTTCTACTACAGTCCGGTGGCCCGTTACAAACGTTCCCCGTCCTTCAGTGACGGAAAGGAACGGGTGTAAGGTCCTTTTCCTATGTAGGAAGATTCCTGAAGCTTCTACAGACCAGGAATTTTGACAAAGTGACTCATTTAGCACCCCTCCCATTATGGAATCTCCTTACTGACCCCCCTTTTTTATTTGTTTGGACCTAGGTGTCAAAAATTTACCTGGGTCTCACTCGTTGCGGATTGGGTTCCCTTCTTTTTAGAAATCACGTCAAAGACATTTTGTTCCTGTTTCTTGTGAACTTTCCCGAAGTCCGAGGTGTAAGTGGGGAAGTCGACGGTTTTGTCCCAACCCCCTCTCCGACTGGGAAACGTGACTCTTTGGGGTATCCGAGACACAAAGACCTTACGAGAACCTTCTCCGGCCGACACACCCGGAGGAACCTACGCTCCGCGGTGTATTTAAATTTCTCCTTCTTTCGCACTTGGATGGTACTCCCACGACCCCCGGACCCTCCACCCCCGGTCTCCGTGGTCCTCCCTCCCTACCTCAAAGACTCCCAGGCCCCCCTAACCGTCATCGTCCGTCCCGATTCGTCCTCTTCCCTCCCCACTCTCCTCCTGGCTCGTCCGGTAAACCTGTAAGCCTGTGGGTCGACCCTCCTCTCGAGACCAAGGTTCAGTCTCAAAGGGTCTGGAGTCGGGAAGAGGACGGAGGTACCTATTAGACCGGCATAGACGTGTGATCTGTCTTGGTAAACGAATTATCGAAAGAAATTTAGTTGAGAACCCAAAAAACAAACAAACAAAATAGTGAGAGAGGGAAAAAAAAATTTGAATTTACACGAACAAAAATGTTTCTTTACAATATAGTAATGGTATTTACCTTTTGCCCGTAGTACGATGATATTTATCCTCCATTGGTATTTTTACTTATGTCACTTTTATTTTATCACAATAATTTAAGATCGTTACATATAAATTGGTGTCATTTTTTTTTTTTTTAAGGTTGTTCTATGACTACGGATCCCTTCCACACCTCGGTCTCCGGGGAGACAGAGACTTTTTCTTTCGAATTGTTCCTTTTTTTTTTCACAATTCCTGTGTCGTCGTTATTTGGTTCTGAGGTCTAGTTTTCCTGACTCTCAACCTTTCCCTGCAGGTGGGGAGGAGGGACCCTCCAGGTAACCCCATAATTTCCGGGGGCATTTCAAAGGAACTCTTAGAGACTACAGGGTATTAGTCCTTTGGGTTAAGATTTACATAATCCGTTTTTCATGAAAAACCGTTTTGAGTCCTTGGAGTTCTCAAATCAGAACCTGTTCTCTTTCACTAGACCCAAGGTCTCTCGGCCCGAGCGAGGAAGAGTGTCCTACCGGAACCCTACAGGACGGAACAGACCGGAGTCCCAGCGGTGGACGTGGGGTTCCCCGGTCTCGTTTACCGAAGATCCTAGGGAAAACTCTAGTAGGAAACTACTTTCGTTCCCTGCTCGACTCTAACACCGAACAACCTTCTGTCTCCCTCTACCGAAGTGGTTCTTCTCCCTCACCCAACCCCACTCCGGTTATTCCCTCTTTTACACACCCCCACCCCCCAACACTTCTTCCCAATCATCAGGGGTCCTTCCTCACTTCCACCACAATTCCGGTGACGTCTGGCTGACCTCGGACAACAACAAGTCAATGATTCAACCCAAACTGAGAGTGTGCCGCCTAACGTCGTGTGGTCCGAAGGGACGGGAAGTGACAGAGGGTCTCAAAGGAGTTTAAGTGTAGACGACTCAGTCACTATGATAGATTGGTAGAGTAGGAGACGACAGGGGAAGAGAAGGACCGGAGTTAGAAAGGGTCGTAGTCCCAGAAAAGATTGCCCGGCCGACAAGTGTAGTTCACCGGTTTCATAATCTCGAAGTCGAAGTCGTAGTCAGGAAGGTTTCTTATAAGTCCCAACTAAAGGAAATCCTAACTACCCAAACTAGAACGTCAGGTTCCCTGAGAGTTCTCAGAAGAGGTTGTGGTGTCAAGTTTTCGTAGTTAAGAAGCCGAGAGTCGGAAGAAATACCAGGTAAGAGTGTAGACACGAACAATATTTGGGTCTTCACCGGACCGGGGTTTCCAAGATCTAAAGAGCAAACGGGTGGGACCGTCGTTAGAACACCTCTTAAGGGACATTAGATTGGTGAGTAAAATATCTACCCTTTTCACTCCTCCTTCGTGTCTGGTCGACGGTGAGCACCAGTCTCTTGACCCGTGACTTGCTTCGGAGGACTGAAGTTCCAGTCCCGGGAAAGATGTGAGGACCACAAACTCCCAGATCATGTTTACTAAGAAGACTTTTATGAGTGGAGAGGAGGTTTCCCAAGAATCTGAAAGAAAAAGAGACAGTAACATTTGTTACAACTTAACCGTACTTTCGGGGTTTGAGTACCTCACAGCGGTCAACCCGTTGGACCCATAACACGAGGTCAGTGACCCGTACCCTGTGGACCTCACTCGTCGGTGTGTGACTGTAGGACCCCCGTGAGTCCGTCTCGGTCCTCGGGGTCTTGTACTCAGGTACCTCGGTTCAAGGTCAGGACGGGTAGAACTGTCAAGGGAAGGGAGAGATCCGGAGTCACAAGGGTAGACATTGTACTCGACAAATCCCCCTGAGTCGCCCGAAGTCAAGTCCGACCGTCAAGGACGAGGATTTCTGGCACCTTCTCCCTTCCTGTAGAGGGAGGTCCGAAATCGGTCTTCGTTCCAGGGAAAAGGAGACAAAACGTGCGACCACAGAGTGTAATTCTAAAGTTCCTCTTTCACAGGAAGTGAACTTTTCTTAAGCTTTAGTGATCTTCTCTACTGGAAAACGAGGACTGTGAACATTTAAATACCGACTAATCTGACGCTCGAAGAGTTCATGACCCCGGGACGGAACAAGTAGACGCCCGGGAACCGTGGACCGTCGTAGTCACGAGTCCCCTGTACCTACGGTGAAAGATGGACACGGTGGATTTGACCGGTGAAGTCCTGAGAGACTCGGAGTCACTTGACTACATAAAGATCTACCCTTAACATTTATGTTAAGTGTCAACATTTAACCCCATCGACACCCTCAGAGGACCTTTTGGGAACCGTATATTGTTTACGAGTCAGTTCCACATGGAGTGCATACTTACCGACCGACTCGGTTGCGATCAGTCCAATCTAGGAAAAGGGTCTTCTGTAGAACTGGAAGGTTGGGTCGGAAAGGTTCCGTCAGACGTAATATTTATAAATTAATAACGGAGGGACTAAAAAAAAAGGACTTAACAGAGAAAAATATACATTAAACGTTAGTAAAGGGGGTTTTACTGTCAAGTAATTTACATGTTGACTCAGACTAACTTAAACAAATAGAAACGTTACTAGAAGTATCTTTATTTAAACGTTTAGGAACCTTGTGAGAAATCTCGAAACTACTTATACTAAAACTGGGAGGTCTCGGACCTGGTCAATGTCCTAGCGGGGTGGGGGTAAGGAAGAGAGAAAAAGACGGAGGTTGATCGAATGGGTGTTCTGTGACCGGTCAGAAAGATTCTCAAAAGTCGTGGTCCGGGCTCCCGGACGGACGGTTCCAGAAGGAGGTGGGGATCCTTACGACGACCGACCCTCGACCCTCTTTCCCCTACCGGACACGGGGGAGGGGGTGGGAGACGTCCCTTTCTCCACCTAAGAATCGTCGACCCGAAGGGACCACCGAGTCTACCATTTCTTAGACGGACGTTACGTCCTCTGGCCCCAAGCCAGGGACCCAGTCCTCCTAGGGGACCTCTTCCCTTGTCGATGGGTGACTTAACGGACCCGTTGAAGTTCCTGTCTCCTCCGACCGCCCAATGTCGGGTACCCCAGCGTTTCTCAGACCTGTGTTGAATCTCTGATTGTGAGTGTGACCTATCAACGTGACCCTTCCCGGGTCCCAACTCAAAGGAAACCCATAAAACATCGGGTTAAAAGGTCTTTCGTCGAGGAACTGATCTAGGACGGTCTATTTCTATGAAGACTTGGAAGTCGTAACGGACGTAAAAGAAATAGTTGACTATCGTTCATTATGTTATGATGACCCAGCCGGTTTTTCAACCGAGTCCAAAAAGGTCTTCTAGAGTCCCATTTTGTGGACTTTATTGAAAAACCGGTCGGGTTATCATCGATGGTAAGTACTCACGAATGAACTCATCTTCGAGCCCAAAATTCCAACCTATTTGGGTCCAAGCTTTCGACCGAGAAAACACATGGTCGACACACCGAAACTCGTTCAATGAAAGGGAGAGAAATCTCATCTGATTTCTCTCTACCCCTTTGACGAAATCTGAGGATTAGAATTTGTCCTCCTTACATGTGGCATACTGTCCGTAACACTATTCCGACAATTTCGTGGTCGAGCGACTTCGGAGGTTCGTTAAGGTAATCTACCCCTGCCGATCTCTCTTTTCGAGTTTCTGAAGGGTATTTAACGGGTCGTTTTTTTACGTGTTCTTAAGTTTGGAAAGAGAAAAGTGGTGGAAACCCCCGTATATGAGTCTTCTGTCCCTCTCTCACCATCCGTCCCTTCTCCAGTCTTTCTCCCAGCAGCACCGAGACTCATAAGACCGACACACTGGAACCAGTTCACCGGATTGAAGAGACTCGGAGGGACACCAAAACATTTCCTTCTACTATCCGAGACGTGGTGCCCCGTCAACACTTATACCTTCTTTTACTGTAGACGTTTCGCCGAAACTTTTAGGCTTTCGTGCATTGTTGAGGTTCAAAACCAAAAAATTTAGTAGAAATAGTAGGCACAAATCCTGAGTCTCAGGAGGACCATGTTAAGTCAGTTAGGTTATTCATAAGGACTTCTACGTTGATACTTGTTCCTTCACTGAGGTATGCACCTGTAGGTTTGGACTCATTCTTGTCTCTTACATACACCAGGGATGGAGAGGCATCTACTAACTTGGTAGTTACGTTAGTCTTTTCAAAATTTCAATTCTGAGTGGGCATTTTGTCTGAAGAGTGAAGTGTCTACTTTTGTGACTGCAATTCGGGTCCCACCCATCGTTGGTAAATAGGTAGACGGTCGTTCAACTAAAGTCTCAAATCCGCTTAAACTCAGGACAAAGGTTTAACCACAAGAAAACTGGTTTGGTGGACGGAGTAAAAGACGAGAGTCGCGGATTCAACGATCACCGATGGCACAAGGGTAAGACTGGATTATCGTCTGGGGGCGTGGAGATGGGGGATTTGCTTCTCGGACACAGGTGGGTAAGACGGGCGACTACCTTTGTTGAAGACTTCTTCCTACACCGGTACGTGTAAGAACCAGTTGACCCCCGGACTCCGTTATAGGTCCTATCTGACGTCTGAAACCGGTTCCCGTCAAGACGGGTACCCGGGACCTGGAGAGTAGACCCTGTGAGTTCGGTTGTCCTTTCAGTACCCCTAATTCCAGTTAAAGGAACGTCACTGTCGTACAACGTTGAGAACCTGAGGCTCTGTCTAATCTTCCCCCGACACTGAATTGGAGGGGCTTCGAGTCAAAGGAGGAGACGTTCTAAGTAACTTTATCATGTACCTTTCACAAAGATCTTCCGTGTCCCATTCATAAGTTCTGACAAGATGAATAAAAGGAACGTCTGGTTCAGAGTAACTATGTGATTCACAACACTCGGATGATACACGAATCTTCCTCCCGTTCGACGTTTCCGGTGTCTGTTCTTGAAATAACTCGAGAATGACTTCGGGTCCTTAGAGTGAATCGTGACGTTGAGACAAGGAGGGGTTTAGGATGTCAAGTCAAGTCAAGTCAGCGAGTCAACACAGGCTGAGAAACGCTGGGGTACTTAGCGTCGTGCGGTCCGGAGGGACAGGTAGTGGTAGAGGGCCTCAAGTGAGTCTGAGTGAAGGTAGCTCAGACACTACGGTAGGTCGGCAGAGTAGGAGCCAGCAGGGGAAGAGGAGGACGGGAGTCAGGGAGAGTCGTAGTCTTAGAAAAGGTTTGTCAGTTGAGAAGCGTACTCCACCGGTTTCATGACCTCGAAGTCGGAATCGTAGTAAGGAAGGTTTCTTGTGGGTCCTGACTAGAGGAAGTCTTACCTGACCAACCTAGAGGAACGTCAGGTTCCCTGAGAGTTCTCAGAAGAGGTCGTGGTGTCAAGTTTCCGTAGTTAAGAAGCCGCGAGTCGGAAGAAGTGTCAGGTTGAGAGTGTAAGTATGTACTGGTGACCTTTTTGGTATCGGAACTGATCTGCCTGGAATCAACCGTTTCATTACAGAGACGAAAACTTATACGATAGATCCAACCAGTATTGAAAAGAAGGTTCCTCATTTACAGAAAATTAAAGTACCGACGTCAGTGGTAGACGTCACTAAAACCTCGGGTTTTTTATTTCAGACTGTGACAAAGAAGACAAAGGGGTAGATAAAGGGTACTTCACTACCTTGGTCCACGGTACTAGAAGCAAAAGACTTACAACTCGAAATTCGGTTGAAAAAACGGGAGGAAAAAGTGAAACTAGTTCTCCGAAAAATCGAGGAGAAGTGAAAGACGGTATTCCCACCACAGTAGACGCATAGACTCCAATAACTATAAAGAGGGCCGTTAGAACTAAGGTCGAACACAAAGAAGGTCAGGTCGAAGAGAGTACTACATGAGACGGATAGTCAATTTATTCGTCCCACTGTTATATGTCGGAACTGCATGAGGAAAAGGATAAACCTTGGTCAGACAACAAGGTACAGGTCAAGATTGACAACGAAGGACTGGACGTACGTTCTCAGATAATCACAGGGGGAAAATGTCTCCCCTTTCGATTCCGAATCTCCCTAATTCAACGTACAGGAACTGCGGGACCGACCACCCAACCTTAAACTTGGGTCCGTCAGTCGGCATAAGGTCTCAGGTCAAAGATATAGGACTGAGTGAGGAAGTGTGTGTAACAGAGAGGCAAGAAGACTATTGGGACACCAAAATCTTAATAGGGGTAAAATGTCTACTCGTTTCACTTTCAGTCCCTCCATCCCATTGAGTGACTCGTCTCGTCGTCGGGTTGATCTTTCTCAGGAGCTTTACAAGACTGACGTCACCGGAACTGAAGACACTGTGTCCGGCCACTGACCGGATGTTCAAGGTAGATGGGTCCTTCCCGACGGACACACTTCGATTCACTGGGAAGTCCCCAGTACGTCCCGAGGGTCCGGAGGCCCAACACATGACCCACACTACTGTTCTTCCACTTCGGCGGAACACCAGGAACTAAAACTACAAGTAAGGTACACGAGTCCACGGTCTATCGATGTCTCTCATCCCGAGTCTTTGGACCGAGGGACGGCCCGGTTGAGGTTCCTGTCTAGGTGTGCACCGACAGTGTCACTGTCCTGAACACTCGAGGGTCCTGGAGTCTCTACCTTCCTTGACCCTACCAACCGATCGGAAGGCGAACTCACACACACACACAGATAGACAGACACGAACACACACATGTACGGGTACGAACACACACGCACACATATCCCCCTGTGCAGATACGAATGCCACATATATATACAATGTACATTACCATACATAGACACATACACACACACTATCATGTACAAACACGAATACATTCACACACACAACCACGTGCAGGTGTGACGAATTACCGTAGAAAAAAGAAAGAGCCTCTCTCCGACTAAGTAAATGAGTTTAATTACAAGTGTACCACTGACTGAGTAAATGACCCTTGTCGATCAGGTACACGGTTATTCGCTTGACTGGAAGCTCTGGGAAGGTGGTTGTTTTATACCTCACCGAGAGTAAGGACTCAATTGTTCGTAATCCGTTGGCAGTCGAAAAGAGACTGAAACAGAACAAAACGTGTCGCTACAGATGACTGGAGGCAGATCGTAAGACTGTTTTCTCCTTCAAACTCTCCGATCGTTTCCTTCTATCCCTTATTTTTGAGGGCCTCCTCTCCATTTCCCCTCATAAAGGACCAAATAGTTTTCACTAAAATCGGTCGACTGAACGACACGTCGACACCTTGGAGTGTCTTGCGTCGTCCAGGTACCTTCGGTTCAAGTAGACGACTGAACGTCTACTCCCAGTTGGGATAACCAGGTCGAAGAGAGGACAAAAAAGGAAGATGGGTCCAAAAAGAGAAAGAGACGATGACGGACGGTCTAGGGAATGAAAAATGAGGTTTATACATTTGGAGATTATTTGAATCTCTGTCCGAATACAGACTAAATAGGGGTCAATGTCTCCTCGGGTTCGGTTAATATTCCACCTATTTTCCGAGGTACACGTCAAATATCTTTACGAAGGGGTCGTATTTGTCGAAGTGAGGTATTTCACGGGGGTCTTCCAGACGTAAGACCGAGGGAGAAAAGAAAAAAAAAAAACCGAGGGAGAAAAGCTCCGGTCGGAAACGTTGTTCTGGGACCCAGGTGAGTCTGTTAATGGGGTCTCGTCTAGTGTCTCCGAGTGCTGGCTCCTAAGCGTTTGGTAAGTGAAGGTGACAGATTAAGAGTCGTAGACCGTGGACCATTCCTTAGCTATTTATGGATCACTTACTTCCTCACTTAGTTTATTTAGTTATTCACAATCGAAATTGTTTCGTCTTAATCTTCTATTTAAGGGGATTTCCCTTTTATTGTTTATCGTATAAGTAGGACCGTTTTTTTTTTTTTTAGAACAAGACTATTAGAGACGGAAACTCGGGGCACATAAGTCTCTCTCACACGACGTAAGACCCCTTTCTAGGAAGTCAAGTCTCCAAAGGAAATAGGCCAGTCATAAAATCTCAAGGCGGGCACCCGGTCGTCGACCGATTTGTGACCCGCAAATTTCCACTCGGACTGTCTCCGTCGGGGACGAAAACTCTACGAGGGTCTGGTATCGTTTTCGATAGGTGGAACCCTGAGTGATCTGTACTCTGACGGGTCACTTCCGTCTTCACCGGGTCAGGGAGGAGTACCAGGTGCCGTCCCTTTCTGGGGTTCCGGTGAAGACCCTTATCCCCCACTGGGAGGGTATGAAGGATACTCCGGTTCGACTCGGAACGACGACGACGACGACGATTCAACGAAGTCAGAACAGGCTCGGACACACTGGGGCATCTGCCGTCCGTCGGGTGGTCCGAGACGGCAGGGACCCTAAGAGGTCCGTTCTTGTGACCTCATCCGACGGTAAAGGAAGAGGTTACGTACTTTCATTTTTCACTTTCACTTAAGCGAGTCAGCACAGGTTGGGAATCGACTCGGAATGGTGAAATAATTATCTCTATTTTGAGTGACATGTTAAGTATGAAGTGAAAGATCTCGGGTCTTGGTGATGGGAGATTTTGTTTGACTGTTGAGTTCCCTTATTAATTCGGGTTTCTCCCGAGGTACCTCGGGACTTATGCGAGTTTTGAACCTCCGTTGCCCTCACCCCCACCTCCGCAGACCAGTGGGACCAGTAGTCATCTACTTCTAAGATCGACCTTAATCACTATCCGAACACTCGACCTCTGCCGGAACGGGAGAGACTGAACATGTCCAACCTATTTTACCCGACACTTAAGGGAAGGTCGAGTCTGGAACCACAGACATATTTATGGAGATCAAGGGACGGGACAGGTGCGGAAAATGGACAAAGGGGACTGAGTCCTAGGACGAAAACGGGCCTAACAGGACACAGAGAGAGGTAGTACATGAGAGTGAGAGTTTTCGTTCGAGGGGTCCCTTGGTGACCGGTGTTGTCGGTCGGGGTTTCTGAGTCGGTTGGAGCCAAGACCCTCCCTCGAGGTCGGAAGTGGTAACCCGAGTCTTTAGTTTCCGACTTCTACGGGTACGGTCACCAGGTCCCTGTGTCCCTGATAGGCCCGAGCCCCGAGACGTGTGTACCGGAAGGACACCGAATGGTCTCTGGCACTAGGTCCGGAAGGAGAGTAGGTGTCCCCGCAAGTGAATACGATCCCCAAAAGGGCGTCTAGTAGGGGTCGGGTCACGTCGGGAGACTCTTGGTTCCACCTCCTGTCTAGTTTCCCGTCGGGCCGTACAGGTGCGACGAAGAGTCTCATTCTCGACTTCAAGACTGTTACTTTGTCGTCCGAATGGGTAAGAGGGGCGATGTCGGAATAGAGGAGAGGAAGGTAAGGGATGGAGTGAATAGGACGGGGTCAGTGTGACCGAGGTTGTCGCCGTACGGTCTGTATAAGGGTGGGGTCCCGGAAACGTGGCCGACAAGGGAGATGGGCCCTTTCCCTGCGACGATTCGTGATTACGCAGACGGGGAGAACAGAAGTAGTAAACGAGACCATGAAGGCCGTCTTCCTCCGTCGGGAGACCCTCGGAGAAGAGGGGTGGACCCGAGTTCAGGGGGGTCGTGTCAATTACGTTTCTGTCTTTGCTGTCCTGTCCACTCGAACGAATCGGATTTACCCTCACCCCCTTCCCCTCTCAGGAAAACACTCTCCCCGGACCTGTCTTTGTCCCAAATAGAAGGAAAGATAAAAAAGGTGCACCGTACATCGTAGGATCGAGTGGTTGTCCTTGACTTGGACACGGGGGACCTGTCGATCTCTTCGGAGTCTTTGCCCTAAATAACGTTCAGAAGACCGTGTACGGGAAAGAAGAGTCTAGGGAGATCAAGTCCGGTATAAATGTCTCGGGGTCATCTCCGTGATCCCTGTGACTCTTCGAGTCTATCGTTTAATCCGTCCGTCCATGCACAAATAACTCACGGACGACATATGTTCCGTGGTACGATCTTCAGTGTGGTCGCCCATTGAACCATTTTGTTAGCCCTGTTGGTTGGCACTAGTTCAGGGCGACAGCCGAGATGGGGCCCGACACACACACAGTCGACCGAAGTAGAAGTACTGTCGTTAATAGTCGATGAGGGTGGTACAACGGAGGTGGAGTGTCTTCCACACCGAAGTTTCTTTCCCAATCAATCGGTTCCCTACCATATTCGGCTTGGGACTGACGGGGGAGGGAAAAAAAAAAAAGAAAACCGGTGCGGAACGTCGTACGTGGTAAAATCAAAGGGTTGGTCCCTAGCTTGGGCACGGGAGACGTCACTTTCGTGTCTCAGAGTTAGTGACCTGGTGGTCCGATCAGGGACGAGGGAAAAGGAATTGAGAAATTTCCAGTACTTGTCGAAACTCTTACAACTCTTCGACTTTTAAGGAGACGTCTTTTTACATGTAATCACCTTAGTCATATCTAACTTGTACAGGGGGGTCTAAGTGTACACCTTAAGGATGGGTGTCGCACTACCATAAACCTCCATCCTAGAAACCCTCTAATAATCCGAACAATATATCTGGGGGTACTACCCTAGTCACGGGGCCATACTCCTTCTTTGTGGTCTCGGAGGAAAGAAACAGTATACTCCTACGTCTTCTTTTTTATATATAGATATAGATAGATAGATATATATATATATCTCTCTCTCTCTCGTGGTAGACATTCGGTCTTTCTCCCAGAAGTGGTCAGTGACTTAGACGACCGTGGAACTAGAATTTAAAGGGTCGGAGGTTTTGACACTTTTTATATACAAACACCAATTTCGGTAGGTTAGATACCACGAAACACTACCTCGTCTACTTTAGTAAAGTGCGTGGCATGGTCCCCGACATCTTTCGGGAACACTAGGTTTCCTCAGTTCTTAGTGGTTGAACCTTTGACCAATATGTACGTACTTAATACTGGTAAATCTAAGCTCGAAGGGTCGTCGGTTCCGTTTTTGTACTATTGGTCCAAGACATCGAGAGTAAATAGAAGTCTCCCCTTTTCCGCAGAATTCAAGAAACTTTCTCTTTTTAGAGGAACGACCGTGGTGACAGACCCTCCTTAAATAGAGAACCGCCGTTGTGTCATCGAGAATAAAAAGGTGATCCGTTCTCGACGTCCAACGGGCCCTTAGGGTTGGACGTTTCTACCGTCATTGTGGAACTTTACATTTTGTGACGGTTGAAGGAAAGAGACTGTTATCTGACAGTGGGCGGGACCCGTATTTATGTCGAGGGTCAAACCTCCGTCCAACGATTTGTATACGCGCCCTGTATACCTCTGACCCCTTGTGTCGGAGGTGGTCCTTTGTGAAGTCGTCGGTCAGAGGACGCCGTAGCAGTGGCGGCGACAAGGGTCACCAGGGGTGACTCGTCGGCCCGGGGAACACAGACCCGGGCCCCCGTGACTACCCTGTAACCGACAAGAGGACCCCTTCGTTCCCCGTGTCGCGAGCACTGGAAAGGATCCCGTCTAGCTCCAAGAGGGCCCAGGGAGGGTACCGACCCCGAGTCTAGGGTCACCCCGCCCCGACCTGTGGGTGACGGTTAGACTAGTAGAAAGTCGGAGATAGAGGACGGGGGAAAGGACGAGTAGAGAGATAAAGACCAAGGAAAAAGAAAAGGAGTATTCGGTGAGCGAGAAAGAAGGTTCAGGGAAAGAAGGGAGACGACCAGAGAGAGCGGACGGAAGAGAGACAATGGGAGAACAACCAAGACTAAAGCACGGGGTCACAAGAGGTCGGAGGGAGACGAAGAGAGACAAATTAGGAAGGAGATCGAGACAGAGTGGAAAAGAAAAAAAAGGGGAAAGTAAGAGGTAGAGAATAATCGAAATAAGGAAGTAGAAAGACGCGCAGAGACGTCGAGACACAGAGAGTCGGAGGCACAGGGAAAGACAGACAGACAGGAGACAACCATGAAATACGCCCTTAGACGGGACAAGGAGAAAGAGAGAGGAGGATTATTAGAGAGAAAGAGGGAGGGAGAGACGGAGGACGGAGAGAGAAGGGTCATAGTCAAAGAGGGGGGTATAAGGAGTGAGGTAGAAAGAAAGGACAAGAGTCTCTTCCCCCGACCCTGGGTCCCTTGACACATGGTATACTACGTATTACTACCAATTGGTTGAGTCTCGGGACTTAGAGACGGAATGCCAACGGGGAAAGGGTGTCGGTCAGGACCTCGTGGGGAAGTAAAGGAGGACACGGAGTGTGTGTGTGTACGCGCGAGTGTGTGTGTGTGTGTGTGTGTGTGTGTGTGTGTGTGTGTGCCACTGGGACCTCGGACCGGACCGGGCGTCCGGAGAGGTACCTAGACCGAGGTAGGTAAGGACCGAGGCCACGGACCAACGGTACCAATGGAGTCGAGAGGAGTCTCCGGTGTCCCCTGTCGACCGAGACCACCGAACTTGATCGACCCTGGTCTTTGTGGAGGGACCGAGGGCACGGGGAGGAGTTGTCTGGAGAGAGGAGGTCAGGTCCTCTGAGGTCCGACCTCTGGGGAGGTATTAAGAGATCCTCCGGTATGGCAAGAGGTCTCCTTTGACGACTGTCAAGTAAACGTTTCTCTACAATCTGGGTGCCGGTCGAGTAGAGTCGACTCGAGTACTGGTCAATGGTAATCGGTTCCCCCCCGGTTGAAATTAGTTTCGACCCCTTAGGAATGATTGGGCGTAAGTAAGTCAGTCAATAAGTTTATGAACCTCTATCTCCCTACTTATTTCTGTCCAGGGAAGGAAACTCTTTTGGGACGTCTATTGTCCCATCTTCCGAGACCTTCGTGGGTAGAGAAACTCAGACCCCGTAGCCTTTTCAGTGGTCTCCTCTCCTTTTACCGACCCGGAACCCCTTTTCTCCACTTATCCCCATCCTCTTTCCACTGACCTAAACTCCGTTTACTGTGTCGAACTCACACATTTTGCACCAGCACCGTCACTGACGTTCGAGGTGCTCCCGACGTCGGAACTACAGATTAAGTGACGGGGCGTATCACCTACGAGTACGACTCACTCACTCACTTGCTCGACTTACTTACTTACTCGACGATCTTCGAGTCACCCCGACTTCTGTATTCCTCGCACCTCCTCCAACTCCTTCTTCTCGACCTTTCTATGTAAACCGTCCAAAATACTTACCGTCGGGTGAGGTCGTAAGAACGGACCTCTTAAGGTACCGGTCTCCCCGAACCGCCCGACATCAGGTACCCCAGTGTTTCTCAGCCTGTAGTCACTCCTATATCGCAATGTGATAATTACTGAAAGGGCAGGTACGATCTCAATCCTGAAGTACGGAATTGGTGGATCTCAAACAAAAAAAAACGAACAAGCAAGTAAACGAGTAAACGAACAAACGAACAAATAAATAGACCCAGACTCGACCCAGAAACGACGACGTTCGCGAAGGAGAGTGACGCCGCTCGTCCCCGAGAGAGATCAACACCGGACGTCCGAAGAGAAACGTCCAAAGAGAGTAACGTCGTGTCTGACGCCCTACACACCCGAAGTCACCAACGATGAACTCCCGAGCCAATGAGACACCGTAATTTTAGAAGGACCTGGTCCCTAGCTCAGGCATAGGGGACGTAATTGTCCGTCTAAGAATTGGGGACTTGGGGACCTCTTCAGGACAAAAAACCGAAAAATTTCTCGGTAGTGAAACCGTCGACAAAACTTCTACTTGGTCCCAACCCTGAACATTCCAACTGTCTAGGTCTTGGTTTGAGCACTAAAAGGGGTAGGGTCGAAGAGCGTTTGGACGTCCTTCGTCCTTCATATGGTACCAAAAGAGACGGGGAGCAACTACCGTTGAGGTGGGAGCGTCAACGAGGCCGATTTTAGACCGCAGTAGGTACTGAGTCGAGGAAGAGACGGGGGAATGTAGACTAGTAAGTCCTTTAGGACAGACAACGTGAAAGTTTTTTCATGGACCTGAGGTAGGTGAAGAGGGGCGGAGGTGATGGTGGTAGGGAAAAGGTCTGTGGTAGTAGAGAAGGGACCCAACAACGTTACGGGTGATTGAAAGACAGAGGGGAGGGGAGAAGAGAAGGTAGAGGGGGAAGGGGGATGGTTCAACGAAGAACGTGTCCTCGGTCTCACTAAGATAATATTACATTCAGTCTAACGTAGTGAGAAACCGACTCTTAAGGTGACACCAAGGTAGAGTACGACTCATTTCTGGTATCAGACACGTTACCGGAGTCCCGGGACGTCCTAACTTGGAAATAGAGTAGAGGAGAGGACTTTGTGACGTGAGGAGTGAGTGATGAAAGACCAGAGGAATGAAAAGAAGTTTCTGAAGCCCATTCACGAACGGAGTCCCAGAAACGTGACCGACAAGGGAGACGGACACACGGCAAGGGGGTCTGTGAGAGTGATAGAAGGGTGGGTGTAGGAAGTGTAGAAGTAAGTCTCCAGTGGAAGAAGTACTCCAGATGTACTGGTGACATAACCGAAAGATCCCGACGCATTGTCTCGTTACGTTAGATCTTTAAGTAACAGAGTGCCGAGGCTTCCGACCTTCAAATCGTGACTCCACAATCGTCCGAACTAGCAAAAGCTCCCTCTTAGGGTAGATGCCAGAGGAGATCGGACCCACCAACCTACTGTCAGAAAGTATAAGGACCAGAACATCTAGAGTCGGAGGGAGAAGTACCCCACAAGAGGTATAGAAGTAACAACAACAACAAGCCATTGATTCAGCACAGGCCGAGAAACACTAGGGTACCTGACGTCGTGTGGTCCGGGGAGGCGGGAAGTGATAGGGGGCCTCAAACGAGTCTAAGGACAGAAAACTCAGTCCCTACGGTAGATTGGTAGAGTAGGTGACGATGGGGGAAGAGGAAAACGGAAGTTATGGAATACTCGTACACACACAGGTTTAAAGAAGAAAAATATTCCTGGACTATCCTCGGACAAGATGGGTCGGACTGAAGTGAAATTGATTTGATTAATGTAGACGTTGTTCCAGTGTAAGACTCCATGACTCCTTCTATACATGCAGTTGTTTAACTTGATCCCCCTGTGTCAAGTTAGGTATTGTCAGTGGCTTTTTTTTTTAAAAAAAAATTGGCACAGAGTACCGAACACCATAGAATCAAGGGGCTAGTCCATGACTTGCGACCGGGAACCGTCACTCTCGAGTCTCAAGGTTGGTGACTTGGCGATCCGTTAAGGGTCGTCAGGTGTCTAAATTTTAACGTCGGGACGGAGACTCGAAGGAGCAGCCCTAGATGTAAACAAAATAGGACATACCAGGGACAGGGTGGATGAACAAACAACTCTTACAACGACCGAAGGGACCACCGAGTCTACCATTTCTTAGACGGACGTTAAGTTCTCTGGACCTAAGTTAGGGACCCAACCCTTCTAGGGGGCCTTTTCCTTTACCCTTCGGTGAGGTTATAAGAACGGACCCCTTTAGGGTACCTCGGACCACCCGATGAGAGGTACCACAGCATTTTCTCAGTCTGTACGGACTTCCAAATTGTGAAAGTTGTGAAAGAGACGGACATTCCTACATTCGAGGTACTCCCGTCCTTAACAAACAAAACGAGTGACTTTATGGGGTTTACGGATCTAGTCACGGACTGTGTAACGTCCACGCCCTACTCAAAACAACATACTTCCCCTTACCCGTCCTTGGACTCTCTGACGAAGCCTCGACCACTCCAAGGGTCCGGAAACGTCGGGGTTCAGGTGTGTCTTCCCTCCTGTTCTTCCCCTGTTTGATTCTCCTGTGCTACCTCAATTTTACCTGTCCTCAAACGTCGAGAAACTACTAATAATTAAATTTCTTCGACGACTTCCATTTCTATCTTCTGCAAAGGTTTAAAGGATTAGAGAAAGACTGAGGACTCACAGTATACCGTCTGTGACGACCAATTGAAAGGGTTCAGTACGGGTCGGGGGCAGAGTGTCTCTCGACCGTCGAGACTCCAACGACGCTGTTAGTGAGTTGTGGTCGGTAGGGAAGGGGGTCTGTAAAGGGACTTAGGGTTTACGGACACCTCGAGTTATATGTTGTAGTGTCTCGTCGAGACGACGGACTCTGTCTAAGTCACACGGAGTCTAGACGGGTCCCAGGAGACGTTAGCGATACCACGATGTAGTCACGTGTACGTTTATTATACTTTGGGTTGAGTTTCATCGGATTTCTCCTTCCTGTACAGTAAAAGAGTCTATTTGTCTCAGATCTTGCTCTCATGTATTAAATGCGAGACACTACCGTAGTTTCTGGGTAAAAGGAGGTAAAAAGACGAGTCGGTAAGTACGGACGGAGTACTACGTTTTACCGACGTCGTCGAGGTCCTTATTGTACGAGCTTGTTGTAGATGTCTGGACTTCTGTCACCCGAGGAAGGAGGAGGGCAAGGAAAAAATTCTTCCTCCTTTTGGAAGATCTTCGTGTACTAGTCTGAAGGGAAACGTAGGATAACCGGTCTTAATGTGTATACAAGATTGAGGTCCGGACCACCGAATCTAACGACCCCGACGGTATTATTTCGTGGCATCTGACCCACTGAATTTGTTGTCTCTACACAAAAGAGTATTAAGATCTCCGATGCTCAGGTTCTCATTCCACGACCGTCCCAAAGGAGACTTCAGACAGAGGAACCGCACCTCTACCGGCAGAAGAGGGACTCAGGAATGGACGATAAGAGAAACACGTACAAACACAGGATTGGTTGGAAAAAAAAAAAGGGGAAACCTAAAAATTTTTGGAAAAATAAAGCATAACCACATATCGACCACTTGTTACGACACTATCAGAGTCCACTTATCGTTTCCCTGAGTCGGTATGTATATGTACATGGGTTAGAGGGGGTTTGGGGGAGGGTCGGTCCTACGGTGTATTGTGACTCGTCTCAAAGTGCACGATATGTCATCCGGAAACAACCGATAGACAAAATTTATATCGTCAATTAGTGGAGAATATTCCTGTGGTCAGTATAACCCAATCCTGGGTAGGATTACCGGATTAAGACGAGGAATTCTACTCTTTCTAGTGTCAAACTCCCCCGAAGGGACCACCGAGTCTGCCATTTCGTAGACGGGCGTTACGCCCTCTGGTCCCAAGCAAAGGACCCAGCCCTTCTAGGGGACCTCTTCCTTTACCGTTAGGTGAGGTCGTGAGAACGGACCTTTTAGGGTACCTACCTCCTCGGACCATCCGATGTCAAGTACCCTGGGTGTTTCTCAGCCTGTGCTGACTGGCTGAAATGAAAATGAAATGTCAAACTCCATGACCTATACAATCCCAAAGTCACATTTAAAACTCTTTTGTGTGCTGCCGAGTATTGTGGACCATTATCAAGTCTTTTATTCTCGGTAAGCACACACATAAACGTAAACGTAAGTGTGAACAAACCCAAAAAAAAAAGAAAAAAAAAAAGGTTAACGTAAGACGTAGAGACATTACGTTTCACTTCCGATGAGACCGACTTGACAAGTTTTGGTTTGTAGACATTCTCTTCAATGTCTACAACCTGAAGGGTCCACCGCGACCACCATCTCTTAGGTGGGCGGTTACGTCCTCCGCATTCTCTACACCCAAGCTAGGGACCCACCCCTTCTAGGAGACCTCCTCCCGTACCGTTGCGTGAGACCATAAGAACGGACCTCTTGGGGTTACCTGTTTCTCCGGACCACCCGATGTCAGGTATCCCAACTTTTCTTTGTCTGTGCTGACTTCGCGGAATCGTGTGTCCGTATTCTTTATAATGCAACGTCTGTTTTAGGATTGAGTCCCTCCTTAGTGACGATCATCCTAAGTCCCGATCGTAGGAGCTCCCCTGTCCCTACGCAAGAACCGGGGACCGAGGACGGGCTAAACGAGGACTCCTGGCGGAGCAGCACTAAAGGACAACAGGGACCGGAAGACGAAGACGGACCTCACCAGTATCGACTCACCCTGGTGAACTGTCGTTCCCTTAGTCGTCAGGACCGTCACCCTCTCTGGTCTAAGACCCGTCCCGTAGTCCGTACCGTCGATTACCAACTACTCACCCTCCAGGGACGCGTCAGGACCGGGAGACCCCTACCTGACGTAGGGATGAGGCTCGACGAAAAGTCGAAAACGGTCTCCTAAGGAAGAGTGTCCGACCAAAGACCCTCCCTCTCCCGTTTCTGACCTCCTCCCTACTGTCGGTCCTACTTCTCTCCCAGTCTCCACGGAGGCACCGGTACGGGAAGTTCCGGCTTACGAAAGTAAGTCGGTCGGTAGGAAGTGAGTAGGTAAGTTGTTTGTACACAGTTCGCGGAAATCCGTCCCGTCCTCTATAAGACCCGAGGTCACTATGTCACCAAGGACCGGTGTCCCTCGAATATTAGATCCCTCCTTCTTACTGTTATTTCTTTGGTTGGTGACGAAGATCCTTACAGTACAGTCCACGACACTACTTTTCTCTTCGTCCCGTCCCCTACCTGAAACTCTGTCTCACCATGACTCTTGTCCCCAGGACCTCCCGGAAGACTCTTCACTGCGAGTCCACTCCTCGACGCGCGGGTTCTTCTCCCCGGCACAGGTGCCCTTGTCCTGAGGTCGGACTGTCTTGACACGGACGTCCTCCGGGACCTCTTCTTGCACGAACCGCCCAAACTCTTCGTCGGTCTTCGGTCACACCGACCTCCGCCCACTCGCTCCTAGGACACCCGGGAGCCTCCGGTACCTCTCCTACAACCGAAAGCGAAGTCCACCTTTCCCTTTGGTGACTGCTCACACTCACCGTCCTTCTGTGCCACACTAAACGGCACCCGTCTGTCCTCCCGAGTGCGACGTGTCACGAACGTTCTTACGACGACGACGACGTCGGTACAGGCTGAAACACGCTGGGGTACCTGACATCGGGCGGTCTGAGGAGACAGGTACCCCTAAGAGGTCCGTTCTCATGACCTCACCCGGCGGTACGGGAGGAGGTCCCCTAGAAGGGGTGAGTCCCTAGTTTGGGCCCACAGGACGGGACGTCCGTCTGAGAAGTGGTGACTAGGTGGTCCCTTCGGACGAACGTTCTTATTCCATGGAATTAGGGGGTCTTCAGAAGTATGTGGAGCATCCTCACGATGTATAAAAGATAATGTTCCTAACAACGAAAAGGTAAAATGTCTTCTTCTTTGACTCCGAACCCACCATTGAGTGAACGCGTTCTTTTGGCGATCGTTCACCACCTCGGTCCGAAAATGGTCTCTGACCCGAACCGGAGGGACATCTGACCTCCAGGTGTCTGGGTGTGGGGTCGGAACCGGGACGGTGAACAATGGATACTGGGACCCACTGATGTAAGGGTACCGGGGTAAAGACGGAGATATTGTGCTTCCCCGCCGTCTACCCGAGTCTGGGCCGTAGGCCCCAGGACGGAGGCCACAAGTGTCGGAACACACTAGGAGAGGTGGGTCGTCTAACGAAGAGTGGCTGTCTTGTGTCGTCACGACTCCGACGACGCAGGGACTAAACCACTCTTCTCTAGTACTCAAGGTAGAGCGACCCTCCGAGAGAGGTGACGAAAGACCCCGAAGGGGCCACCGAGTCGCCACTTCTTAGGTGGACGTTACGTCCTCTGCACCCAAACTAGGGACCGAACCCTTCTAGGAGACCTCCTCCTTTACCGATGGGTGAAGTCACAAGAACGGACCTTTCAGGATGCCTGTCTCCTAGGGCCGTCCGATCTCAGGCACCCCAACGTTTCTCAGCCTGTTCTGACTCGTGCGTGTGCGTCTGAGGATACTTCTCTCCGGGCACACATTCCTCCGTCAGGGTCACGTCGGGTGTTCCTCGACTTAACACGGTCGTTGGAGGCTCACTCGACCCTTCACCCGGAAGAGGGTCGACTCGGAAGTCTACTCTGACTCCGGTACCGTCTACCGAGCTGACTTCGGATCCTCTCTGGGACTTCGTCTCAGGTCGATTCAGGACGGGTCGAAGGACTGGGTGTCTTTGGAGTTCTATATTCACACAGATTAGAATTCTCCAACTCTAAACCCCATTAATTAATGGGTCTTCGTCTATTGATTATGTCCTCTCTTATGAACAGCATGGTGACTATCCGTAAAGGCTCCTAATTTGTGTTACAAAGGATCTTTCATACATCGGACCTCGGACCGTGTTTCATTCAAGAGTTATTTCTCGTCATCGACAAAAGTGAAATTATTAATTCGGGAGGGTCTCCCGTTTACTCTTTCGACATAAGGGACCTGAAACTCGTGTTTCCTGTGCACCCAAACGATTCTAGATCCAGAACTTTCTGGTCCTAACCGGAAGGACGAACCTCCTGTCCTTATAGGGACCGACTAAGTGAAACGGGGAAGGTCCCGGACGACCAGTACAACTACGATTGCTACACCGACTAGTGTGCGACCCAGGACCTGGCCAAACGTGGGTCTCACTGGGGTCCTAAGAACGAGGACGGAGGGGTGGGGGTCTTTGGGTGGGAAGAACCCCTTCCCTGGAGGGAGGAGGCAGGGTCTCGACTTCCCCAAGGCCGTACCCTCCTCCCGTGTCGGGTCGGTCTCCGAGTCTGTACCCGAGTCGGACCGGAGAGAAACCCCCCGGTCGGACAGGGGTGGTCCCCACGGGTCTGTCATTCGTTCGGAACCCCCTGGACCGGAACCGAGGTCGTAAGGTAGGAACCTCGACAGGACTGCAGGAGACGTACCCGACTTAGGGTGTGGAATCCGTGTGTTCCGGCGTCAGAGATCGACACTCAGTAGTCGAGGTAGCTCCGGAAACCGGGCACTGGTGAAGAGATCTTCTCTAATCCTCGGTCGACAGACAGGTGAGAGAGTCTCCGCATTCGTCCTGTGTGGTGTAGGTCCGTGGACCTGGTAGGAGGCCGGAGGGAGAGTCGTGTAGGGGACCGTACAATCCCCCAGGACCATGTCGAGAGCAAGACGGAGACACAGAGAGGTTTTACAGGGGGTTTAGAGAGGGACGGGGGGTGGAGAAAAGACGAGGTAGTGAGGGGAAGACGGGGCGAACGAAGTCCGTCTGCGGGAGGTCTGTGGAGGGTGACGGAAGTGATGGAACGTGAGAGGACGGACACACTGAGGACTCGGTCGTCTCGGATGGGAAGTAGGGCGGCGGTACAGACGTGTCAGTTCAGGGACGAGTTCCCGGTGGAGGAGGAACTTCGGGTGGAAGTAATGGAGGAGTAGGCGACGGGGGTTGACTATCGAGTGGGGACACTACAGATTCTTCAGGTAGAGAGAAAGATGGACCCAGTACACTAAACACTTACCCGGAGTGAGGGAAGAGGAGACGAAGGAGATGAGGGTGGTCCGAGTCGATAGGAGTCCCCGTCACTGTTGGTAGTCTGGACTGAGTCTAGTCTCGAGGTCTTCGGAAGTTCCCTCCTTCCTCCCTCCCTTCCCTCTCCCCTGTCTATACCCGTATTTACGTGGGTCACTTAAAGAACTCGCAGATGATACACGGTCCGTAGTAGGATCTACGACGTCTTGACGTTCGGGGGAGTCTCTCGACTCCTCGACCTTCGTTCTTACTTTATTAACACTACTCGCGGCATACTTTGTCTTCTGGTCTTGACATCCTCAGTTACCCTATGTATGGAATGGAACTTGAACCTCTAGACTCTTCTGAAGTACTCCCCACAACACAGAGTCGACCCTGGATTCCCTGTTCAATCCCTTCAGTTTTCCCTTCCTTCTCACACACCTATCTTCCTTGTCGATCATCCTTCGAATCTCTGTCCCTCCCTCCGTCCTACACATCTGTCTGCCTACTCGTCCACCCCACTTACCCACCGACTAACTTACCCACCCACCTACGCGTCTAGTCCTTATGTTCCTTCTACGTTGTTATGTCCTGCACGAACCGGTCGATATCCCAGTCTCGTGGTTGGAGATCGTTCTCCGCTCCCCCTCCCAGGACTCAGGTCGGGGAATAGACGGCGAACCGAGAAACTAGACTTAGGGTCCGTCGGCGATTACTGGTGACGGGGGTGGCGGTCGGTGTCTCTGGTCTGGGAGACCAGAGCTGGGGAAGGGAGACGAGGACCCCTCGGATCTCTTTCCCGATAAATATCGACTATTGGAGGTCCGGCTGAAAACGGAGAGACCAGCAAAGGAAGGTAAGAAGACGGGACTAGTGCCCCTCCGTCACCGCGGGAGCGGGGGTAGGGACGAGGAAAGTCTCCGGAGAGAGGAGGAGAGAACAGAAGAATAGAGAGGACTGTGTAAAGGACGGGGTCCTCTATCTCTCTCTCTCTCTCTGTCTTCGAGCGGGGGGTGGGTAGCACTCACAAACACATACTCTCTCTCTCGATCCGAGAGTCTCCAAGGTCCCTGTCCCCCTGACGAGTCCCGGCCTCCCGGGGTGTGGGGATTAGTCAAGGGGGGACGGTCGTATCCCGTGGGTCTACACACCTGGGGACTAGTCCAGGGGGGCGGTCGTGTCCCGTGGGTCTACACACCCGGTGGGCGGGCACCCCGACGCCCCCGATTGTCGTGCACCAAACCGGAGACGGGTCGAGACACGAACGACTCAGCGTCGGCAGGAGACAGAGCCCAAGGGACAGATAACTCTACCTCGACCACTGTCGAGTAGAGGTCCCGGACGACCCTGAGTTCCGTCTGTCGCCTGTAGTGTCCCGTTGACTCCCACAAATTGAAGATAGTACTTCTGTCTCTAGGAAGACTCCTCGGGACAACCCTCCCCTTTCCCCCACGTCCTGGAGCCCGTAGATCCTACCAGTGTTTGGACCCCTGCCCCTCCCTCGTGGTAAGATTAACCATCCACCCATTCCGGTCCAATACTCGTTTTTCGTCCTGTCGGTCCGGGGCACTCTTACCAGAGTCCTAGGTGAACCGAAAGTGCACAGGACGACCTGGAAGGACATCCCTCCTTTCTACAAATACTAAAATACTCAGATCTGAAATTGAAACGAAATGTATATTTATATTTCGTAAAAAAGCGTCACACTTATGCGTGACTTAAGAGGTGACCACGCTGATTGATTTCTGTTGCTGTTCTCTTCAGATATAAAGCAAAATAAGTCTTGAACGGTCCTCGCCGAGCGTCAAAGTCTGCCACTGGGAAGACTTCCCAACCTTAGAGACGAGACTTGGGGTGTAGACCTGGTCGGTGACAGAGCCACCAAGACGTCCCTGGCACTCGAGGACTGTTGAAGTAGTGTAGAAGAACTCGTCGACACCTAAAAACGTGTTGCAAGAAACATAAAGGTGAAACGTAATGTCACCCCTGGAATATCTACCTATGAAATTTTTTTTCCTCACACATCCATCCAATGTCCTATATACTCCAAGTAAAGTCTCATAATTTCTCCTACAATGGATAGACTTGTATTACTCCACAGTTCACACTCTTCCAACTCCGAGTCACTGTGTCTCTGAATGCCTCGGCAGTCTTAAGTCTGTCATAACAGTCTTGCGTCGCGGACAGACCACCCTCTTCCTTATCCACTGACCTCCGGACAACGACTTCCTCCGAGAGACTGCGAGGAATGCAATGGCGGACGAACCCGACGGACGGAGACTTCGAAGAGAAAACATATTAAGATAAACTACACGAATAAAAATTAAAAGCCGACGAGACACAGAAACAAGGACGCACCCGAAGGTAGTCGACACCTCTCGTCCCCGAGGAGAGATCACACCCCGCGGCCGAAGAGTAACACCACCGAAGAGAAAAACGTCTCGTACCTGGGGTCCCCCATTCCCGAACTCAAGACTGAGGACCAAAGGTCTCGGGTCAGAGTTAACGACACCGAGTACTCAACGAGACTCCGTTCACCCTAGGAGGACCTAGTCCCTAACTTGGACACAGAGGACAAACCGTTCACCTAGGAATTAGTGACTTGGTGGTCCTTCGGGGGCCTTGGAAGACACTCCCGTCGATTCGTGTCTGCAAGAACCAGGACCACCGGTCGATGAGCGACCCAGTCCTTCAACGAGTCATCCGTAAATCAGGACGGATGTCCCAGGGACTCGTCTCCGGTGGACCCAAACTTCCGGGTCGGTCTTTTGGTCCGTGTAACAGGTTGGAAGGCCTGGAAAAGCTACAGGTCGCTACGATCACCCCGAAGGACCCAGACCGGTCTCCACTCCCCTTCGCTCTCAGCACCAAGACTCATAGTGTGAGAAAGGAGGTTGTTGTTTTTAACAGTGTAAACGGAGTTAACAGAAGCAAAGGTGTAAAGAGAGAAATGTCCATTAAGTACGAACGACTGTCTCGTTAAGTTTACCATACCCTCATACCCTAAGAAAGACCGTAGATGAGAGACAATTGGTTGGTCTCCGTCCGACTCGCTAAGTTCACCATACCCTCACACCCTAAGAAAGACCGTAGATGAGAGACAACGGTTGGTCTCCGTCCGACCGTAGTAATTAGTGACTCGCACACGGGACGAGGGGTAAAAACGACTTGTGGGTTATGTGAGTGAATTTAAAACACAAAGGAGATGTTTTGGGTCTAGGGGAACTGAGTCTAGAAGACGTCAAACAAAAAGGTGATTTATAACAGACCTCCTGAGAAAGGTTCTGTCGTGTACGTCGCTCTGACGAACAGTAAAACACCTACATAAATTAAAGATACCGGGATTTTAAAACAATTTGATAAAAAGAGAGTACCTTCCTTATGTACTATACCAATTTTTTATTAATTTTTTACTTAAAGAGATGGAAGGATTTGTAAGATGTAAACGAAAAACAAACAGGTTTGATTTGAAAATTTTTATGTGAGGGGACCCTGAAGGGACCACCAGGTCACCAATTCTTAAACAGAAGGTCACGTCTCCTGTACCCAAGTTAGGGACCAACTCCTTGATTGTGGGACCTACGCCGCCCCGTTGATTTGGAACCGTGGTGTTGATCTCTTCCTCCGACACACGGCGCGACTTCCGGGTCCTGTCGGATTTATTTCAATTCTATGTGAGCGTGAAGTAGGAAACAGGTAAAATGCCTAATAGATGACTACTGGAAAGTTCCTTTCACTCCTTCGATTACCCATTAGGGAGTAGACACAACCACTACACTAAAACAAAAATGTAACCGTTCCACCTATCGTAAGTGTAAGATAAAATTGTGACATTAACGTTAACTGACCTCTCTAACTTCCGATTATTGGTGTACAAATCATTGTCAATTGTGTATATTCTGTTACCGCTGGGTGAGGTCATAAGAACGGACCTTTTAGGGTACCCACCTCCTCGGACTATCCGACGTCAGGTACCCCAGCGATTCTCAACCTGTGCTGACTCGCTGAAGTGAAAGTGAGAAGTGAAAGTACGTAACCTCTTCCTGTACCGTTGTGTGAGGTCACAAGAACGGACCTCTTAGGGTCCCTGTCTCCTCGGACCACCCGACGGTAGATACCCCAACGTGTCTCAGTCTGTACTGACTTCGCTGAATCGTCGNGTGAGGTCATAAGAACGGACCTTTTAGGGTACCCACCTCCTCGGACTATCCGACGTCAGGTACCCCAGCGATTCTCAACCTGTGCTGACTCGCTGAAGTGAAAGTGAGAAGTGAAAGTACGTAACCTCTTCCTGTACCGTTGTGTGAGGTCACAAGAACGGACCTCTTAGGGTCCCTGTCTCCTCGGACCACCCGACGGCAGATACCCCAACGTGTCTCAGTCTGTACTGACTTCGCTGAATCGTCGTCGTTATGTATATTTTAGGAATTGGACGAAGACTGTGGTAAGTTTCGGAAAGTGTATCTGCACTTGAACGATTTAGGAGTGCTGTTGGTATCCTCTACAGTTGAAATGACGTGGGTAAAATGTCTACTCCCTTAACTCCGTGTCTTTTCAACTCCCTAAGTGGGTTCTCCGATGACACACTGTCTTACCCCTCACCTCGGGGTAGACCAGTCACAGGGATTGTGACCAAACGCCATTCGGGGAAAGACACTGAGAAAGTTAGAATCCTAAAGGTCTCGTACCTATATGTGGAATCGAGTAGACTCGAAGTGAAGAAGAGTACAGTGTCTACCTCTTTGTGTAGGGATCTAATATTAGAAATTTTTTCTCTTAGAAGTAAACGACTCCCGAAATGGTCTACAAGGGACGCGGTCAGAGACACAAGTCGTAGCCGGTCACTCTGGAGTAGACGGAGTAGTGCACGAGGATTCGCCTAGGATACAGACAGATGTACACTCTACTCCTGTACTTCCCTTTCTCCATTTCTTTGGCCTCCGCCTCCCCGAAGCCAGACGGACTCACACGTCCCGTCCGAAGGACCTCGGCCAGGACCCGACAATGGACCCCGTCCCTTAGATTGGAGGAACCCGAAGCTTAAGGGGTTGCATTACAGTTGTACAGTCAGTTCAACTGAGAATCACCGGGACCAAGATCTTAGGACGTCGGGAGGACGGACTGGGGTGAATTACACTGGAACCCTTCCAGAGAAGAGAACGGACTCGGAAACCGACAGAACCGACACTCTCTCCCGTCATCGGTCGAAGGGTGTGTTTCAGCTACGTTCCTAATTTAGTCTACTACACCCGTTACGGGCCTTGTGTGCTTTTCCTCCCTCCCCTCCTCCTCAGTCTTGACCTTGGGTCCTGGGGACTTGTGGGTCGGACGTCGGGAGGGGAGATGTTCAAGGAGACCCCCATAGGAGGAAAAGGGTAAGGTAACCGACTCCACCCCTGTTCTCCGACCTCCGACGCGGACACACGATTTAGTAAAGTCAAACAGACTGAAAAACACTGGGGAACCTGACTTCGGGCGGTCCGAGGAGACAGGCACCCTAAAGGGTCCATTCTTATAACCTCACCCAACGGTAAGGGAAGAGGTCCCCTAGAACAGCTGGGTTCCTAGTTTGGGTCCACAGAGGACGTAACGTGTCCCTAAGAAATGGTTGACTCGGTGGTCCCTTTATATCAAGGATCTCCGACACCCTCATTTCGTTAACGGTCCTGACAAGTCTGGACGGACGGACGTTGATAGAAAGGGTTCCTTTAGGATAACTCTACTCTTCAACCACCTCCGTTACAAAGACACCTGGGTCTGACTTGACACCTCGGTCGTTTCTGTAGACCAAAAGCCTAGAAGTCTGGGGTGTGTGAGTCCGACTCGCTTTCTCTCCGTCCGGGTACACCCTGAGGAATCTGTGGGGGGTAGAACGAGGAGAGGTGAGTCCGTTGAGAAGGGTTGGAGGTATGGTGGGTCCACTCTCAGACCCTGAGTCGCGACCGGGTCTTGCTTCCCGTCTGGGACTTGACCTCTGGTAGGTCCGTCTGGGGGTGAGTGGGTGTATGAGAGACGGGGCGGGTGTAGGGGAGGGGTCGGGGGTCGTCCTCGGACGTCGTCGAGAGGTGAGTAGTGGACTTCACCCAGACTGAAGGAAAGTGGGGGTTCCCGTGTCGGACCGCCCCCCGTCAGAACTACCCTCTTCGTCCGCCCGACGGACTACCCCGAGGTCCCTCCCCTCCACAACTCACACCGTCCTCCCTCACACCGGTCTCTCGACTACCATAATTGTCTGGGATGCCCGTCCGTCCCGACTCAGAGTAGGACCTCGGGACCCTTCCCTGTTTTGTGTCCTCATCTACGACCATGTCCACGGGAGACCCGGGAGTGGGGGAAGTGAATTCCTCGTGTTTCCGGATCACGTCCGGCCCCAATCGTTATTTTATTGTTTTTCTTATTACCAGTGATCGTTACCGACTACGAGTGGTTCGTCTAGGGCTCTCCGGAGACGAACCAGAGTCCGAAGTGTCACGAGGGGGCTCCGTCCATGAGACAACAAAGGAAAAACAGAGTCTACCTTGGTCTCTCCAATTCAGTAAACAGTCTACCCCTTTGTCACCTTTGTCACAGTCTGAAATAAAAACCCCCGAGGTTTTAGTGACGTCTACCACTGACGTCGGTACTTTAATTTTCTGCAAATGAGGAACCTTCTTTTCAATACTGGTTGGATCTATCGTATAAGTTTTCGTCTCTGTAATGAAACGGCTGATTCCAGTCAGATCAGTTCCGATACCGAAAAGGACACCAGTACATACCTACACTCTCAACCTGACACTTCTTCCGACTCGCGGCTTCTTAACTACGAAAACTTGTCACCACAACCTCTTCTGAGAACTCTCAGGGAACCTGACGTTCCTCTACGTTGGTCAGGTAAGACTTCCTCTAGTCGGGACCCTAAAGAAACCTCCCTTACTACGATTTCGACTTTGAGGTCATGAAACCGGTGGAGTAACCTTCTCAACTGAGTGACCTTTTCTGAGACTACGACCCTCCCTAACCCCCGTCCTCCTCTTCCCCTACTGTCTCCTACTCTACCGACCTACCGTAGTGTCTGAGCTACCTGCACTCAGACTCACTTGAGGCCCTCAGCCACTACCTGTCCCTCCGGACCATACGACACTAAGTACCCCAGCGTCTCAACCTGTACTGACTCGCTGACTTGACTTGACTTGACTTTGAATGTGTCGTAGATTGGGTCCAGTCTTCCCTAGGTATCGGACTGTACCCTGACCGGGAGAATAAGAGCTACCAATACACCGAGAGGTTGAAACAACGACCATTTTACGTCTAAGAACTCGGAACGGAACTGAGTGATTCAGTCTTACGGGCCCCTCACTCCGGGACCTTCGACATTAAAACTGTTCACGGGGTCCACTAAGAAGAAACATTTTAGGACGTGATCCGACAGTTTCCTTGGATGAGTCTCTTTCGATCTTTCATGGGTCTACCGTCACAGTCCAAAGTCTCCGACGTCGAACACCTCCTCTCTTCGCCCCGGAGGGGCACTGGGTACAGTAGAGTCTCCCCTCCTGCCCACCGACGTCTCCGACCACCTCCAGACCCGGGTAGCATCGGGACAAAGGGAAAGGACGCGGGAGGAACAGACCGTCGGACCTGTCTTACGCTCCAGTTTCCGGAGTAGATTTTCCGAGACTGTCCACCCCGAACCCCGGGTCAGTTACTTACCCCAGACAGCCGGGGCCCCACTCCGGACTTCCCTCCCACCGTCTACCTGCCGAGGAACAGAGAGGGTCCCCAGTCCGTTCTCTGGAAAGATCGCCTAGAAGGCGTTCTTACTTTTACGAGTAGATAACAAAACAGGAGGGTCCGAGGTGGGACTGGGAAGAAAGACCACCATGACGGGAGAGGGCTGAGGTAGACAGGAACCTCTTCCCCGCCAGGATAACAATTTCCTGGAGTAGGGTTCTAGTGTCGACTAACCAGCCCTAAACTAGAGACAACCCGGTTAGTCTCACGGAGGTGAGACCTTACCTCCTTCGCCAAGACGGACCACGCTCCTGAAGTCCTATACTAGGGACTCTAGATTGACTGGCGCAGCGGATGGGTACCTCCCGAGACAGACGTTCCTCTCCCCTCTGCGTATCGGACGTCTCTTCTGTCTCTCGGGGAACCGTAAACTAAGAGACGAAAGACAGGGACTCTTGGTCCCTGTAGAGGCGGAAGAGTGACAAACGAATAAGTAGGGATGAATACAAATAACCGGATCGATTCCCCTTGGTCAAAGACGACGACCGGTGCTTCTACTTCTTTTTCCTCTTCCTCATTTTCCCTTTCCTCCTCCTACCCCCCTCCTCCCCTCCCCCCTCCTCCCCTCTTCTTATACTCTAGCTTCGACGAAAGGTCGGTAAGAACGGGAAGAAAGTAGGACCGTCTTAGACATAGAGTCAGTCCGAAGAAATTTCTGTCCCTAACTAGGTCATACTTGGAAACGGTCACTCTACCTCCCTCTCAAACTACCGTCACCGTCTCCCATGGACCCTTCTAAAAGGAATAATAAGTTTCCCCTGTTTCCTGTCTCGGACACTTCTCTGTCAAACATCATACGTTGATAAAATAGGCAAAAGGTATATCCTCCTCAAAAATCGACTGAGTACCAACAGGTCGGTTTCTGACATAAAGAGTCTGAGGGAACGTCGACCTACACCGGTACATCGGTTCAAGACTATACTTCTCGGCCGAGTAACCTTTTCTGGGACTACGACCGTTTCTGACTCCCTTTCTCCTCTTCTCACACTGTCTCCTACTCTACCAACCTACCGGTAGTGACTGAGTTACCTGTACTCAAACTCGTGACCTTCTATCACGTCCTGTTCTTTCGGACCGTACGACGTCAGATACCCCAGTGTTTCTCAGTCTATGTTTACTCGTTGGCTTGTTGTCGGAGTTTCGTTTCAAGATTGGTTACTATATTCATGTTCGCTACACACACTGAAGACACCAACACGGGTCTCCTCCATATACCAGAGAGGAGGGAGCAGAGAAGAAAGGACTCTGATCTTATGAATGTACTACTACTTAGTAAAAGTAGACACGTCCATTCCCGACATTCTATCTCTTTAGATCAGGAGTTAAGGTGACCAACGGTACAATTACTACTTGACCACAACCTGGTATTTCTCTGTTCTTTTATCTTGAGGTACAACAAATTATGTGACGATAAACCCCAGAACATTATCGTGACTGGACGGACTGAGTCCTAAAAGAACAAAATCTAGGACAACACGACAACCCTCGACACCGTCGGTAAACACTGGTACTCCTTTTTGTTTCTTCCATTAACTCTTTCGTTCACTCTCAGGGTGAAGGTGACTCAACGACTTGAAAGGTGGAGACGTCGGTGAGTAAGGTCTGTGGAATAAGTCATTCTGTTGCGTAAAGAATAATAAGCACGATAAAAGTAACCAGAAAGATAGTGAACGTCCGTTTCGTACGGATAACTCCATGAGGTTCTCTAGACACCATCTCGACAGATTTCAGTGTGTGACCGGTCCCTGTCGCCTTCCGGTGTCTTTTAACCCCGAAACACTGGGTTCGGGTGACGTGAGAGTCCTCCAAGACGGGAAAGGTAGATCCTACACGTTTAGGTCGGAGGTCTGAACGGATCGGTTTCGTCGATAGTTTTCTCGTAACTCTTTTGTCTTTGAAAGGCAAATAGGTGGTACTTCTTTCTCTCTCTTTCCCCACTTCTGTAAGGTGGATTCTATACACCACCCCCACGTATTGAGCACAGGAGGTTGACCCTCATTTGCACTCAGAGAGGACCCAGGGACCTTCGAAATGGGACTTTCGAAAATAAAGACAGATGTTAAGGGTAAAACACCTCGGTTCTTAAGACACCTAGTGAATCCTACAACCTTCCTTTGTCTTCAGTGTAGTTTCTCCTAAACCTCCTCCTAAATTACTTCCCTGAAATGTCTCCACACACGTCCTGACTCCCTTAAGACTGGGTGGGTGGTCACGGACCGTTCCCGACGTTAACCCTCCGTGGGAGGTGTCCTCGCAGGGGACTACTCCCCACGTCGGTTCTGGTGCTCCCTTTATAGGGGGAGAGAGGGGTGAGAGACTAGAGGGTAGTCATAGAGGATCATGGACTCCGGTTGGCACTACCTCGCTTATTCCCTTGGACTCCCTATGTTTGGAATCTCTAGTTGAGGGACCCCGTCCGTCCCTTCCCGTCTCACACCTCACCCTCATCCCCGCCCATACACTCTCCTCCCGTCCCCCTGAAACCTAGTCTAGGCGAACGAGATCTCGAAGGGTCGAAGTACAACAGTCCTCCACGTCCACTCCTTTGCCCCCTCTGTTTCTGGGAACCCAGTCTGTCAAGACCACCGTCTCCTCGGTTCGGGTCTCCGGTGACTCGTCCGTCGACCACGACGCGACAAAATGTCCTTTACCCCTCTTCGGGTCCCCACTCCCTCCTTTTCTCGGTCGACGGGACGGTCCGTCTGTGGTCTCCTCGAGAGCCCTTCCCGGGAACGTTTAGTTACCGTTTACTACTTTTTACGTCCGTCTATTTATTGAATTTTCTGGGTTCGAACGACCTTTACAAAAGACTAGAGCCTACCGACGACCCGTCGGTCCGACCGTCTGAGATAAAAATAAGTCCCGGTCAACCCACCTCTGTTGACCAACGAAACCCACCGAAACTTTCCTCCGAGACGGAGACAGAAGGGACACCCCGACGGAAACGGAACAGTAGGTGACGTCGGCGTCGTACTCTTTCCAGTGGCCTTCGGGAAGGGTGCATCTGTCCCCTCCACCTCCGG
This sequence comes from Capra ibex, assembly GCA_006410555.1. Taxonomy (NCBI): domain Eukaryota; kingdom Metazoa; phylum Chordata; class Mammalia; order Artiodactyla; family Bovidae; genus Capra; species Capra ibex. The sequence goes on from SJYO01033645.1 coordinate 7,187,967, forward strand.
AGTATTTTGTCGTCCAGGTTCGATGTCGAGACGGTGAATTTAACATATAAATTAAATTAGAACTGTACACTGTATTTCAGTGAAGTCAACACAGACTGAGAAACACTGGGATACCTGATGTCGGTCGGTCCGAGGAGAGAGGTGTCCTAAGAGGTCCGTTCTTATGACCTCACCCAACGGTAAAGGAAGTGGTCCCCTAGAAGGGGTGGATCCCTAGCTTGGTCACAAAGAATTCCGAGGACGTGACCGTTTGGTCAAGAAATGGTGATCACGATGGACCCTTCCGGATTAAATTAGAACATCTTGGAGTTTACGGAGTAGACACTTTACCCTATTGTTATTATGGTGGACCGTCCCTGTAAAACTCCTAAGTCACGTTGGCACACACGTTTCGAATTGTGTTCACTGTGAACGTCTTCTGCACAAACTACTCGTAATTTCCCCTACCTCCACTTGAGGGCCCCTTTCCGACGGACCTAAGGTCAAGTCCGAGTGAATCGGAGAGATTCGAAGTCGAAAGTGTAGACATCCTCTCTATAGGTGGAGGATACCAATTACACTACCAATCGTCTCACTGCCGCGGTCTCCTTTATCACTCGTACCGTTGGGTGAGGTGACAAGAACGGACCTCTTAGGGTCCCTGCCCCCTCGGACCACCCGACGGCAGATACCCCAGCGTGTCTCAGCCTGTGCTGACTGCGCTGAAACGTCGTCGTCGTCGTCGATCTACCGCCGACAACACTACTAACGACAACAATAAAGTACTCTTCTAACCCTACTTTCTTGTTTATTGGGTTTCAGCGACGATATCCTACCTCAGATCTGATATATGGACCCCTCCCCCGAGAACATCCGACTTCCGGAAGGTTCAACCAGGAAGTAGAGAGTAGTAGTCTCATTCTTTACCGTACCTTTCTACGGGGAATACCAGTGTTTCACGTAAGAACCCCATCTCTTCCCCACGACCAGTCAAGTCGTAGTACTTTTTCTCGACCTCGAGGTCGTAGTGTGTCCGACACGATTGTCCGACACTTTTGACCTTGTTCAGTATAGGGGAGAGATTCGGAGTCAAAGAAGTAGGCATTCTTAGGAGGGTCGTGTCGACAATGTCAACTTACATTTGTGCATCCCGAGCCAAGCATCATTTCCCACCAACGAAAGTCTTTTCAATAAGGAACCTGTCCTAATCCCAGGAATCGTAGGGCCTCCCTTCCGTTGGATCGACAAGGGACCTTACACCTCCCCCTGTGTTAGTTGTAGTGGTTAACAGTTCCCGACGTCGGAGTTGGGGCTCCTCAATGGTGGAGTGTGGACAATCCCGTTCCTATCGTCCACCACCCCTCGAATATGTGACGACCACCCTTACGTTTGCCTATGTCGGCGGTACCCCTTGTCATGCCTCCAAGGAGTTCTTTAATTTGTATCTTGATGGTATACTGGGTCGTTAAGCTGAAGGCCCATAAATATGTTTCCTCTATTTTGATAATAGCGTTTTGTCTGGACATGAGGGCATGAGAGACGTCGTAATCGGTGTTGTCGGTTCTACACCTCTGTTGGAGTCACAGACGGTACCTACTACTTAGTTCTTATATACTATATATTATTTTATCTATGTGTATACGTGTGTTATCTTATAATAAATCGGAAATTTTTCTTTCTTTAGTACAATAAACACTGTTGTGCCCATTTGTACACCCCGTAGGGAAGGTTCCCGGACACACAAGTCAACTATAGTGTCTATACCCATGGTGTGGGGTGTGTACACACTCAAAAGTACTACGGAGGGTGGTGGTGGACCCATAGCGGCCTCTCGTCCCTCTGAACCAGAGGGAAGGAGACCGGGGGTATAGACGTAAGATGGGACCATATGTTACCCACGAGTTATTCCTCTTTATGTGTAGACACGTAGTACAATGGTAGACCCGAAGGGACCACCGAGTCTACCATTTCTTAAGCGGACGGTACGTGCTCTGGGCCCAAGTCAGGGACCCACCCCTTCTAGGGGACCTCTTCCCTTACCGATGGGTAAGGTCATAAGAACGGACCTCTTAGAGTACCTGTCTCCTCGGACCGTCCGATGTCAAGTACCCCCAACGTTTCTCAGTCTGGGCTGACTCACTAATTATGCGTGTATGTCATGACAGATGTCTTGTGTAAGTGGGGACAAAATGGTCGAGTTCACCTGGTCCCCTGAACGGATTCAGTGTGTCGACCACCTTCAGATTCCTACGAGGGAAGTGTGGGGTCGTCAGGAGATTTTCCCATTGGCTTCACGAACAAGGGAGAACTTAGGCATGCCACGGAGTCTCGTCCGCGAGACGCGAAGTGTAGACAGTGGAGCAGGTCAGGAGGAGTATCGACCGTTCCGTCCGCGACGTTAACACGGGGTAAAATGTCCACGTCTTTGACTCTAAGGATTACGTCCTGATCGGAACCGTAGTGTGTCGGAAACCTCGTCTCGACACTACCCCTTTGTCTAGGTAAGAAGTCTCGGAAGGTCTGGGAAGTCTCGGACATGGGAGTTGGGGGTGTGAGATGACCGGTTTTAAAGGAAGGGGTCGAGTTTGCGACATTTGTGATACGCTTGGAGAAGGACACAGTTATAAGGATATGCTCCAGTTATAACGAACAGGAAGGTGGAGTAGGGGGTATGGGTCCTACTCCGTTCCGTCTTCCTTGTCCGTCCCCACTTGGGTCTCTCGACTTTATCGTGCTAGTCCGAGTTACGTCGTCAATTCGGTGGTTAGGTCCCAATCTAAACTCCAAACGGTCTAAGGTCTCTGAGAGGAGGATTGGTACTATGTCTAGTGGAGGTTAGTATAGATCAATTAAATCATAAATTAAAATATGTGAATGTCACCTTATGAAGCTCAAGTACTCAGAGAGACCGGTGCCAAAGATGTGTAACATGATATTAAACGAGAGTCGAGGAGACCTCGTTCTGCTCTACAGTGAGTGGAAAAGTTACCACCGTACTTGCGTCACGGGTAGTATCGTAACTTTGACTTTATTACTTATTTTATTCACCTTTGAAACTCGGTACTTATTTTATTCGTTTAAGACCGGTGTTAAACGGCGAAAGGAAACAACTAAAAGTCCCGAGGAAGGAAATGTAGTGTCGGAGTCTCTGGACCTTGACGGTCTTGTGGTCACACGTTACGGTGTTGGGTCCTATCCTCACTCGACGGTTCCGGACCTGACACATGCCGTCCAACCGATTCGGACACCCGAGACCTGGGTCGAACGGACACAAGTTTAACACTGGGGTCGTGTGACATCTAGACCCTGGCGTTCGTTCAACGAAGTAGAGAGGGTAACCGTCCTCCCCAACGGTGTCGGTCCCGAAACCCTCATCCTTAGTGGACACAGACCCACTTCCGTAAACCCGAGGTGACTACCCGGTCCGTCTGTCGCTCGAACGTCAGTCACGGAGTCACGAAGAGACAGTCTGGACGGGGAACCGAAACGTCAGGACGGACCGGCTTGCGTAGTTCGGAACAATTATTACTTATCCGGGGGCAGACGGAATGAATTGTGACTCGAGGTTCGTCTACATGTCGGGAAATATTTACTAGGTCAGGTCGACTAATCCGGGGTGCCCCGTGCAAGGACGTCGGTCGGAGAACAAGGGACATTACCTTAGTATTACAATTACACTAAAGTTAATCCCGATGCAATGTCTTGTGTCCACGACCTCACGCGGGCACCCGGCCCTCCAGAGGGACCCCTGAGTAAAAGGACCCTTTCCATATTCACAAAGGTTCCAGAGGCGGTCGGAGACCTTTTCCGTTCAGTAGGTCTGACGCTCCTTCGCCACTCTCCTCCCTACTCTCTATGGGACTCGGGTGTAAGGGTCGAGGGGCCCCGGGACCTTAGACACAAAGAGTAAGGTTGATCTGAGCGTACATCCGGGACACTACCCTTTTTTTGTACAGAACTCCTGACATTTCAGGTGTCTAGGACTAAACTGAATATGACCGGGTTCTTGGTTTCACAGACGGATCCTTTTACAGAAAGACAACGTTTAAATAGTAAATCTTTCTCTCCGTAACGGAACTATTTTCGGTTATCGGAAAAAAAAAAAAAAAGAATTTTCATTGAGGGTACTTTCCTCCCAAATGATACGTAGTCGGTATTAAGAATTATAAAATACACAACCTTGAGTAAAGAATCTAAAATAGTAGTTTTACTTTCGTAAGTATGTAAAAAACTTTTAATAGTATCTTACGGAAAGATGTCATGTCACAGACATTGATATTATATATCATATTATATATACATATATTATATATAAAATAAAAAATAAATAAAATAAAAACCGACGTGACCTAAAAGTAACGAAACGTACCCAAAAGAGATAACACCGTTCGGTCTACCACTTTCACAGTCAGTGATTCAGTACAGACTGAGAAACACTGGGGCACCTGATATCGGGTGGTCCGAGGAGACAGGTACCTTAAGAGGTCCGTTCTTATGACCTTACCCAACGGTAAGAGAAGAGGTCTCCGCGAAGGACTGGGTCCCCACCTTGGACCCAGAGGACGTAATATCCGTCTAATAAATAGTAGACTCGGTGGTCCCTTGGTCCCGACGAGAAAGCACCTCCACGTGTCCGAAGAGTAAAACCGCCGAAGAGAACAACCTCTCGTGCCCGAGATCCGCACGTCCCGAGTAATCGACACCATGTGCTCGAATGAACGGGACAACGACGACGACGATTCAGCGAAGTCAGCACAGGCTGAGACACGCTGGGGTATCTGACGTCGGGTGGTCCCATATACCTTAGAAGGTCCTGGTCCCTAGGTTGACCACAAGGACCGTAACATTCCGTCTAAGAATTGGTGACCTGGTGGTCTACCTTCGGAATTATATATAGAATGATATACATTCTAACAGTTCCTGTAGAAGTTATATATTTCGTGTGTATATACATATTTATATGTTAATGATGGATACATTTAAATACTAAAATAAGTAAATTTAAATCATTGATTAAATTTGAATAATTAAATTTTAAATAATTAACTAAATTTTAATAAGTAATTAAATTTAAATAAAATTATGTGTTAAATATTGATAATTAAATTTTAATTTAAATAAGTAAATTTTAAAATTAAAATATTTACATATAAAAATAGAAGATCTGTAATACCTCTGGGACATAAAAGTGTCTAGTTAGAGGAAGTGCGGTGTCACTCTTGACCTTCAATCTCTAGACCGTAGAAGTAGGAGCATAGGAGTCCCTCATGAATCAACTAATAAATAGAATAAAAGGAGTCGCATTGTAACCTACGTAATCATCTGACTTACACCTATGATCTATCCGTATCTAATTTACTCTAGTAAGTCACTAGTGTCGTAGATTGTCTAGCAAGTCACTAGTGTCGTAGATTGTGTAACAGTCGAGAGTCATCTACCCCTGGTAATGACAGGTGTCGTTATGACGACAACGGTAACAATAATTCGGATACCAAAGAACTTGTTCCTCAAAAGTCTCACTCCCTCCTCTCCGACTTAGTTATCTACTACCTACCTACCCATTTCTGACTTTTCTACTCTTCTACCTCTTACTACCCACTATATGTCTCTTACCCGTCTACCGGAAACCTACCTGCCTACCTGCGACTTACCTATCTACCTATCTTCCTACCTACCTTCCAGATAGGAGAGGAAAGTATTGGACTCCGATCTTCTTCCCTTTGCTGTCCTGCCGTCCTTCTAGTTTTCCAGAATCGTTGACCTTGGTTCTGAGTTTCAGGTGAACAGTGGGTTGGAAACTGGGGTCGGGTCAAGAGTTGATACGGGACATTACATCGGAGGGGGTCTTGCACTCTGTCACAGGGACCTCATTCATCTCTGAAGGAAACCTCACATCTCCCGGTTTACGACTTGGTCTTTTGACGGGAACCAGTCTTTCAAAGAGAGTCTCGGGGCCGTTGGAGGTCAAGTGGTCGAGGGACCCAGGTCGCCTTAGGGCGAGCTGGTCGGTACTTCAACGAGGAACCCCTTCTCTTCGGGACTCGAGGGGAAGGTGACTGTTCTTTCTCACTTATAGCACCACGAGACTCCTGGAGTCTTTGTTCGTAGGGTCACGACGGGGTGACCGGGATCAGAGTCTATGTGGGACCTCTTCAGAGTCTCTTCCTAGGGGTGAGTCGACCGTAGTGGCTGAGTTGTCTGTACTCAAACTCATTTGAGACCCTCAACCACTACCTGTCCCTCCGGACCGCACGACGTCAGGTACCCCAACTTTCTCAACCTGTACTGACTTGCTGACTTGACTGCCTGACTGTCCACGGGTTCGACTTAACGTCCTCCTTACTCCTCGTTCTACTCGGGGACCCTCTACCGAACCTCCCCCAGGTTTTAGGTCCTCGGAGTCGCCACCGTTTCTGTGTCTTTAGGAGGTCTGGTGGTGTGGGTAACCTGTTTACCTCTGAGTCTCCATTTTCTCCCCCCGGTAAGAGTTCCACGAGGGATTTAGTCAGTTACCATCTCAGATCCCAAGTGGGGGTAGGAGTGACGACTCTCCGGGATGATAGGTAACGAATCGGGTTATGTACTGTGGTCCACCGACCCCTGTCGAAGACTCCCGAACAAATATCAACCTTTGACGACAAGGACAGTGATGTTAGAGGTACTGTAAAGTCCACTCAGTCATAGGTCCTAAGAGCCTCCGGCTATCTGGGGAGAGGGTCTGGACACCGACTACGTTCCTCCACCCTTTTTAGGGAGAAGGGCACTCACGGAGACCAACAAAAAAGCCCCTGAGACCGGACTCTTCCCTCGTTCCTACCGTATCGCCAAGGAGTCCTCGATGTCCCCTCTGGCACGGGTCACCGTTACTCGAGTGTGGGTTCTTCGGGACGGGACATCACCACCTCCCCACGGACTGTGACCTTGGGGTCGAGGAGGGGAATGGTCACCACACCGGACGTCTCCGTGGAGGTAGGACGGGTGTAGCGTACCTATGTCCTCCTACCTCGTTCCGGGTGTTTCTTCCTCTCCAGACGTTCTTTTCTCCTTATAATCCGTACATAAAGTCCAGGACCTTCGATTCCCTTCCCAAAAGTTTCTTACGTCCTCGAATTTTACCGTCTAACCCCCGACTAACTGAGACAAAGCACATGGGTTTTGGTGATTTTCGTTGTCAATTAAACCTCTTCCCCCCCCTTTTTCGTTCGCGCGAGAGAGAGAGAAAAAAAAAAAATTGTTAATTTTTTTACTCTACATTAACTGCACAATAAAATGAAAGCCCACATGTTATACTAAATTATAAACATGTGACACTTTACTTGAAAATTCTAAACGAGAACGACGACGACGATTCAGTGAAGTAAGCACAGGCTGAGACACGCTGGGATATCTGTCGTCGGGTGGTCCGAGGGGGCAGGGACCCTAAGAAGTCCGTTCTTATAACCTCACCCCACGGTAACTCTAAACGAAAAGTTAAGTCAAGTCAGCGAGTCAGCACAGGCTGAGAAATACTGGGATACTTAACGTCGTGCGGTCCGGAAGGACAGGTAGTGTTTGAGGGCCTCAAGTGAGTTTGAGTGCAGGTAGTTCAGTCACTACGGTAGGTCGGTAGAGTAGGAGACAGAAGGGGAAGAGGAGGACGGGAGTTAGAAAGGGTCGTAGTCCCAGAAAAGGTTACTCAGTTGAGAAGCGTACTCCACCGGTTTATAACCTCAAAGTCGAAGTCGTAGTCAGGAAGACTACTTGTGGGTCTTGTCTAAACGAGAACGACGACGATTCAGCGGAGTCAGCACGAGTTGAGAATCGCTGGGATACCTGACGTCGGATGGTCCGAGAAGGCAGGTACCCTAAAAGGTCCGTTCTCATGACCTCACCCCACGGTAACGGAAGAGACTCTAAACGAGAATCGGTGACAGTTTATACACTATGTTATAATAACTGATATCAGTGGCACGAAATGAAACATAAGGGTACTCACAAAATAGTCTATTCGTTAAATAGTCTATCGAACATGGAGAATTGAGGGAATTGGGTAAAGTGGGTGAGGGGGTCGGGGAAGTGGAGACTTTGGTGGTGAGACATAGATACTCAAAACAAAACAAAAACAAAAAATCTAAGGTGTATATTCACTTCAGTACATCAGGAACAGAAAGAGAGACTAAATAAAGTGAATCGTATTATGGAAGTCCCGAAGGGAACACCGAGTCGACCATTTGTCAGGAGGACGTAACGTCCTCTAGATCCAAGCTAGGGACCCAACCCTTCCAGGGGACCCCTTCCCTGTCCGATGGGTGAGGTCATAAGACCTGACCTCTTAAAGTATCTGGTATGTCAGGTACCCCAACGTTTCTCAGCCTGTACTGACTCTCTGAAAGTGAAAGTTATGGAAGTCCAAGGTAGGTACAACAACTTTTATCCTTCTAAGGTAAAAAAAAATTACCGACTCATCGAAAGGTAACATACACACAAATAACTGACTATGGATTCATCGAAGGTATAGAACCGACAACATTTATTGCGACGTTACTTGTATTTCCACGGATACATAGAAGTTTCATCATAAAAGGAAAAGAAGTCTATTTGTAGGTCTTCACCTAATCGACCTAGTTTTACTATCGAGATAAAATTTAAAGAACTTCTTAGAGGTATGACAAAAGGTATCACCGACATGGTTAGTTAAGTGTAAAGGTAGTTGTCACGTGTTCCTAAGAGAAAAGAGATGTAGGAACGGTTGTGAATAGTAAAAAAAAAAAACTATTATGTGTAAGATTGTCCACACTCCACTATTTAGTGACACCAAAATTAAACGTAAAAGGATTATCAGTCGCCGGACCTCTTCCTTTACCGTTGGGTGAGGTCATAAGAACGAACCCTTTAGAGTACCTATCTTCTCGGACCACCCGATGTCAGGCACCCCAACGTGTCTCAGTCCGTACTGACTCACTAACCGTGATTATCAATCACTACAACTCGTAGAAAAGTACACAGGTAACCGGTAGACATATCTGCAAAAGAAACCTTTTTACAGATAAGTCTAGTAGACGAGTAAAAAGTTGACCTAAAAAAAACACCCTGCCAGACCCAAAACAGAAAAAAAAAAAAAAACGATAACTCAACATAAACAAATATCTAAAACCTGTAAGTCAAGTCAAGTCAGCGAGTCAGTACAGGCTGAGAAACGTTGGGGTACTTAGCGTCGTGCGGTCCGGAGAGACAGGTATGGTTGAGGACCTCAAGTAATTAAGTTTGATTAATTATTTTTATTATTACGATTAATAATTAGGGAATAGACTATATATTAATCGTTTATTACAGAGAGCAAGTCATCCAAAGGAACGTAAAACAACTACCAAAGGAGACGACACGTGGAGAAAGAAAATGATTTGTCTTTCATGTAGCGACTTACGATGTTTTCTACTGGAGTTTGTTCTCCCCTCTGTCTCCAGACTCCTCCATCACCAACAGAGAGGTCGACCGTGTCAACACTCCAGACGAGTCGCCTACTGTTCCAGACCCGACTCATGTCTCGTACCTCCGTGGTCTGTGAAGACCAAGTCTAGGTCGAGTTATAGTGTCCTGCCACACCCCACCCGTCCGTCGAACGTCTGGGTCGTGGAGAGGGACGGGTCGTGGGTTGCGGAGGGTCGTGTTTCTCCGACGATCCGACTCTACCCCTTCCTCCCTCTGTCGCCTTTGACGTCTAACGTTGAGACTTCGAACCGTCGGGCCTCCGAAAAGGACTCTCAGTCGCTCAGGACTCCAGACTCTGACTCCCGGGCACTCGAGGGTCTGTTCCTTTACTTCCTAAATCATTCTTGTTCAGCCTTTTGTGTTTGGGAGTAGTGAGGGCCTAATGGATGCGACAAAGAAAGTTGTAGGAGGAAACTGTTTGCCGGCCGGACAAGGTTCTACTTACTATTAGTGTTTCTTTGTAGGACCCTGACCGCCACCTTTTCTCCTTTACCTTCATTCGTTTTTCGTTTTCTCGAATGTCGTGTTCTCCTTAATAAATTGTCTGTTTTTGTCTCCCTCCCAAGTCCGGGTCGAGAGGTGGCTGAGCCTAACGTCCGCCAGCCTGGAGAGACTTACTCGATTCTACAGTTCCAAAAATTCCCTAACATTCCGTCGTCTGTCTATCTCTCAACCGTCGGGAGTCCTCTCTTCACCTTCGGTGTTCATGTTTGCAAATCTTTACTTTCTGTAACCTTTCTTCCTTTTGTTGACTCTTACTTGTCTTCGGACCTCAGCTCTTTTCCGTGCCTTACTTCGTGGACTTGTTTTTGTGTGTTTTCATTTATCCTTTCTTGCTTGTTCGTATGTCTACCTCGCACAACGAAGGAATCCCGACGACATAGTTTGTGTGTGGTTACCCCACGGAGTTGTCTTTACATAAGAGGGTGTACCCCAGCGTCCCAGCCTGTACGGACTCGCTGAAAGGGATGATGGCGTCACGACGTCTGGTCTTCAGACTTTAGGTCCACAGTCGTCTCAACCGAGAAAGACACCTGAGACCCCCCGCCCCCCTTCAGACACAGTGTCGACAGGGGATTGAGGACCCCTGGCGTCCGGTACGACCGTAAGAGACCAAACACCGACATTGAGTGAGGGTAGAGTCGGAGGTAGTAGTGTTTATTGTACCAGAAGAATATTCCCGTGATCAGGACGACTTGCCTTTCACGTTCACTCTCGCAATCAGCGAGTCAGCACAGGCTGAGAAACGCTGGGGTACCTGACGTCGGGTGGTCCGAGGAGACAGGAACCCTAAGAGGTCCGCTCTTAGAACCTCTCCAACGGTAAGGGAAGAGGTCCCCTAGGAGGGTTGGGTCCCTAGTTTGGACCAAGAAGACGTGACGTCCCTCCGGAAATGGTAGACTCAGTGGACCTGTTTCCCGGGTGAGATTAGGTCAGGGTGGAGTAGAATTAAGTAATATGGTTATTAAGACAAAGAGTTGTTCCAGTGGAAGACTCCATGACCGACGCCCCTGAAGTAATATAGAAAAACTCCCCTATGTTGAGTCGGGTATTGTTTATCAATAAACAACAGTAAATCAACGATTCAAAACAGGCTGAGAAATCACTGGGATACCTGACATCGGACGGTCCGAGGAGACAGGTACCCTAAAAGGTACGTTCTCATAACCTCACCCAACGGTAAAGGAAGAGGACCCCTAGAAGGGGTGGGTCGATAACTTAGGTTCAGAGGACGTGACCGTCTGTCTAAGAAATGGTGACTCGGTGGACCATTCGGGTTGTCTATTAATAGTCTTTCTGATTTTTACACCTCCTGTTTGGGTTCTCTATTTTGTGAACGTGTCAAATCCCAAGGACTTTTCTTTTTATCTTCTTTACCTTGTTACTACTCTTTATAAGTCTGTTGTCCGGGTTTGAAAGGACTTTATTTTTGTGCTTACACCTCTATGTTGTGACTAAGTCCTAGCAGTCGTAGTTCATGCTATAAGATTACTTCGATGACTTGTAGTTCCGATTTCTTAGAATACCCGTAGTTCCACGTTTGGAGTTCAGTGTGCTCATCCCCTTTAGGCTGACCGACGTCTGTAGAGAGATATCGACAAGACACGGTCCCAGTCCGCTATGGTAACTGTTCCCCGACTTCTTGTCTTTGACACTGGGTTCCTTAAAATGGGTCTATTTAAAGGAAGTTTCTTTCGGGAGTCTGTCTGTAAGGGTTTGTAGGTTCTTGTATCCCCTACTGTTAAGGGAGGATCAGGAAGAACTTTTGGTGTTTGATGACACGTCACTCTACAGCAGTTGTTTCCCTAAATAGTTTTATTTACCGAGTCTCACCTCTTCGGTCTCTTTCGTGTGACCAGTAGCTGTGACTTGGGTAAATTTATATTTTTATTTTTAAGTAGGTATTAAGTTATTGTTTTCTTTTTAGAAACCCTTAAACCTTATATCCTGTGTCATATTACAACATTTATAGTCGTTGGTATCCTGTGACTTTATGTATCCTGGATCATGACTGTAACCTCGTCATGATCCGAAGGGACCACCGAGTCGCCCTTTTCTTAGGTGGACGTTACGACCTCTGGGACCAACCTAAAGATCCAGTTCTTCTAGACGACCTCTTCCGCGTCCGATGGGTGAGGGCATAAGAACCCAAAGGGACCATCGAGTCGACCATTTCTTAGACGGCAGATACCCCAGCGTGTCTCAACCTATGCTGACTCCACTGAATCGTCGTCATCGTCGTCGTCGTCGTCGTCGTCGTTACGGTCTCTGGACCCAAACTAGGGACCAGAAGGGACACAACCCTTCTAGGGGCCCTCTTACCTCTCCGATGGGTGAGGTCATAAGACCGGACCTCTTAAGGTACCCGACATAGTAGGTACCCCAGTATTTCTCAGCCTGTACTCTCACTGAAAGTGAAAGTAAGAGATTTCATGTCTAAAATGTGTCTAAGGTAGGTAAAAGACAAGGTCCTAGGTCAGGTCCCGTCGTATAATGCAAATCAACAGAACGGAGGAAGTAGAGGAGGGTAGACACTGTTAAAGAGTCAGAAAGACAGAAAGTGCTCACTGCGAAAACCTTTCAGGACCAACCCGTAAACCTCTTGCACGGAGTCAAACTCAAATAGACTACAAAGGAGTACCGATCTGACTCTCAAATCAAAAACCTCTTCCTATAGTCTTTTCACCTTTAGGGGAAGAGTATAGTATAGTACTTCATGCACTTTAGTTGTACTGAATAATGACTAGGGATGAGTGAACCAAAGTGAGTCAATACCACCACAGAGGGTCCAAGAAGACACTTTTCTTTGAGAGAGGGGAGGGTATGAGATAATCTATCTAACGACAACGGCAAGTCAACGATTCAGTGCAGACTGAGAAACGTCAAGGTACCTGACGTTGTGTGGTCCGAGGGGACAAGAAGTGATAAAGGGCCTCAAACGAGTTTAAGTACAGGCAACCTGTCTTCACTCAGTCATTCAGGTCGGAATGAGTTCCCCTTTTCTTAATTAGGGGTGAAGGATCTCCCTCCTCATACTTTCTTAAACACTTATAAATAATTTTGGTGGTGTCGTTACTTATCTGTATAAACCTCTCTCTGAAACTCCTGTAGTAAGTCACGTAGAACGGACATCATTAATAACGAGAACACAAGTTTATTTACTAAAAGATGACGGGGGTAAGGAAGAAGTAAATAATAAACCTTAAGGGAGATTCCTTCTACACAGGGAAAGTAAATAAATAAATCAATCAGTAAACAAACATCGTCATACCTGAGTACTTATAAGTAAAAATAAGAAACCCAATATTGGTTACGATAGTAATAAACAAAACAATAGATTTAATAAGGTCGTAACCGGTAACTCTCGAAGTAGTCCAACCCCGGTCACATGAGGGGAGGGGCTGAAAAAAATTTAAAAGTGACTTATTTGAAATACAAAACCTCGTCAAACCCCAAGTATATTTTTAACTCACCTTTTATGTTTTTCAATGGGAAGAAGTGACGAGGTGTGTGTGAAAAGAGGTAATGATTATAGAACGTACTAAACAATGTTGACTACTCGGTTATGACTGTGTAATAATGATTGACTTCAGGTATCAAGTATCGAGTGTCTTCCCAAGTGAGAATTGTTTAAAAAAAAAGACAAATAAATAAAAATAAATAAACCGATGCGTACCAGAGTCGACACCGTACGTCCTAGATCAAGGAACTCGTCTCTAGTATGGGTCCGAAGGACGTGACCCTCACGTTTCAAATCGGGGACCTGATGGTCCCTTCAGGATCCCAAGGGAGAAATAAAACATGAAAAATACCCGAAACTGGTTACATATCACTGTACATAGGTGGTCACATCATTGTACGTCTCATCAAAGTGACGAGATTTTCAGGGAAGACATGATAGAGAAGTAGGAAGGAGGGTGATTGGGGTCCGTTAACTATAAAAATTGGTAACCAGAAAAATAACAGACGTACCAAAACGGAGAAAGTCTTACGGTGTATCGACCTTAATCTCACGGATCGGAAAAGTCGAACCGAAGAGAATATACGTAAATTATAAGGACGTAGAGAAACACCGAACTCTCGAGTAGAGAAAAATAACGATGTATTATAAGGTAACATACTTACAAGGCGTCAAACAAATAGGTAGGTGAATAGACAAGTGGATAACCTTGTAGAAGAAACGAAGGTTCAAAACCGTCAACAGTCATTTCGACGGTACTTGTAAGTACATATTCAAAACACACCTGTGTCGAAAGTCTATTTAACGTGTGTACGAATCCTCGCGTTAACGACCTATTTGACACAAATCCAGACATTCTTTAACGGTTTAACAGAAGGTTTTGCCAACATTGTAAAACGTGCAAGTGATCTCCCTCACCTACGAGGACTACAAGGTGTAGGAGTGATCACGAACCACCACGACTACAACGTCTAAAAGTGAAAAGATTCCTCTTCAACTACCGTGGGTGAGGTCACAAGGACGGACCTCTCAGGGTCCCTGCCCCCTCCGACCACCCGACGGCAGATACCCCAGCGTGTCTCAGCCTGTGCTGACTTCACTGAGTCGTCGTCGTCGTCGTCGTCGTTGTCCACACATCACCACAGAGGTACAACGAAATTGAACTTAAAGGGATTACTGAATAATACATATAGGAGGACACAGTGACTATATAGAGGTAGGAAAAAAAAAAAACAGAAACATTCATTTCTCTAGGTTGGTCCGGTAGGATTTCTAGTCAGGACTTATAAGTAACCTTCCTGACCACAACTTCGACTTCGAGGCTATGAAACCGGTGGACTACGTTTTTCGACTGAGTAAACTTTTCTGGGACTACGACCCTTTCTAACTCCCGTCCTCCTCTTCCCCTACTGTCTCCTACTCTACCAACCTACCGTAGTGGCTGAGCTACCTGCACTCAAACTCACTTGAGGTCCTCAACCACTACCTGTCCCTCCGGACCGCGCGACGTCAGGTACACCAACGTTTCTCCGTCTGTGCTGACTCGCCGACTTGACTTGACTTCGTGAAGGAATGAAGAAAGACTGTCATGTTCTACGAGGTCCGAGTAGAATATATACACACATAAAAAAAAAAAAATCTTGAGTCAGGGTCTTAGTCGGTGAAGAAGTCCCTCAGGATCAAGGGAAATAATCTTTAGTTCTAGACTCACGATTTACACGAACGACAAGACCCTCACAATGACCGAAGGTCTAGGAGAGTCGTCTGTCTCGATCCTTTACACACATATGTGTGTTTTGATATAAGCACAGACGTAAATGAAGCCATACATACAGCGTCATTCGTACCACAGAACCAGCATTAGGTCGCAATGTCGTAAGCAAGATCGGAGAGGAATGAACAAACATTATGGAAAGAAACTGTCACTCTTTGGACCGGGAGTAATAGATCACATATACATATATANAAAAAAAAAAAACAGAAACATTCATTTCTCTAGGTTGGTCCAGTAGGATTTCTAGTCAGGACTTATAAGTAACCTTCCTGACCACAACTTCGACTTCGAGGCTATGAAACCGGTGGACTACGTTTTTCAACTGAGTAAACTTTTCTGGGACTACGACCCTTTCTAACTCCCGTCCTCCTCTTCCCCTACTGTCTCCTACTCTACCAACCTACCGTAGTGGGTGAGCTACCTGCACTCAAACTCACTTGAGGTCCTCAACCACTACCTGTCCCTCCGGACCGCGCGACGTCAGGTACACCAACGTTTCTCAGTCTGTGCTGACTCGCCGACTTGACTTGACTTCGTGAAGGAATGAAGAAAGACTGTCATGTTCTACGAGGTCCGAGTAGAATATATACACACATAAAAAAAAAAAAATCTTGAGTCAGGGTCTTAGTCGGTGAAGAAGTCCCTCAGGATCAAGGGAAATAATCTTTAGTTCTAGACTCACGATTTACACGAACGACAAGACCCTCACGATGACCGAAGGTCTAGGAGAGTCGTCTGTCTCGATCCTTTACACACATATGTGTGTTTTGATATAAGCACAGACGTAAATGAAGCCATACATACAGCGTCATTCGTACCACAGAACCAGCATTAGGTCGCAATGTCGTAAGCAAGATCGGAGAGGAATGAACAAACATTATGGAAAGAAACTGTCACTCTTTGGACCGGGAGTAATAGATCACATATACATATATACACGTATCGAAATCATGTCTCTTACTGATGCGACCTAGGGACCCTTGTCTAGTCACTGTCATATCACAAACTAGTGACACAGAGGAAAAAGATCATAACTCATTTTTTTCCTTTTTTTCGTTTTGACAAAAGTATCAATTAATCCAGTCGAGGAAAAGGGGTGATTTAAACGAAAGTATGAAAATCTCAGTTCATTTTAATGTCCGTTATGAAAAATAAAATTTTATCCTAAAAACAGTAGGGCATACTAACGTTATGTGGAGAGATAAAAAGATAATAGACACACAGGTAGGGAGAGAGGTATTCTTGTGTATTTCGTTACAGACCTTAACATAATTTACAATTATTGTCAACGAAGATCCACTACCCTAAACCCCACTAAAAATTGTAATAAGTCCAGATATAAGACATGGAGTAAAAATATTATGCTTAAAACAATAAAAATGTCTTTTGTTCCTCAACAAGACATTTTAGTTTCTCCTTTACCAGTTGGGTACCTTGTGGTGACTCCTTATTTTAGGAATCCTAAATCGTCGATCCTCTGGTAAACCCCCGGCAGTGAAACCTTCTTACTCCCCGTCCTCGGTCTAACCTACCCGTCTCCTTATTTACCTTCCGCACGTGTTCCCCGAAGGGGTCACCGGGTCGACCATTTCTTGGGTCGACTGTTACGTCCTCTCCGTTCTCTCCGTTCGGACTAGGGACCCAGATCTTCCACTCGGACCTCCGGTCGTACCTTGGGTGAGGCGATAAGAAGGAAACTGACTCGTGTACACGTAAGTGGGGTGCACCTGTGCCCCTCGCTACTGCGACTTACGAAGGGCTCCACATTGTACGGACCCTTGGTCGGCCTCGAACAGGTCTGTATAAAGACCCGGGGTGGGGGTCCCCCCAACTAAGTCGCCTAGAACCGACCTAGTCTCTTGAACGAAGAGGTAGTCTGAGGGTTCACTACGTTTACGCCTACCAGAAGCCTGATGTGACTCGACGTCCCCTCATCCATTCAGAAAACTCTGCTAACCGACACCTCCCTCCGTCCTCTCCTGTGACCACCCTCCAACGAAACAAACCTAATAAAAACTACAACTATAGCCAAACAAAAAAATGTACATGGATCAGTATCTATTCGAATAATTGACGAATAATTGAATATATAACTCATGTAGTACACTTTACGGCCTGACCTGTTTCGTGTTTGACGTTAGTTCTAACGGTCCTCTTGATAGTTATTGGATTCTATAGGTTTACTATGGTGGGATTACCCTCTTTCACTTCTCCTTTGATTTCGTGGAGAACTACTTCCACTTCCTTCTCTCACTTTTTCGACTGAATTTTGAGTTATAAGTCTTTTGATTCCAGTACCGTAGGTCAGGGTAGAGAAGTACCGTTTATCTACCACTTTGTTACCTTTGTCACTGTCTGATATAAAACCCTCCCGAGGTTTTAGTGACGTCTACCACTCACCTCGGTACTTTAATTTTATTCTTTTCGATACTGTTTGGATCTGTCGTATAAGTTTTCGTCTCTGTAATGAAACGGTTGTTCCCAGGCAGATCAGTTTCGATACCAAAAAGGTCATCAGTACATACCTACACTCTCAACCTGGTATTTCTTTCGACTCACGACTTTTTAACTACGAAAACTTGACACCGTAACCTCTTCCGAGGACTCTCAGAGAACCTGACGTTCCTCTAGTTTGGTCAGTTAGGATTTCCTTTAGTCAGGACTTATAAGTAACCTTCCTGACTACGACTTCAACTTCGAGATTATGAATCCGGTGGACTACGCTTCTTACCTGAGTGACCTTTTCTGGGACTACGACCCTTTTTGACTTCCATTCTCCTCTTCCCTACTGTCTCCTACCGTAGTGGTAGGTTGTACTCAAACTCGTTCGAGACCCTCAACCACTACCTGTCCCTTCGGACCGTACGACGTCAAGTCCCCCAACCTTTCTCAGTTTGTGTTGACTCGCTGACTTGACTTGACTTGACTTAGTATCTATTTTGTGTATCTCTTAATGTTTGTCTTTTACTGTTTAGTTATTGGAATCACCCTCTAAGATTGTGTAGAGGGAGTCATTGAAATCTCGTTCCACCGTTTTTTAGTTCATATATCTACTATACTTATTGAATTAATTGTTCGTTACGGACTGCATATATAGTTTATTACTGTCTTAATAAAAGTTCCGTGTACCTTAAACGGTTTTCGTAAGACGACCCCGGTATTTTATTCAAAGTCTTTTAAAGGTTTCTAACTTTATTATGTCTCATGTCCGACCAGAAACTGGTAACACTTTAGTTAATACTATTATTGGTGTTTTAAAAATTGACAAATCTTCAATACATTATATGAAGATAAAAGAATTGGAAAATAAATCTTCATTACAGTTTAAATGTTTTTTATTTTTATCATGTTTCTTGTAAATTTATAAGAAGTGGGTTTGGACCCGAAGGTCCTCCACGATTACCATTTCTTGGGAGGACGGTTACGTCCTCTGGGTTCTCTTCGGCCAAGCTAGGGACCCACTCCTTCTAGGAGACCTCCTCCCGTACCGTTGGACGAGGTCATAAGAACGGACCTCTTAGGGTACCTGTCTCCTCAGACCCAGTGTTTTTCAGCTTGTGTTGGTTTTGTTGAATCGTACGTGCGTGAAGGGAAGGTGTTGGAGGACTGGGGTTGTGCATGTGTGTGTTAAAAAGGGTTCAAGAGTTGACTCTTGTCATGGTTGAATTGTCGGAATCTTCATACAAAGGGTCAGAGGTAACTCGACGGGGTAGACTCCGGTCTACCTCAACCTTAGTTCGGAACGGGGTTCAGTGTCTGAACACTTAATTTATTGAAAACAACAAAATTTGGTTACTCAAAATCCCACAAAGCAATACGTCGTTGTCCTTGACTCGATCGACGACGTCTCGAGCCCTCTACTCGCCCGGCCTCTATGGATTCGTGACACCCATAATCCTACGAGAACGTAAAAGTGCCCGTGTCGGGTGGGATCAGCCCCCGACCCCGTACCACCGCTAAAAGAGGAAGACAGGATCACGCCCATTTCTCTTTCTACTCGCAGTTGAACAGATCCCAACCTCAAAACATCCACCCACGTTTTACATCTACCTTTTCCCCCTAAGTCATCGACCGACCTCCTAGTAACTGTACCATCTAGTGGTGCCTAGGGTGCGACCTATGCCTTCTTTACCCCCCTCTTCCACGAACTGTCTTTCCTTCATGCATGGTCCCATATTACCAAGTAAAGTACACAGTTGAACTGACCTAGTGTCCCAAGGGTCTATAAACCGATTTGTAATACAGACTCACAGAGACACTCCCACAAAGACCTACCTTATTTGTAAATTTAGTCCTCTAAGTCATTTCGTCAAACGGGAGGGGATACACTCACCGTCGTACGTCAAGTGCCCCGGGCTTACCTCGTTTTTCCGTTTCCTTCCTAATTAAGTCGGAAAGGATGGACTAACGAGTCTACCTTACGGGTAGGAAAGGACTGAAGTCACGAAGGCCACGAGTCCGGGAGTTTGGACCTGACTTACTTGTAACTGAAGGAACCCAGAGGTCCAACGACTACTGTATAGCACCCTGAAGAGTCGGAGCGTGTTTGGTTAAAGAATATTATTTAGATTGTAGATAGATAGACACATAGAAAATGATCAAGACAAAGAGGTCTCTTGGGGCTGATTGTGATCCTCAGTCCTGTGAGTTCTGGGGTCACTTCGACTGTCTACCAACAGTGCCTTCATGTTGGTAATAGGTCGTTTTACCTCTGGTCCTTCGGACCCGGGGGCGACTCTCCACGTCCTCGTCTCGACCGGCCTCCTGTCCCGTCGAAAGTCAGACTACTCCTGAAAGAGGAGGACCGATGACGACCAACAGAAAGTCGGAAGGGACCAGAGTCGTGGTCCTCGTCTATGGGAAGAGACACAGGGTACCCCGAGACGGAGGGGAAACAGTCCTCGAGACTAGTGGGACTTAAGAGAAACAAAAGAGGGGGAGACAGAGGGACTTCTGACCGAGACACAAAGTAAGTGGGGACGTAGGGGTCGTGGACCGGACCGTGTGCGACTTCGGGTCTTTTACAAACGATTCACTTAGTTACGGGCTTCCGTCCTGACTACCTACCCTGAGTCTCAGGTTTCCCTGAAACTGTTACCTCCTTCAGGTTGTGGGAGAGTCGGAGTAATAAAGACGGGGTGGAAGGTCTTCCATTTACCCTTCGGTCTCTCCAATCTCCAGACGAGTCCAGTGGGTCGTCTTGTCGGGGCCCCGCCAACTTTGACGTCGTCTTTGTTCTAGTTCCCGCTCCACCACCACCCTTTGTCGACCTTCCTTCGGGGGTTTAGGGACGAGACGCCACAAAGTCGTGAAGAGACCTGTCCCCCTCTGGCGCGGGGGGAGTGTAGAGGGAGGGAAGTGGTCGACCGACGTCCTTCGTGGGGTCGGGTCCCCAGTCCCCACCGACGGGGTCTTGTAAACCGTCGGACAATTGGATTAGGAACGGACGGACGTCCCCCACCCCCCACCCCCGCCCGACCGACAGTGGAGTAAAGTTCGACGACCCCTTTGTCGACCTTACCGGGTCGACATCGAGGTGGGAGTTGTGGGGAGTCGTTCATTTCCCCTTTCCTGTTAATCTTCCTTTGGGTCTCTCCCCTTTGGTCGAAAGGTTCGGGTCCTAACCCCGAAGGGACCCTCCTCCTCCACGGGATTCCTTTAGGGCAGTCTACCTACAAATAAAATTACTTCGACTTCCCTCTTCCCGACTTTGGTTGGGACTTCCCACGTCTCCTCCCTCCCTCCCCTCTTCTACGTCCCAGACACGAGTGTGTCCCCGGATAGACTCGAAGGACTTCCGACGCGTAGTTCACTCATTCACCGGCTCTATGATCTCCGCCTGCCGTACCGTGGCCTCACCTCCGTCGGTAGAACCAACCCCCTGCCCACCCCCGGCCTTCACACCCCCGGCCTTCACGCCCCCACTCACTTCCTCCCACCCTGAAGGGGTGGGAGGAAGTGAGTGTGGAAGGTGCAGGGAACCCATGACTGCTGTGGAACTGAGGTACGACAGACACACACAATCAGTCACCACAGGTTGAGAAACGTTGGGGCACCTGGCGTCGGGCGGTCCGTGGGGACAGGTACGCGGAGAGGTTCGTTCTCATGACCTCACCCAACGGTAAAGGAAGAGGTCCCCTAGAAGAACTGGGTCCCTAGCTTGAGCCCAGATGGTGTAACGTCCGTCGGAGAAATGGTGGACTCGGTGGGCCCTTCGGGTCGAGGTGCGATTCCCGACCTATTTGTTCTCGGTTAGTAGGGACCTGGGACGGGAGTCCGTTACCCCCTCTGGACGTCGATCCACGAGACGTCACTAGAACCACCGAGTTCGCGACGCCGTCGCCCTTCACGTCCTCCAAACCCTCGTGTTCCTCCGGGTCCCCGTGTCCCGGGTTTCGGAAGGGTCCCTTCGGGGTGGTAAACCCTCGGTCCCAGGACGGCGTCCCCGTGTGACCCCGAACAGGAGTGGAGGACCGTCACTGGACCCCCGACGATGGAAGAGTCACGGACCTTTGGATTGACCTGTGGCCCTCCGGGAGGGGGTCGAGGAGGCGAGTCCACCCAGGGACAGTAGGAAGTACCTGGGTCTGTGGAAGGACTCCTCGCCAACCTGGGACTGGAAGAGTCGCAGAGTCCCTATCGAGTGAAAGGAGGAAGGACGAGTGAGGGAGTAAGTCACGTGTCGAGAAAAAGTCAAAGCCGTATGTCCTGAAAATCAACTCCGTCCGTTTGAGAATCGACGTCGTAAACCCCAGATCAAGGGAGGGACCCCTAGCTTGGGTCCGGGGGGCGTGACACTCGCCCCTCAGAATCGGAGACCTGGTGGTCCCCTCAGGGGAGTGTTGAGAAGTGCCTCGGCACTACCCCACAAGTGCAAGACTTGGCTTTCTGAAGTAAGGAACCGAGTAAGTGAGGTGTTAGAGATACCCCGTAGAGGAGACACGGTCCGGTGGGGACCCACGACCTTAAACGTCCCTTGTTTTTGTTAATTTTTAGAGAGAGGAGTACCGTGTAGAACACCTACCTTTACTATTTCTTCACTCATTTGACGTGGCTGGCAGTCTAAGGCTGCCACGACACCTCTTTTGTGCCGGAGCCACATCCACATCATTGACGACATCCCCGGTACGACAAGGAGGAGGAAAATTACGACTCTCCCCGTAGACCCGGGTCGAGGTCCAGACACTTAGTCAAGACGCTAATAGGACTATAGCCTTCACTGGTGTCTCTCCGGGGGTCTCTCCCACGGCGTGACCGGTCGTAAGTGCTCGGTCAACCTTGTCCCGACGCGGGGTCAGAGGTGGGAGTTCCTCTTGACTGACCCCCGGGGTCGGTAGTCGAGGACGAAACCGAGTCTGAGTTCGGAAGTCCCTAGTCTCCGGAACGATTCACACACCGAGTACACCAGTCAGAAGGACCCTCAGGGTGGACGGGGACCAGTGTCGACCCCTTCGTCGCCCCAGTCTCTTTCTCACGACCTACCTTCATTGTCCTCAGGCCCGGACGGGACCGGAGTGGACGGAACACTTAAACTCCACTGAAAGGGTGAGAGAGACAGAGAGAGGAGCAGTCACTTTCGTTCCTCAACCAACTCTACTGGGGACGCCGAGACGTCCCAGGTGTCGTGTCAAAGGAGACCTGCCCTACGAGAATGACCTGGTGTGACCCCGTCCGCGCACTGTCGGAGAGGACGACTAAGCCCCCTCGGGCACTGAGATCGTCGACCCCTCCCACCCTCCGATCAAGTTGTAGGAAAGTTTCGTAGAGTCAAAAGTTTTACTCTAACCACGGACATAATGGTTAATTTTCTTGTTGTTGTTGTTGTTGTTGTTTTGGTTTGTTGACTTGAAATTTACATTCGGAAAGATCGTTAGGTAAAGGAGGAGAAGGTCCTCGGTCTCAGACAAATCCTTTCCTGTCGGAGGACTGAACTGGAACCCCGGTGGACCGACCACTGTGTTGTAGAGTCCTGGGCAACGTCGTCCTCGAAGTTGGTTGTGGGAGACGTGAACAGGGACGCTTACACCCACACGACGGGAGGGGTCCCCGTGTGGACGATCTCATCCCGGGGACCCGTGGCTTCGGGTCAACCAAGTAGACCCTTTGGGGGAGAGGTGGGTAGGGGATGGGACGGTGGGGCTGTGTGTCTGTCTGTGCGTCTGTGTGTGTCTATATGTGCGTCTGTGTATATGCTGGTCGCGGGAGACCCCACGAAATGGGTAGGGAATCACTAATTCTGCATAAACGATTTATTATTTACTCGTGTTCGAGAGTCTAGGTCCTTTGGTCTCTCGGACGACCCGGGACGGACAGACGTCGAGGTGACCGAAGGTTCGACGGACGTCAGTCGAGTCTCCCTCTTTGGCGACTCGACCGGACAGGGTGCCTCCGACCGGGCTTACGAAGAAAGCACTAAGAACTCTGACCCTTTCGACCGTGACCACCCCCGTGGAGCCTTCCTTCTCTTCTACTTTCCCCGAGACACAGGATCCTTCCCGAAAACCTTCGCTCCGAGACCGGACCGGACCCTTACAAGGACTTAGGGCGTGAGGGTTGCACCTGCGGAGACTACTTAAGGGGTGGGGGTGCAGACCGTCCCGGGCACTCGTGCCTCCCACGCCTGGTCGGTCAGGTGTACACGACTCCGAGTGCTCGGGAGTTCATACAGAGGACACCAGACCAGGTGGGTCGGATTGACCGACGAGGGGACGACTTGAACTTGAACTGAGAAAGGCCTACGTCACGCCAAGTGTCCCTCCGAACCAGTCGGGTGTACACAGGACAGACCTCAACAGGACCCCACGGAGATCCCTCAGACGGGAGTCCTAGTGGCCTCCTTACCTGACCAGGGTCAAGTCGACCCACAGACCACATCTCACCCCCCACCCACCACCGGTCACTTGACTCGTAGGTTGCCTCGACTCGACCGAACAACTTTCACTCCGGCACAAGACCGGGGTCTCTCGTAGGGAAAGGATGTAGTCTTGGGGTTCCTGTGACGACGGGGGTCCCCGTCCACCTTCCAAGTCCTTCCTTTGACATCCGTAACTCCAAGGTTTGAGTCCGGGACCACCCTCTTCCTTCGTCCTCCGTCCCGTCCCCCCGCCGTGCACGCCCCTCTCCCGTGTAGACTCTGTCTTAGATGAGGTGAGACCTACCGGGAAATCCCTACTAGAACAGGTCACCAAGTGTTAGACCCTAGAAACACATGAGACAATTTTTAATGTTTTTATTTACTCTCAACAGACTGTTTTAATGGTAATGGTCGGGAATAAAATATTTTCTTTACCGTTATGAATTGGAGGTTTTACATCCTCCTTCCCGTCCACACTAAAGTTCTACTACCTGCCAGGAAGTATGTCTTTTGCGACCCGAAGAACCTTTAGAGTTATACGTCACAAAAATAAAGAAGGAACCCCTATTTTTGGAAGAGTGACTGAGCGACGACACTCGTCCTACCACAAACCTTGTTTCACCTGCGGCTCCCGGTCTTTCTTCCTATACAAACCCTAGGGTGCCACTCACTCCCCGTCTCGTCTGGGTCTCAAGCCCCGAGTAAGGTGTCGTGTCCAAGGACCCTCGTCGCCCCCGAGACTACCGGACGTGGGGTGACCTCCGGACCGTCCTGCTGACAGGAGTCTCGGGGTCCCCTGTTCGTCGGACCTCGGGTGGGGAGGGTTGGAGGGTACCAGGGGACCCCGGGTGAGGTCGCGGGCGAGGTCCGACATCGAAGTTCAAAACGAAGGACGGGCCGACGGTCGTAAAGGGAGACCCTTGCGAGGTACGGGAACCGACGGTCGAGAGGACCGTACTGCGCAGAGGCCACGGTCCTCCCTCCCCCCGGTGTACAAGGGGTATACGGTGGTCCTACCCAGCAAAGGTGACTTGTCGACTCGATGGGAGAGGAGGAGGAGGAGGAGGAGGAGGGGCGTCGTCTGAAGGGACGGAGAGAAGGGAAAAGGAAGGAGCTTCCTGGAGGGTGACGACTGATACCTCCTCTGTTTTACCCTTCAAAGTCACAAATGTCCCAGACGCATGAAAGGTTTCGTGCCAGTCGACGTAACCAAAGTCAATGTTTAGATGTCTCGGACCTTAGTTTGTCCACGGATCGATCACAGTCCTAGACGTCTCTGTCCATTTACCCTCGAGGAATCCCCTACTGGTCGGGAGGTAGAGACGTAGGTAAGAGGTGCGGTAGCAGGTAGGTGTGTGGGTAGAGAAGTAAAAAGGTAAGTAAGGGAGGGAGGGAAAGCGGTAGGAAGGGAGGTAAGTGAAAAGAGAGATGGAGAGCTAAGGAAGGAGTCAGGGAAAGATGACAAGACAGAGAGGTAGACAGTAAAGGGAGAAAGACGAGAAGTGGGGAGGGTCTAAGGAGGTGAGTCTGAAGGTAGCGAAGAAGGTCGGTTAGTTAGTAGAAAGGGGGAGAGAGAGAGGTAGGATAGTTGGTAGGTAGGTAGGTTCGTAGGCGGGTGGGTGGGTAGTTCAGTGGGCAGGTAGGTAACTGGAGAGTTAAGGAGGGAGAGGTCGGGAGGCAAGAGGGTAGGTGACGGGTGGGAAGGTAGGGAAGTAACGAAGGAGGTCGGGCGGTGAGTAGGGAAATGGGGAGAGGAAGATCAGAAGGGAAGAGGGGGGTGGGTAGGGACGGGGAGAACTGGGAAAAAGATTGGTAGTCGGGAGAGAGGTAACGGGAAGAAGGAGAGGTCGGGAGGAGGTGGGGAGGAAGGTAAACAGGCAAAGAGGTAGGTAGAGAGGCCGAAACCTCTCGAGAGGTACTTGGTCCGTAATGACGGTACAAGGGAGTCCCCCGGTCGTACGACGTGCGGGATCAGAAAGTTCTTTACAAACGAGGGACCACCAGATCCAATCCTAAACTGTGAGAGAGTCACAAACAACTGTCCTGGACTACCACGAGGACGGAAACCTCGAATGGGATCGGACTCTTACTTGAGGTATTGATTGAGACTCAGAGGATTCAACCACCAGTCCTGATTAAGACACGAACGTCTCTTCCACCTGTCTTCTCTTTGGAACCTTCCTGAGTCGAAAGGACGTATGGATGCCACTCGGTCCTCGGAATGAATAAGAGAGAGAAAAATCGAGGATCGTCGTCACGACACTCCTTTTACACTAAATGGGGGTAAAATACGTACTCACTCCTTGACCCGGTCTCCGGGACCGTACCCTTCCTTTACTCAGAGACGGGACGGCAATCGAGGTGAGCCCCCTAGTCTACCACCACGGAAAAGACCGAAGGGATATTTAAGGAGGAGGCCGTGTGGGTCGTACGGTGGTTTGTGTCGGAGGTGGAGTTCCGACTAAATGAATGAGGACAAACAAGGGGGTCAGACCTTATGGGGACCAGAAGAAGAGGTGGTCTTCTTTAGGATGGATGAACGGTTGTGGTTAGAGGTACTTACGGAGGGAGACCTCCAGAAGACTCTAACGGAAGTGGAGATGGTGGAAGCCGTTCTCCTTTGATAAAGGAAACAAGGGTGTGTTGACACAAACGAGGGGTAAATGTATAGTGTATGAGAGGGAACAGACTTCTACACAACTCCCTCTCCCAACGTTCAGACAGACAGGTAGCAGAAGGAGATCCGAGGAGTTCACCCCACTCCCCGGACGAGAGAGTCAATGGAACCAACAATGGGGGCGGAGAATAGGGGTGTGTATTGGATTGTGGCCTTGTGTGTGTTACCCTTTCGTTATATGCATCGACCTGGTCTAAATAATGGTCCCGACTATGTTTCTTATAAACGGTCGGTGACCGAACACCTGTGGTTGGGTGGTCTTTCGACTCTTGGTTGTCCCGTAGCAGGAACAGATAGCAAAGGTTTCTCGAAGTCCGAAAGTGAGTCGGGGAGGACCGGACTAGAGATGAAGTCTTGTCCTCTCTCCGGCTCTCCACCAGTCGGAGACCCTTCCGACCTCCTGGGGTCGACACTCGAACCCTTCGGGTCCGGGTTCCTCCGGTGTGACCTGTGGAGGAAGAAAACGGAAGGGTCGGGATCTGGTCGGGACAGGTCCGGTATCTCGTGGACCCTTCCCTCCTCCTCTTAGACCCTTAGTCTATTAGTCTCTCTTGTACATTGTACGAGACCCCCGACTTTGAACTGTACGGGGTAGAGTAAATTGGGGTTGGTGAGAGAGTCCCCGTGTGGAACGAATAGGAGTAAAACGTCTGCCTTTTCACTTCGAGTTCTTCTACTCTACTCTCTGAAGGGACCACCAGGTCACCAATTTTTGGAAGGGACGTTTCGTCTCCTGTACCCAAGCTAGGGACCAACCCCTTGATTCTAGGGTGTTCAACGTCTCGTTGACTCGGACGGCCGACGGTTGACGACTTCGACGTACGGCGTTGATCACTCAGGTTGATCTCCAAGGTACGTGGGGTTGTTTTCTGGGAAGCACTACGGTACTTCGAGAGTCCACGACGTCGATTCTGGGCTACGTCGGTTTGTTTGTAGTTCTTCTACTCTACTAAAGGGAGTTCTGAAGGGTCGATCATTCGTACACCGGTCCCCTCCTTAAGTTCATCACCCTGTGGGTCCCGAGTCTCGGTAGGTTTACTGGACGAGGGGATGGGACCCCACCTCACTCGGTTCTCCCTCGGACCCGCATCCACCGTCCACCCCGGGAAAACCTGTTCTTCTACCAACCTCGACCCAATGGTCCAGACACGGTAAGTGGGGGCCAACAGAGTATACACCCTCGACTCTGACGTTTCTGGTAGACCTTTTCTCCGACGACACACGACCGTCCCGGAGGACGCGGTCGAGACTACGTTCGGGCCGAAACGGTGGTCGTACCGTTCCGTTAGACGCCCTGGCTCCTCCACAGTAACTTGAGAATCGAAAATAGGTATTTTATCCACGGTATTATAAATGTAGCGTCCGACTAACCCTCCTGCACTGTCCGTGAACGGACCAGACAACGTTCGTCAGTGGAAGCAGGGGAGCAAGGAGACCGGGGACCGGACATGGACCCATAGGTCCGACCCGCGTCTACCCCCACCCTCACACCCTCCCGAAGACGGTGTCGGCTCCAGGGGAGAAACCGAGTGTACCGGGCAGTCACGTCGACAGAACCGGTTCGTATGACGTCCAGGGAACAACCGGTTTTCTGCCCGGTGTATATTAGTCGTCGGTCCTGGCTGATATCGGGCCGGTCGGACCCCGCGAGAGGGACCCCCTACCGTCACGAAAGAGTCTACGGGGAGGGGTCACGGACTCTGTGGGTCCTACTCCCGACTCCGGCACTGTTATCCCGGCGAAGAAGTCACGGTCCGACACTCCGAGTGACGGATTTATGGACACGAGAGTGAAGTGTTCGATAAAAGTCCCGGCAAACTGTTTACCTTGTCGACTCCGGGTCTGTCCGATTGGTGAAACAGGGTCTACCATGTGGGCCCCGTCACCAGTCCGGCTCCGGTCGGGGTCGGTACGCCGAGGGGAGTGGCAGGCCAAGAACGTACTCACCGTCACGGGCCGTAGGTGTCCGTGTCAAGTTGGCAGTGCCCTGTTCCAGACCCGGGGTCCCGCGACCGGTCCTCCCGGCACACCCAGTCTGTCTCATCCCCTCTTTGTCTCCCGAAGGCATCTCTACTCCTGGTGGTGGAGAAACCGGAATTCCCGGGGGTCCTCTCTGGGACCGAAGTGCCCTCGGGGACGGGACCCTGGAGGAATAGGTCCGAAGGTTCACCCTCAGGGAGGGGTCGAAACCTAGGGTTGAACGGACTACTCTCCCTGTGGATGAAGTCACCGCGGAAGTCGCCCTCCCGTATTCCCTCAGCCCTTGGGGGGTCGGAGTGGTCGTAGTACACGGGTCCCGGACACGTCTCACCCACGCCCTTTCATCCGGGGGGAGGGGCACCACCACGGGGAGACGTCTCACTTACCCCTTCTCCCCTCGCTTCCCCCTGTCCCACTACCCTGCCCTTCGTCGGTGTCTCTCTTTGTTAAGTCTCGGGTCGAAAAAATTCAAAGAAGAAACTCCCGGGTCTTTGAACTAGACCCACCCTCCCCACGGTGGGCGGACGGGGACATAGAGGCCAAAGTGCCGGAGGTGGAGACTCGGCAAAAGACAGGGACCCTAGGGCGCCGGAGACCGTCCACTTCTCTCTCCTTCGATCTGGCCGACCCTTGCTCCGGGAAAAGGAAGGAGACCTCGGAGGAGGGTGACACTAGGTAGGGCCGACCGACCTCCTCTTTCCGTTTCAGTCGCTTTAGGTGGGGGGGTGTGAGTGGTCGGACTCGGGGGTCGATGGGAAGGGGAGGGGTACGGGGTCCCGTCAATGGTTCGACCTTTCGGGACCTTTTTATCACCGTTCCTACGGTAACTGACCCTCCGTCATTTTGGGTCGAGGACCCGGTCCTGGTTCGAAACCTTAGAGGTTTCGACGAAGAAGTGACTTTCGACACGTCCCCCAGCCCCACCCCCCTGTCCCCGCTTTCCCTTGACCAGTAAGTCACCCTGGGAAAGCAGAGGACGCTAACAGTGTCGTTGGAGCACCCACCCTCAGCGATGGGGGGCGAAACGTCTACCTTCGTGTCTCCAAGACTCTCGAACGTCGACCCCTCTTGGCACCAACCCTAGACTCGAATTTGAGCATAAGGAAGACTCAGACGGGTGGGTCGGTCCCCACCGACGTTCCAAAAGAGACAGTGATGAAGGAAAAACTTACTGAGTGGAAAATTCATCAAAAAACTTTTAACAAAATAGACACCGACGTGACCCAGAAGCAACGACGAGTACCCGAAAGGGAGAGATCGCCGTCGTCCGGTCACGATGCGAGAGCAACGCCACACGTCTGAAGGGCAACGTCAGTGCCCGAGTAATCAACACCACGCACTCGAATCCCGAATGAACGAGGCGTCGTACACCCTAGAAGGGGCCCGGCCCCTAGCTGGGACCCAGAGGACGTAGCCGTCCCCCTAAGAAGTGGTGACCCGGTGGTCCCTTCAGGGACAGTGTTGGAAGATTCACTAGGACGACGAAACGAGACCCGGTGGAACCTCCGTTCGAGAAACGGGGGTCCCCTCCGGACTCACCTAGACGACCTGGGGGAGACTCCAAAGGACCTCTTAAGGTAGAGTCGAGGACCTCCCGAGAGTCGAGGACCTCCCGAGAGTCGAGCTCACTGACCAGTGGCGTCCCCTAAGTCACAGGTACCCGACTTGTGTCTTGAAGAGTCCAGTCGGGAGGGTCCGAACCAGTGTACCCTCTTTTGAGTCCCGGACACCAGTGACTGGCACCGACGTCTCACTGGGAGGTACCCCTACGGGTCAGGACTACTATGTGGGACGCTTCCTGCACGTTCCACTTTTCACGGTCCGCCATCTACAGTCTCAGGTCTCTAGACGGACCATCTTCAGACAGGAACGTCGACATGTTCCCTAAGTACGACCGAAACCCCCCTTCATACTTTCCTCTAGTTTCTCCCGACCCCTTCGAGAGAGGTCCCGCGGGGTGTTCGAGATCGGGGTAGTGGTGGGAAAGTCCGGGTAGAGGTACTCCTCTCTATCCCCCGGACTATCGAGGGCATATGAAAGGACTCTCCAGAGTAGGTACCTCGGGTCCAAACGACATTGGGGACTGCTTAAATGTATAGACACACTAACGAAACCTAACCCAGAGGTTGGGTTCGAGGCACCTTGGGGCGCTTGTTAAGGTGGACACACAACCACTCAGGACCCCAGTGCTTCTCAACCTGTGCTGACTCACTGAAGTGAAAAAAAAAAAGTGATGGATGGGTGATGGGTTCGTGTTTGAGGAAAGGGGGTCATCGGACAGAGAAACTCCCGTCTCTCGTGGAAGGTCGGTGTTTCGGAGTAATCACCTGACACGGTCGGTCTGGGGTCGATCCTTCCCTGGACTCGGACCCTTTGACCAACCCCCCTCCCGGCCCCCACCGTCGGGAACTAGACGGGGTCGACAAGTTTGTAGGTTCGGGGGAAGGGAGAAGGAAGGTCACAGGGACCAGTCGTGAGCTGGACTGAACTCCAGTGGGACCCAGGGACGTCATTTGTGGACCGTCTCTAAAGGAGGACCCCGGTCTTCCGGTGGTCGAGACCTATTGACGGGGCCCTTACCCTGTCTCCCGGTACGACTCGAACCGTCACCCACGTCCTTTCCCGTCCCCTCCTCCACTCACTGGGGTTCCCAACCGACGTAGGTCCAGAAGAACGGACAACGGGCAAGAGGGTGTCTGTAAGTGTACTGTGGTGTCAAAGGTGGTAACCACTACCTAGGTAGAGTCACGTGTCTTAAGGAGAGGTGGGTAGAAACGACGTCGGGTGTGACTGGGGCACAGAGAAGGGCACAAGGGTGGAGATCGATAACTGGTGTGGCAGGAGAGGAAGCCCAAGGAGAGACTCATAGATTTAAGACAGGTGAAAGTTTAGGGGGTCATTTCCCGAAGGGTCCATCTTTCGTGGAGGGAGGTAGGAGACTGGGGTACCGTGGAACGGAGACACCGAGACCAGTAAAAGACAGCATGGACTATCTTTAAACCCACTTCCAGTAGGGACGGAAGGACGTTAAGAACTCTGGTTTACACTCGACTCAGGACGGTACCTCAGGGGTTTCCCACGGATTAGGTGACGGAACCTCTACTTGTCCTCCTCGACTGTAAATAATTGGATCATTGAAAAGTGAACGACCATGAAGAATGAAAAGAGTTATTAGGGGTGTGTTTGTACCACTCCACCTATGATGGTAGGTGTAAAATGTCCATACCGTTGATAACATTTTTTATAAAAAAATAATAAATGTAAAAGGTTACATGACTCTGTTTGTTCGTCCTATCTAAGAAAAGACACAACTAAAACATAGACCGTCGGAACGATTTAAAAGAACAATTCATTTCAGCGAGTCAGCACAGACTGAGAAACACTGGGGTACCTGACATCGGATTGTCCGAAGAGTCAGGCACCTTAAAAGGTCCGTTCTCATGACCTCACCCAACGGTAAAGCAAGAGGTCCCCTAGAAGGGTTGGGTCCCTAGTTTGGGCCCAGAGGGCGTGACGTCCATCTGTGAAATGGTTTGGATTATGATATAGGTGCGTAAGAAAACCCAACAGGTACTTTATTAGTGTAACAAACGTTCCTCAATAATAAAAAAGAAAGATTATAAATATAGGAAATTAGAAACTCTTCGAATTGAAATAGAAAAACAGACAGAATGACCCGACTCACCTTGAAGGTTATGTTATGATTGATCTTCACCGTAACACACGACTCAACAAGTCAACATAGGTTAAGAAACGTTGGGAAACCGGATATCGGACGGTCCGAGGATACAGGTACCCTAAAAAGTCCGTTCTTATGGCCTTACCCAACGGTAAAGGAGGAGGTCCCCTAGAAGGGCTGGGTCCCGAACTTGGGTGTAGAGAATACAGAGGACGCAACGTCCGTCTAAGAAATGGACGACTCGGGAGTCCCTTCGCGATCTTCACCGTAATCGTCCATACAAACAGAATATGGGGTAAAATTTCCCCTACAAAAGGTAGTGAAGAGTACAAAATACTTTAGACGTGATCTCAAAGACTCTATGATGAATAATCCGATTTCTTTATAAAGAAGAGAAAGGTCCAAAGATTCTCAAAAACAGTACTTCTCTACAAATGACGTCAAAAAGACGTAGACAACTCTAATAATATATCGTAGACAGGAAACTGAACAGACTACGTCGTTTAATGTAATTGGATAAAAGGTTTCAGTTTGGTTGAAACGTAAGGACCCTATTTAACTGTTCCGTACTACACGACGGTAAAAATAAGAAATCTTCTGAGCAAACGATTGCAAACCAGGTCCTAAAATAGAGACAAGTGTTTACTTCATCGAAGGAAAAGGTGACACGACACAGACCGGACCCATAGTACAAATTGAACGGAATATTTCTGTTCAACCTCTAATAGAAGATAAAAGGACAGGGGACTTTATAAAACACACCTTAATCTTAATAGACTTTGAACTAACAAACCATCTTAAACGGATATTTCAACGGAATCGGACCACAGAGCGTAAACCTTTCAGACTTTGAAGTCTAAGGTACAGAAGACACCAAGATTTTGATAAGTCTATCCTCCTCCCCCACCCCTAGGACACAAATGTTAAAAACTCTATAGTAACATGGAACGTAAAGACGGCCAAGGTTAAAAAAAGCAAAATAAAAAGATTCTTAAGTAGGTACAGTGTATTAAAATTTTTACATAAACTTCTTTCAAGTATTACAGAAGACTAATAAACCCGTTGAATTAACTCCATATTGGAGGTAATTGAAAATGTGTATGTTTCGTATGTTAACCTACTCAAAAATGTCTCTATATATAAACACTTTGGTAGTGACGAAAGTTTTACCACTTATATAGAGAACAGGGGGGTCTAAACGAGTGTGGGGAACCATTAAGGATCCAGACGGTGTGACGTTCACCTAAGAAATGGTAGACTCGGTGGTCCTTTCGGGTTTATATGTCAATGACAGTCAAGTCAAGTCAAGTCAGAGTCAGCACAGACTAAGACGCTGGGGTACCTGACGTCGTGTGGTCCGGAGGGACAGGTAGTGGTTGAGGGCCTGAAGTAAGTCTGAGTACAGGTGACTCAGTTTTTTAAGGTAGGTCGGTAAAGTAGGAGACAACAGGGGAAGAGGAGGACGGAAGTTAGAAAGGGTCGTGGTCCCAGAAAAGATTACTCAGTCAAACAGTGTAATCCACCAGTTTTATAACATCAAAGTCGAAGTCGTAGTCAGGAAGGTTACTTATAAGTCCTGACTAAAGGAAATCCTACCTGACCAAACTATCGGTACGTCAGGTTCCTTGAGAGTTCTCAGAAGAGGTTGTGGTATCAAGTTTTGGTAGTTAAGAAGTCACGAGTCGAAAGAAATGCCAGGTTGAGAGTGTAGGTATGTAATGATGACCTTTTTGGTATCGAAACTGATATACCTGGATGGAAACAGCTATTTCATTACAGAGATGAAAAATTATTTACAACAGATCTAACCTTCACCAGTTTGTCCTCTACCGTTCTCACTTATAGTTGTAAGATCCTTAGTCGTTTGATTTTACTTGACCTTACCCACTTAAATTGAGTCTACTGGTAATATAGATGATGACACCCGTCCTTAGGGAATCTTCTTTACCTCATCGGTAGTACCAGTTGTTTTCTTAGGCTTTACGTCATGAACCTACGTTAGAGTTTTTGCTGTCTTACTAGAGACAAGTAAAGGTTCCGTTTGGTAAGTTATAGTGTCATTAGGTTCAGATACGGGGTTGGTCATTACGACTTCGACTTCAACTTGCCAAGATACCTCTGGATATTCTGGAAAATATTGATTGTGGGTTTTTTCTACAGGAAAAGTAATATCCCCTGACCTTACGTTTTCATTCTTCAGTTCTTTGTGGACCTCATTGTCCGTTTAAACCGGAACCTTATACCTTACTTCGTCCCGTTCCCGATTATCTCAAAACGGTTCTCTTACGTGACCAGTATCGTTTGTGGGAGAAGGTTGTTGTGTTCTCTTCTGAGATGTGTACCTGTAGTGGTCTACCAGTTGTGGCTTTAGTCTAACTAATATAAGAAACGTCGGTTTCTACCTCTTCGAGATATGTCAGTCGTTTTGGTTCTGGCCCTTGACTGACACCGAGTCTAGTCCTTGAGGAATAACGGTTTAGTCTGAATTTGACTTCTTTCATCCCTTTTGGTGATCTGGTAAGTCCATACTGGATTTAGTTTAAGGAATACAAATATGTCACCTTCACTCTTTATCTAAATTCCCTGATCTAGACTATCTATCTCACGGACTACTTGATACCTTACTCCAAGCACTGTAACATGTCCTCTGTCCCTAGTTCTGGTACGGGTACCTTTTCTTTACGTTTTTTCGTTTTACCGACAGACCCCTTCGGAATGTTTATCGACACTTTTCTTCTCTTCGTTTTTTGTTTCCTCTTTTCCTTTCTATATTCGTAGACTTACGTCTCAAGGTTTCTTATCGTTCCTCTCTATTCTTTCGGAAGGAGTCGCTAGTTACGTTTTTTTATCTCCTTTTCTTGTCTTACCCTTTCTGATCTCTAGAGAAGTTCTTTTAATCTCTATGTTTCCCTTGTAAAGTACGTTTCTACCCGTGTTATTTCCTGTCTTTACCATACCTGGATTGTCTTCGTCTTCTATAATTCTTCTCCACCGTTCTTATGTGTCTTCTTGACATGTTTTTTCTAGAAGTACTGGTTCTATTAGTGCTACCACACCAGTGAGTGGATCTCGGTCTGTAGGACCTTACACTTCAGTTCACCCGGAATCCTTTGTAGTGATGTTTGTTTCGATCACCTCCACTACCTTAAGGTCAACTCGATAAAGTTTAGGACTTTCTACTACGACACTTTCACGACGTGAGTTATGCTATCGTTTAAACCTTTTGAGTCGTCACCGGTACCCTGACCTTTTCCAGTCAAAAGTAAGGTTAGGGTTTCTTTCCGTTACAGTTTCTTACGAGTTTGATGGTGTTTTAACGTGAGTAGAGTGTGTGATCATTTCATTACGAGTTTTAAGAGGTTCGGTCCGAAGTCGTCATGTACTTGGCACTTGAAGGTCTACAAGTTCGACCAAAATCTTTTCTGTCTCCTTGGTCTCTGGTTTAACGGTTGGAGGCGACCTAGTACCTTTTTCGTTCTCTCAAGGTCTTTTTGTAGATAAAGACGAAATAACTGATACGGTTTCGGAAGTTGACACACCTAGTGTTATTTGACACCTTTTAAGACTTTCTCTACCCTTATGGTCTGGTGGACTGGACGGAGAACACTTTGGATATACGTCCAGTCCTTCGTTATCAATCTTGACCTGTACCTTGTTGTCTGACCAAGGTTTATCCTTTTCCTCATGCAGTTCCGACATATAACAGTGGGACGAATAAATTGAATATACGTCTCATGTAGTACTCTTTTCGACCTGACCTTCTTCGTGTTCGTCGACCTTAGTTCTAACGGCCCTCTTTATAGTCATTGGAGTCTATACGTCTACTGTGGTGGGAATACGTCTTTCACTTCTCCTTGATTTTTCGGAGAACTACTTTCACTTTCTCTTCTCACTTTTTCAACCGAATTTTGAGTTGTAAGTTTTTTGCTTCTAGTACCGTGGACCAGGGTAGTAAAGTACCCTTTATCTACTTCTTTGTCACCTTTGTCACAGTCTGAAATATAAACCCCTGAGGTTTTAGTGACGTCTACCACTAACGTCGGTACTTTAATTTTTTGCGAATGAGGAACCTTCGTTGTCAATCTTGACAACGAAGGACTGGATGTATATCCAAAGAGTCCTCCGTCCAGTCCACCAGACCGTAAGGGTAGAGAAAGTCTTAAAAGGTGTCAAATAACACTAGGTGTGTCAGTTTCCGAAACCGTATCAGTTTTTCGTCTTTATCTGAAGGGACCACCGAGTCGGTCATTTAGCAGACTGATGTTACGCCCTCTGGGCCCAAGTTAGGGACCCAGTCCTTCTAGAGGACCTCTTTCTTTACCATTGGGTGAGATCATAAGAACGGAACTTTTAGGGTACGCCTCCTCGGACCATCCGATGTCTGGTACCCAGTGTTTCTCAGTCTGTACTGACTCACTGAAGTGCAAGTGAGGAACCTTCCTTTCAATACTGGTTGGATCTATCGTATAATTTTTAGTCTCTGTAATGAAACGGTTGTTTCCAGGTAGATCAGTTCCGATACCAAAAAGGTCATCAGTACATGTCTACACTCTCAACCTGACACTTCTTTCGACTCGTGACTTCTTAACTACGAAAACCTGACACCACAACCTCTTCTGAGAACTCTCAGGGAACCTGACGTTCCTCTAGGTTGGTCAGGTAAGATTTCCTCTAGTCAGGACCCACAAGAAACCTTCCTTACTACGATTTCGACTTTGAGATCATGAAACCGGTGGAGTGCCCTTCTCAACTGAGTAACCTTTTCTGAGACTACGACCCTCCCTAACCCCCGTCCTCCTCTTCTCCTACTGTCTCCTACTCTACCGACCTACCGTAGCGACTGAGCTCCCTGCACTCAAACTCACTTGAGGTCCACTACTTGAGTCCCTCCGGACCGCACGACGTGAAGTACCCGAGAGTTTCTCAGTCTGTACTGTCTCGCTGACTTGACTTGGACTCCAACCAGTATCGAAAGGAAGATTNGTGCAAGGGAGGAACCTTCCTTTCAATACTGGTTGGATCTATCGTATAAGTTTTCGTCTCTGTAATGAAACGGTTGTTTCCAGGCAGATCAGTTCCGATACCAAAAAGGTCATCAGTACATGTCTACACTCTCAACCTGACACTTCTTTCGACTCGTGACTTCTTAACTACGAAAACCTGACACCACAACCTCTTCTGAGAACTCTCAGGGAACCTGACGTTCCTCTAGGTTGGTCAGGTAAGATTTCCTCTAGTCAGGACCCACAAGAAACCTTCCTTACTACGATTTCGACTTTGAGATCATGAAACCGGTGGAGTGCCCTTCTCAACTAAGTAACCTTTTCTGAGACTACGACCCTCCCTAACCCCCGTCCTCCTCTTCTCCTACTGTCTCCTACTCTACCGACCTACCGTAACGACTGAGCTACCTGTACTCAAACTCACTTGAGGTCCTCTACTTGAGTCCCTCCGGACCGCACGACGTGAAGTACCCGAGAGTTTCTCAGTCTGTACTGTCTCGCTGACTTGACTTGGACTCCAACCAGTATCGAAAGGAAGATTCCTTGTTCGTAGAAAATTAAAGTACCGATATCAGTGGTAGACGTCACTAAAGTCTCGGGTTCTTTTATTTTAGAGTGACAAAGGTAACAAAGGGGTAGATATACGGTAATTCACTATCCTGGTCTATGGTACTAGAATCAAAAAACTTACAACTCAAAATTCGGTTGAAAAAGTGAGAGGAAAAAGTGAAAGTAGTTCTCCGAGAAATCAAGGAGAAACGAAAGACGACATTCCCATCACAGTAGACGCATAGACTCCAATAGCTATAAAGAGGGCCGTTAGAACTAAGGTCGTACACGAAGTAGGTCGGGCCGTAAAGTGTACTACATGAGACGTATATTCAATTTATTCGTCCCACTGTCATATGTCGGAACTACATAACGAAAGGGTTAAACCTTGGTGAGGGAACAAGGTACAGGTTAAGACGACGCAGAACTGGACGTATGTCTAAAGAGCCCTCCGTCCATTCCATCAGACCATAAGGGTAGAGAACTTCTTAAAGGGTGTCAAGTAACACTGGGTGTGTCAGTTTCTGAAATCGTCTCTGGTACTTCGTCTCCATCTACAAAAAGACCTTGAGAGAACGAAAAAGATACCAGGTGGCCTACTACCGTTAAACTAGAGACCAAGGAGACAGAAAAGATTCAGTCAGGGAAACGGTCTAAGGGTCCGACCCCTTAGATAACACCCAGAATCTTGAAAACGTTGTCACGCTCTTACAGAAACTATATTAACAACAGGTCAAACACCCAGTAGACGAATCACCGAGACACCTAAATACGGTGTGCGACTCGGAGGGTCCAGACGACGCCGGTGTCGGGGACAGGGACACCGTCTGGCGACGACTGGGTCGGAAACGTCCTCTGTTTGTGAGTTTCCGTCCAGACCGAGTCAGAGACACCCCAGAGACGCAGGACCACGTGTGTTCCAAAACAAGCTCGGGAGACTCGTAGAGACCGTCTATGCCCCAAACAAAGATTCACACTAAAGCGGGGAAGATGGCAGAACATCCCCAAAGAGGATACGGGAACCTGTACCCCATGGAAAAAAACCACCCTAGGTTGTAAGAGGACAGTCACAAACAAGTCCTCACTCAACATTAAAACCTCAAGAGCGTCTTCTACTCGTGTACAGGGAGATGAGGCGGTGGAACTCTTTCTCCTCTCAATGATATGCTGGGTCGTTAGGGTCAGGATCATTTGTTTACAGGTGTGTTTTTGAACATGTGTTTACAAGTATCATCGAAGTAAGTATGATCTGTTTTTCATCTTTGTTGAGTTTTCAGGAAACCGATTACTTACCTACCTATTTTACCGATAGTCTGTTACCCTATAATAAACCGTTATTTTTCCGTCTTTCATAACTCAACTGGTTTTTCAAACAAACCCAAAAGGCATTCTACAATGTTTTTAGGTTTCCTTGAAAAACCGGTTAGGTTATGACTCTGTGCGATGTTGTACCCATTTGGAATCTTCCCAATACGATTCACCTTCTTGAGTCAGTGTTTTATGGCGTATCACACACCAAGGTAGGTCGTGTGGGGACTGTAGACTTTTCAGGTCTTGTCTGTCTAGATATCTCTGGTCTTCTCGGGTCTTCATCTTGTGTCACCGTCGAATCCCGACCCCTAATCTCTCTTCACCCCTTACTGACGATTACCCGTACCGCTTAGAAAAATCACACTACTTTTATAAGATTCTACCTACCAACGTGTTGGGACACTTGTATGATTTTTGGTAATTTAAAGTGTAAAATTTGACCACTTAACACACCGTATACTTAATATAGAATTATTTCGACGATAAATTTTCGTCTTTCTGTCTTCGTATGTTCGTTTGTAACCGAGTCTAATTTTTTATTGATCGAATCTTGATCTTAAATTGAAAATTAACTCAGACTTTTCAAACAGAAAATTACTCTTGTAAATCAAGTGAACATAACTAACCCTAATGACCTTATAACCCGAATAAGGGTGGCAGAATAAAACACGAAAAATAAACATGTCGAAAAAGACAAAGAAAAGAAAATACGGAGTGAAACTTAATTTGTCTACATCAGGAGTGACTTCTTGAGTAATTGACCTCTTTTTGATTGTCCTCCCTGTCTTTCATTACTATAGACGGTTACGGGGGTCTAGGTGGGGGTCTTTCCAGTCAGATAAAACTCCACTCGAAATCGAAGAGACACCGTAAGACGGGTATCCCGGTCGACGAGACACTAGACGAATATATGGGTCATTATTCTGCTCCAGGTCTAAAAGTACGTATAACTTAAGGTAAGGGGGTCGATCAAGCCGTCAAAATAAAAAATAGATAAGAAAGCTAACAATGGAAATCATCAAAGTGTAAGAATGAATCGTTTTGTTTCGAGTCAAGATGAAACAATACCGCCTGAGGGGGGTCAATCTGTAATAAACGAAACATACTATGTCTGTAACACAACACTGAAATTGGTGCAAATGGTAATAGACGAGTGGTAAGAAAGAACGTGACAATTCAGGATAGTTACGACTCTATAAAGGAAAAGACGGATCTCACATGTAATTTTTTTTTTTTTTTGACAAAGTAACTCGATGTTAAGTGTATGGCATATTAAATAGGTAAATCATGTTAAGTTACTAAAAATTATATAAGTGTTAACAAGTTGGTGGTGGTGTCAGTTGAAACCTTGTAAAAGTAGTGGGTCATACCGAGAGGTATTGGCATTGTCAATGTCAGTAAGGTGTGAAAGGAGTGTTTAGGACGCCGGGACCCTTTGGTGACTTGATACAAGACAGGGACCACAACGATAAGTAGTGATTCAGTACAGACTGAGAGACGTTGGGGTGCCTGACATCGTACGGTCCGAGGAGGAAGGAGGTGACAGAGAACCACAAACGATTTTAAATACAGGTGACTTACCACTACGATAGATCGGTAGAGTAGGAGACGGTGGGGGAAGAGAAAAACGGAAGTTAGAAAGGGTTGTAGTCCCAGAAAAGGTCACTCAGTCGAGAAGCGTAGTGTACTGGTTTCATAACCTCGAAATCGAAGTCGTAGTCAGGAAGGTTACTTATAAGTCCCAACTAAAGGAAATCTTAACTGACCAAACTAGAGGAAGGTCAGGTTCCCTGAGAGTTCTCAGAAAAAGAGGTCGTGGCATTAAGTTTTCATAGTTAAGAAGTCGAAAGTCGGAAGTAATACCAAGTTGAGAGTGTAGGTAAGTACTGACGACCTTTTTTTGTATCGAAACTGATATCGAAAGGTACATCACTTTCACTTCACTGTAGAGCAGAGACGAAAGATTTCACGACAGATCCAAACCGTATCGAAAGGAAGGTTCCTCGTTCGCTGAAAATTAAAGTACCGATGTCAGTGGTAGGTGTCACTAAGACCTCGGGTATTTTTATTTCAGACAGTGACAAAGGTGAAAAGGGAGTAGATAAACGGTACGTCACTCCCCTGGTCTACGGTACGAGAATCAAAAAACTTACAACTCAAAGTTCGGTCGAAAAAGTGAGAGAAGAAAGTCGAAGTAGTTCTCCGAGAGATCAAGAAGTGAAAGACGGTAATCTGACCATAGTAGACGCATAGACTCCGACAACTATAAAGAGGGTCGTCAGAACTAAGGTCGAACACTAAGTAGGTTGGACTGTAAAGTGTTCTACATAGGACAATTTATTCAATTTATTGGTGTCACTGTCATATGTCGGACCAACGTGAGGAAAGGGGCAAAACTTGGTCGGTCAACATCTAAACGGATGAGACCTGTAAGGTACTTACCTCGGCACGTTAAACACCAAAAAACACTAACCGAAGAACGCGAATCGTATCGTGAAAGTTTTAAATGGTTTGACTCCGAACGTAGTCATGAAGTAAGGAGAAATAACGGTCTATTACAAGGTGACGTACTGATATAGTGTGAAAGAAATAGGTCAGTAGTCGGTTTCCTATAACCCCGACGAAGACGAAAAAATAACTCAACAAAGCTTATTACGACGAAACTTGTAAACACATACTAAAAAAAACATACCTACATACAAAAGTAAAGGTAACCCATATATAGATCCTCACTTTAAAAAATAAGTATAACATTGAGATACGAATTATAAAAGTCCTTGACGGTTTGACAAAAAGTTTTACTGACGTGATAAAATGTAAAAGTAGTCGTTGTATACTCCCAAGATTAAAGGGGTGCAGGAGTGGTTGTGTGAACTATAAAATAACACTCATATTTCACTATAAGTAACATCGAAACTAAACGTAAAGACCCTACTGATTATTACAAGTCGGACATGAAGACAAAGGCACGTGAATAACAGGTAAACGTTCATAAGAAACCCCTCTACAGATAATAATTTAGAACACGGATAAAAGTTGACTCATTAAACAGAAGAATGATAACTCAACATTCACAAGAAATATATAATGTCTATCAAGAAATGGTTTATATACTAAACGTTTATATAAGAGGGTAAAAAGCAAACAGAAAAGTAAAGGAACCACCATAAGAAACTTCGTACTTTCCAAAGGTACAACTACTTCGGATTACATAGATAAAAAAGAGAAGAACGAACACAAAAACCACAACATAGGTTTTTCCTAGATTCTAAATGTGGTTTCAGTGAATATAACTGTGTTTACAAAGGAAGATTCTTAAAATGTCAAATTCGCAAACGTAAACCCAAATACTACGTAAAATTCAATTAAAAGTACACACTACATTCCTTCCGAGGTTGAAGTAAGAAAACATACACCTATAGATCAACAGGATCGTGCAAACAACTTTTCTGATAAGAAAGGGGTAACTTAACAGAACCGTGGGTAAAGGTATTTACGTGATCGAACAAAGACATAAGAGTCACACCAAGGTAACTAGAAATTCAGACAGGAGTACGGCCATGGTGTGACAGAACTAGCGATGGCAAAACATTCAAAATTTTAATCATTCATACTCAGAAGGTGGAAACAAGGAAAGGTTCAAAATCGATAAGAACCAGAGAACTTAAAGGTATACTTAAAATCCTAGACGAACAGTAAAACCGCCCCCACCCCTCCCTTTATCGGTCGACTCTAAAACTTTCTCGAACGTAACTTAAATATTTAGTTAAACGTCGGCAGAGTTGTTATAATTTAGAGGTTTAGGCACTTGTCCTATAGAGAAGGGTAAATGAATCCAGAAGAACTAAATAAAGTGAACCCAGGTCGTCCACTTTCGACCGTAACATAACTAAATGTAGGGTCTATAGGACTTAACTTTTAGTAAAAACCGGAGACGTTCAAAAACAGAAAATTATAAAATAGACCGAACAAAATCAACTACATAAATCCTCCCTTTCAGTCTCGTCGAGTCAGTAGTATGCTGAAGTTCTCAGACTCGTAAAATGCACATGTCTGAGTGAATTATAAGATTAGTCGGGGCATACATCCATGATAATAAAGGGGGTAAATGTCTTCTCCCTTGACTAAGCCTCCCTTTGACTCAGTAAAGCCGAGATGTGCCGGTCACCACGACTTCACCTCTAATATCGGGTCCCTGAGACTGAGGTCTTGTTACGTGAGTCGGTGATACCCGGTCGACGGAGATTCCCTTTACCTTCTACTTCGACCGCCGTCGGAGGTCTACTTTTCCTAGGTTACCTTTACTAAACTCAGTATCAATTCCAGTGGGTGTGGCCGACGGTGGCCCACTGTAAAAGAAACGATTATAGGTGTTCGGCGTTAGGTTGAAGAGTCACTGGGTGTCAACTAGTCCAAGTACCTTCGACTAAGTGTGAATCACACTTACTAAGTGTAGTAAGGGTTTCCTACGGCGTATTTGGTCTCGCGATCGACTATTACATGTATTTGCGGTGACGGACGCATGGTGGAGGAGTGATCCTTTCGGTT
Source organism: Capra ibex (assembly GCA_006410555.1). Classification (NCBI taxonomy): domain Eukaryota; kingdom Metazoa; phylum Chordata; class Mammalia; order Artiodactyla; family Bovidae; genus Capra; species Capra ibex. The sequence goes on from SJYO01033645.1 coordinate 7,231,750, forward strand.
CCGAGGCCTACAAACGTACCCCTTTCCCCTCGACCTACTCCCCAAATTCACACATGGCCAAGGGTTTCATATGAGCCTTTGAGTGGGGAAGATGTTCTAGTCATAATACCTACAGTCTCTTCAGACTGTTTATGGTCTCATCTTACTTTTTTTCCATTCGGGTAAAAATTTTATTTTTAGGTTCACGTCAACTAAATCTTACTACACGGTAAAAATTATGGTAAAATCCGCGACCCCTGTGTCACTTCTTCTCGTTTCGTCTACCTTTAGGAACCGGAGGACCTCGACGGTCAGATCGCTTCGCGTTTCCTGCCGGCCATACGATGTTCTCGGGCGTCGTGTCACAGGCTGTCGCGGCACTCGACCCTTCCCTTTCCCCCGACCCACTCCGTTCGCCTCGTAGCGCACCCCTACCCCCTCTAGATTAATTCCGTCGGTCCCTCCCGCAGTCTTCTCCCTTGCACTCGACTCGGGGCTTACTCGCCTCCTTGAAATAGAAGTCAAAGATAAACAGAGGTGCCACACTGGAAAATTGACAGTGGCGTACAATAAAAATATTATCTTTGCACTTCCCAAGTGCTCTTCGATTCTACTCCAACCCATCCACCCTCCATCCACTCCAAAGACCTACTTTGGAGAAGGATTTGACTGAACCGGTGTGGTGACAATAAAATGACCACCTCCACCACCGTCGTCGCCCACATCCACCAGAGACTACTTCGGGGCACGTCCTGACCGTCGGACCCCCTGTGTCGACCCTCCACGGAGGACCCCGTCGGAGCCCCTGTAGGAGGGACACCTGGAGTCCCCGTCCGTCCACTACGACAACTACGACAACAAGCCACCGAGTCGGCACAGGTTGAGACACTGGGGTACCTGACGCCGTGCGGTCAGAAGGGGCAGGAAGTGATAGAGGGCCTCGAACGAGTTTGAGTACAGGTAGCTCCACTGCTACGGTAGGTTGGTAGAGTAGGAGACAGTAGGGGAAGAGGAGAGTGAAAGTTAGAGAGGGTCGTAGTCTCAGAAAAGGTTACTCAGTCGAGAAGTGTAGTTCACCGGTTTCCTAACCTTGAAGTCGACGTCGTAGTGAGGAAGGTTACTTGTAAGTCTCAACTAAAGGAAATCCTACCTGACCAAACTAGAGGAAGGTCAGGTTCCCTGGGAGTTCTCAGAAGAGGTCTGTCTCCTATGCCCCTCTCGTCAGAGGGTCCACCTCCCAGACCCTCCGAAAGGGTAGAGGGTTGTGGTTCTGTCGACGGGAGATATAAAGTCTAACACCCAGGGTCCACCGTCCTCCACCCCTAATTGCCGGAGTACCACACTCCAACAAGGACTTATTTTGGAGGTAGACCCATAAACGAACCCGCCGTGCTCCGGGAACCGTCCTTCCTACTGCTCGATCACGGCCCGGGACCCCGACGTCGGAACCGAGACTGCCTCCCCGTCCTCAAGTACGTCTCTCTCTTCCTAGACTCGACCCTCACACGTGTGTGTTGCCGTCCCGGAGCGCGAGCCCCGCCGGCGGCACCACGGCCTTCCACCCACGACTCTCGCGCCCACCCTCCAGGAACAGGGGGTCGACCGGTGTTACCGTTTCCTGGTCTGTAGATTGAAACTTGGTCTGGAACTCCTGAATCAGTACTCGTAGGGTGACCGGTCGTTCTACCGAACTGTAAGGGAAAGGGGTCCCGTCCCGGGGCTCCTTGTACTAGAGTACATTCGAAGTGTGAGTGGGACACTTCGTTTAGACCAATGATAGGAACAAAATCTCTACTCCAAATTCCCCGATTTCAATAAGCAGGCCCCGGTGGGTCGACCACCTACCTCTTTGGACCCCACATAAACCTGGGGAACTGTGTCGGAGATCCTGGTATAACGAGGTTGTTCTGTCTCGTCGGAGGTCGGACCCCACCCTCCGTCACCGTCCCTTGTCCCGTCGGACTCGGGGGACTCGAACCAACCCCGACTCCTGGGGTCTCCTACTGAGGGAGGAGGTGGGTCCTACACAGTATAAGAGTCCCCGTCGGTTCCCATTTCCCATTTGACCGGCCCCCGTCCCACCCTGAGCCCTCCCACTGCAGTGGAGGGAGAATCATTACGAAACCGTCTCGGACTTCGAGGGTGGAACCCTCCCTCTCCCCCCTCCTCCCCGCCCGGACCTCGGGTACCGTTCCTCCGACGGTTCAGCCTCTAGTCCTTACCCGTGGGACGGTCCTCGTCGGCCCTGGTCCGGAGGACCCGTCCCCCAGAGACCCTTTCCTCTACGTAGGGGTCTCAGGACCCTCCCCTGAGGTCTTCCTCATACGTGCAGTCGCCCTCACACCTCGTAACCAGACAGACCGTGCCCCGTCGGTCTGCAGGCGACTAGCTACGAGACGATAGACTGCCGGACTCGCAAGTAGGAGGCGTCACACCCTACCGGGCAGACTGAAAGCACTGACCGGGAACCGCTGCCGTCTTTCCTACCCGACTTGGAGGTAGGTGACGATACTTCGGACCCCGACCGGAGAGTCCCCGGTCCACAGTGGGAGAGACTCGTGGGTCCCAGTCCACCTTCCTTCCCTCCTTTAATTGTAGATTCCCACCGGTCCACGGTCTCGACTTAGGTTGTTCCTGGACGGGTGCTCCCGAACGTAAGACCTTCCCCTCTTGTTAAGTATACGTACTTCTGTCTGGGGTCGGCCGCGAAACCTGTTCGGGGTGAGTACCTCACCTCACCTCTCGGAGAAATGAGACCAGAAGAGTACAGAGAAATGCTCGGTAAATCCCCTCTGCCAAGTAGGGGGCAAAGACCTACTTTTGAGTCCGTCAAGGTGATCAAAAGACAGAAGCCGCTCCCCTGTTTTTAAGAATCCAGTGAAATTCACCGTTTGTACTTCAGTTCGATTATTGAGTTTCGCAGACCAGGGGCCATTCTCAGTGGAAACTTGAACCAAATCTCAATGAAGACGGGAACGACAGGGGGTGTCGGACACTCGACCTCTTCCGGTCTAGAAGGAAGTGGGACATGTACGGGAACGACGGGGCGGGAGAAGGGAGTAGAACACAACTTATAAACTCAAAGTCTCCGACGGTCTCGGCTCTCTTCTTCTTCGGCTTCAGCTCCTTTCCTTTCCAAGATAAAGTGAGCAAGGAAGGACTCGACCGAAGACGAGGACCCTGGGACGTCTCCTATCGTGACTGAGATCCTCAGGAGTCCTGGCGAAGGGTGGAGGGTGTACACCCGTACACGGAAGAGGTACCCCGCCAGGGGTCAGTTGGAGTCCGAGAGGTCCCGGTGTGTCTGAGACAAATAGCAAAGAGCTTAAATGATCTGGTGTTCTACCACTACTACTACCGCTACTACCACAACTACAGGACACAGAATATTTTATGGAGCCGTCTGGTCCGGGTGCAGACCTGGTGTCTTTTGTGTGCACACAGGACACGTACGAGTCCCCAGGACCGGACAAGGTGGGGTCTGTGGGGAGAAAGTCGAGTAGGGAAAAGACCGGGAAAGTCTGAAGGGACCACCCTCGGTCGACGTAGACCCGGTGACACACGGACTGGGTGACCTGTGTGCACACTGGTTCGCTTCGAAGAGTGGTTCGGGTTCCCTCCCCCGCCCATCAGGGTGGAGGGGGCGAAGTGTCCCCGGTTTTAGGTTCGTGGGGGTCCACAGGGAGGTCTCTTCAGGAAGGCTGTTGTAGAGAGAGGAGAGATCCGTGGACTGGGTAAATGTGGGAGTTGTGCCGTATGACACTTGGACAAAGGACGGGTTCGAGGACGGGATGATGTCGGGGAACAAATAAGGGCCAGTGCAAGGGGGAGGTCCGAGGGTTCGAACATTTACCGGGAAGTAGTATGAGTCAGTAAGTACAACCTTAGACCTTTGAAAGAAACTGGGAAGGAGAGAATGGGTTCAGTCGGGGGAACGAGACTCCGGCGTGGGTAGGACCTCACTCACTGGTTGGGTAGGGTAAACGGACCTTGAAGGGTCTGAAATCGGAACTGTTGGGGTGTAGGGTCTCTAAGGGAGTCGGGGTCCGTCTGGTTCTACCGACCAGTGGGAGCAGGTCGAGGGGACGAGGTTCACTAGGTCCGACGGCCGTGGAGAACAAGTCTGCTGATCAGAGGGACGGGGTCAAGTTCGGGAAGGTTTGGCGAGAGGTGTGTCGTTGGTCTCAATAAGAAGTTCTCCGGTTGCACTAATACAGGGGAGGAGATTGTGGGGGGTGGGTTTAGGAGTGAGTGAACGAGAAGTGAGTGGAGAGGAGGGAGGAGAGAGGAGAGAGTGGTCGAGACATGGAAGACGGGGTCCGGTACCTTGGACCCTTAAAGGTGGACGATTCCTCTCCGAGTTCGCTAACAATTTAGTCCGTTCGTGCCCCGTTACGAGGTTCCTGACAACGGACTGAAGAGACGTAGTGGAATAAAGAAAGACCGTACCTTTAGTGTAAGTAAGTAAATCGTTTCTTTGTTTCACTTTCACAATCAGTGAGTCAGCAGAGGCTGAGAAACGTTGGGTTCCTGACATTGGACGGTCCGAGGAGACAGGTACCGTAAAAGGTCTGTTCTTATGCCTTCACCCATCGGGAAGGGAAGAGGTCCCCTAGAACGACTGGGTCCCTAGTTTTGCCCCAGAAGACGAAATATCCGCCTAAGAAATGACAGACTCGGTGGTCCCTTCGGGTTCTTGCTACCGTACCCATCGGTACCCTAGACCTCGGTATCCGAGGTCCCCTAGAAAGGTTGGGTCCCTGACTCGAGTGTAGAGAATGCACAGACAGAGGACATGACCGTTCGCTCAAGAAATGGTAATCGTGGTGGACCCTTCGGGTAAGTAAGTTGTTCATACATAGTTTACGGTCACGCACGGTCCGTAACACAAGGTTCGTCCGTCACACTGTTTCTTATTCAATCTTCGGGAGGGACGGGAGTCCCTTGGACCTCAAGTTGTCTTCTATGTTTGGAATTGGTTGTTAATGTCAATGACAGAGGTCTCGGGGTCACCCTTTTGTCACGGACCATAGTCCGTAACTCTCGAACGAAACGCAGACGACCGTCAAAATGTGTTCGCGAGTGAGTAAGTCAGGAAGGTAGTCGGGATGGGCCACCCTACTACTAATGCGGGAAAAGAGTCTCCTTCTTGATCTTCCAATTGGGTAAACGACTCCCGGTATGTCGAACCCTCCCGTCTCAGACCTAAACTTGGGCACCGGGCACCCACCCGTCCGTCCGCAGTCACGATAGAACGGAACCCTCTTCCGGTGCCCTCTCGTGTCGTTCCAGTCCCTAGAGGGACTACCGACTAGACTTTCTCCTCGTCCCAATCTGTCCCCTGGCTCCCTCTACCAAGGTCTGGGCTCACCTCCTGCAAAGACTCGCGCGATCGTGTCGTCTTCACGAGTCCCGGCAGGACCTCACGTCCCGACCGTCGAATCGGGTCTTGTGGTCCGTCCGCTCATACCCTCCGGGTCGTCGACCACTCAGACCGTCGTACAGGTGCGCACACGTTTGCCATGGAGGGGGTCTTTCCTCCGGCTCGGGGACCCGACCCTCCGCCCCACCGAGCCAAGTTTACTGGACACCGGTGGTGGGTGAACGGTCGACACAATCAGACCCACTCGGTGAATTGGAACGGTTCGGGGGAGTTAAAAGGGTGGACATTTACCCCACTACGATTTTCAAGAATCCAGAAGGCCAACCAACCTTTTTATTGTCTCTCTTACACATACTTCAAGACCCGTGAATAATTCGCGACAAACAATCGCAGACACGTATACACAGAGACTCGTAAAAGGTAGGTCAAATTTCTACTTCTCTGTCTCCAGGTCTCTGAATCTCATTGAACAGTTTCCAGTCACTCCCGCGGGTCACGTCCCCAGAAGGGTCAGGTCGGTCCCCTTCTCTCGGTACGCACCAACACCCTATACTTTAAGGGCGTAACGGTTCTTCTGAGAGTCCGGAGAATTGGATCATGGAGGAATGAGAGGGCGGGGGGGTGTGTGTTGGGAACCGTGAGGACCTGGTGTCACCCCGAGGAACGTCAATCTGAGACTAGCCGGTCTTGTGGACCCACCCCGGACTACGGTCGGGTCTCCTCCGTCGGAACCTCCCTTACCCTGAGACCCTTGTAAGCTTCCGGACGCCGAGTCGGGGGTCGGGTCTTCATATTAGTGGGACCCTCTTCCTCTGTCGGCTCTGGTAGGGACTCAAGGGGTAAACATTTGTCAAGTCGGTCCTCCCCGTCCCGCGACACGGACCACGGACCACGACCTTCTACCGACACCAGGTCGTCGATTCACCTCCCCGTCCCGGCCGCCCACCCCTACTTCCTACCCGTCCTGAACAACCGAGACCCCCGTGTATGAGGGAGGAGGGAATGGACGGCGACGAACGTCGTGATGGACTCGTGGTACGGTCTCTTGGGTTGCCAAGAACCTCAACCCCTTGTAGAAGGTTGTGGGGTGATGTGAAAGAAAGAGAAGAGTTGGAGGGTCAGAGGATAGACGGTATGACTTTCGGGTCCCCTTTAAAGTCTTTCGATACCACTATCTCATTCTTCTCCGAGCTGGACTTAAGTTAGTTTGGACCTTATTTGAGTACAGGACCGGTGAGTGAACACTCCACCGGAGTCCCACCGGTACGGTGTAGAGACCTTGGAGTCAGAAGGGTAGACATTTCACCCCCACCGAAAGCGAGGGGGTCACAACGACAATCCCAATGTGTACGCCTGACTCCCGGACGGTGAGGCAGCCCCCAGGTCCTTTATAGTCGTTTCTTTCTTACGACACCCTTATCCGTGTACCGTCTGGGAGCTGTTTATAAAAGACTAATTTATCCTCTGACTTATTTTTCCTTTATTTATTAGGGCTGTAGACACGAAAACAGTAGAATTTTCGTGTACCCTGAATCTCCGTAACCTGCCCCACTCTCTCCTCGTCCCACTCTATACCGTATTAAGAACCCCTTGCCCTCCGACTCTTGTAAAAATTACTGCAGTCGAGGGCACACGTCTTATGTAATACTAGAGTTCACGACGACCGAACGAGACTGTAACTTCGAATAGACCCTTCCTCTAAGTCTTGGCTCAGGTGTCTCTATCTAAAATCCAAGGGCAGAACGAAGACGGAGGTCGGTAAGTCCCTTCAAGCCTGTTCCGGACACGGAAGGCGGACCGGAGTCAAAAGAACAGACATTTCAATTCTAGGTCTGTGGTTACAAGTCTCGACGGTCCTCTTAAGTTACCCGAAAGGACCACCAAGTCTTCCATTTCGCAGATGGATGTTACGCCCTCTGGACCCAAGTTAGGGACCCAGTCCTTCTAGGGGACCTCTTCCCTTTACCGTTGGGTAAGGTTATAAGAAACCTGTCTCCTCGGACCATCCTATGTCAGGTACCCCAGTGTCTCAGTCAATGCTGACTCGTTGAAGTGAAAGTGATGAAAGTACGACTCCCAAACCAGGTCCTCCGAGTCGTTTACCATTGGTAGTAACAATAATGGATTCAAGTAGTGACATAGTCAATCGATAACGACACATTGTGGATAGGGATTTAAATGCCCGGATTTTGTTAGTGGCAAATCAATCGAGTGCTAAGACAAATCGTTCAACTGTCAAGTCCGACCCGAGTCGATCCACCAGGAAACCGAGAGGAGAACACAGACTCCAACCGGTGTCAGTTCTCCTGTCCTTGGGCCGGAGAACTAAGCGTCACGTCACTGGGGGTGGGGAGTCGACGGGCGAGACGGGGCACTGTCGTAGTCGTTTCGGGACCGAAAGAGTCTACCGAAGTGTCGCGGTACGAGGTTGACGTCAGTCTCGGCCCAACGGGAGAAGTTTAGGGACATGGTAATCCTCTACCTCTGGTCTGGGGTGTGTCCGGTCGACGTACGTAGGGTAAGTGTCTCGGTATCCTTGGGTCACTGGACGTAGGTGGTTCCTTTGGGGTACCTCAGGGGCGGGGGAGTCAGGAGTCTCCTTCCTTTACACGTGTCGTGGGGACCTGTGCACCCCCAGGAGACGGGGAGGGGTATCCTAACGGGGTCGACAGACGGTCCACTCGAGTGACTCACAGGGACTCCTCGACGAAACCTGGTAGTGCTCGATCGCGATCGGAGACGACGGGTGCAGGTCACTTGTCCTCCGGCACAGTCAAGGGGAACCACCCCCGCGGACCAAGAGTAAACACAAGTGTAAAACTGACCAAGGACACGGAGAAGAACCCAGTGGTCGGAGAACCACCGCCCCACTCCCCCCACCCACAGTTGGGGCCGTCACGAGGTCCGTTACTCCTGCAGTCGACTGTTACTGGTCAGATCCCTGTCCGAATAAGGTAGGCGACACGGAAATGACCGACCCTCTCTGTCCCAGAACCAGTGCACAGGGGTTGTGCCCCGTGTAAAAGGTCAAATACAAAGACAAATACCGGGCTTGGGGTGGTATCTGACACTCGAGGTACTACAGTCCCTGGCACCGCTTGGGGTCACGGAAGATGTCTCGGACCGTGTATCACCCACGGGTTATCGATGACGTGTCTACCTGTCTACTTTTCAGCCTAAACTGACACAACTCGAAGGGGTGTTTCCCGAATGAAGGAGAGAGGAAAAGACTTGGTCCTCAGAAATAAGAAAAACCGGAACTTTCACTTTTACCGAGTCCGCACAAGCTGAGAAACGCTGGGGTACCCAATGTACCCCAGGTACCTTGAGAGGTCCGGTCTTAGGACCTCACCCATCAGAAAGGGAAGAGGTCCCCTAGAAGGGTTGGGTCCCTAGCTTGGGTCCAGAGGGTGTGACGTCCGTCTAAGAAATGGTCGACTCGGTGTTCCCTTCGGGTTTTTATGACCTCACCCGACGGATAGGGAAGAGGTCCACCTAGAAGGACTAGGTCCTTAGTTTGACCCAGAGGACGTAACGTCCGACTAAGAAATGGTTGTCTCGGCAGTCCCCTCGGGAAACCGAAACTCCAGATCGTCTTTCCCGGACTCGTGTCTCGGTGACCGGACGCCCGGTCACACTGGCAGTATCCTCCGTCCGTGCACGGCGGCATGTCCAACGGGTGACGGCGGAGGTCCCCCTCAGCAAAGAAATCTGGTGTCACACTTACTGAGGACCCAATCACATCACCCCGTCAGTGTCGTTCACGGAATCGAAAAGGTTCAGAGTGCAAGGTGTTGGTGTCCCCCGTAGGTTCCACGACCCGATACTTCCCGTTTCCGACTGCGAGTCACGTGCCGCCGGCGACGCTACCACTACTGCTCCCCCCACTACTGTCCCTTCCTCCGTCCACGGTCCCTCTGCGCGGGTCGGACGCACTGACGACCGACGGGCGGGAGCGAGAAGAATGAGGGCCGTGCCCCCTCAGCACGGAGCACGACGTCTCGACCGGGTCGGGACAAGGGTCGAGGAGGAGGTCGGTGCCAGGACAAGTCTCGGAGGAAGGGTGTGAACGGGAGGGAGAGGAGAGACGTCGAGTCGTCCACTCGGACTCGGAGAGGGAAGTAGAATAGTCTGGGTCCGGACCCTGGGGAAGGTCAGGGGGCTCTGGGGCTCAGGAGGCACTTGGCCGTCCTTCTCCCCCAGTGGGACTTTCGGGGTTTCACCCGAGAGGGTCCACGCACTACGTCCCGTCCCCCGTCTGGGGAGATGCGACCAGTTGGACGTAGGCCGGGAGTGACGTGGGGGTGGGGCTCCCACGACCCGGAGAGGCCGAGGGTGGAAGGTAGGAAGGGAGGGGGGTCGGAGGGAACATGAAGGTCGAGAAGGACGGCCACAGGGTATGGGGGTCGTAGGAAGTCCTTCGGGTAAGGACAAGGGTCTCCGCGACGACCTCCGTAGACCCCATTGTAATCCCACACTCCCCCCTCGAACCGAGACCCGGACTGTAAGGGGGCCGGGTCTTCCGTCCACGACCCCTTCACTGAAGTCTCCCCCGACGACCCCCCTACCCCCCCCCCGCGCCGCACGTGCAGAGCGACCGAAGATCACCGGGGAGGATGGGTAGCCCGTCCCCCGACCTGTGTCTAAGGAAGGACGGGCCGGCGTCGGAGTATCTGGTTGGTCGTCAAGGACCAGACCTCCATGGTCTCAAGAGGTTGGAGGTGCAAGTCCAGGTCCCTCCGGGTGGGGTTCCCCTACCCCTTAGGGGGACTCCGGATCCTGGTGGGACCCTTAAGTGATTGTCCTTCATCGAGTCCTTCACGAAATCCAGTAAACTAAGGGTGTTATTGGGACCCTCAGTCCTTGACATCAGGGGTAAAGTGTCTACTCTGATTGTCTCCACTTCAGTAACCCGGACAACGATGGGTGGGGGGTCCTGGTCGTCCACAAGACTTAAATAAACCAAACCGGTCCTTCCCCCCACGGCCCCACCCCCCTCCTAACTCAGGACGTCTCACACCGACCTCCCCGCCCCCGACTCACTACTCGGAGGGTGGGGGAAAGGACAAACAAGGTGACCGACAAGTAATACGATGAAGGAAGGTGTCCTACGGTCTCCGGAACCTACCCGGGGTCCCCAGGGGTCGTTGTGAGTCGTACCTGGCACGACAGCCGTCGACCGCCAACACACACACACGCACATCAACACATGTCCACTCACACGTCCTGAGGGAACGTAAGTGGTCTTATGTTCACGGTACCTCCACAGACGTCGACACAAGAGTTCCCAGATCTTGGCCCGAACCGAGCATTGTCCACGGGTAATTTACAAGTACCCTACTGACTTACTTACTTACTCGGGTGTCCAAGGGTCCCTCGTCGCCCAGAAGTGGGTCTCCGTCCCACTGTTGAATCCAGAGGCAGGGAGACGTCCCCCGTCTCCACCACCGTCAGGACCGGGTCCTCTACGCGACCCCTACCGGTGCGGTCGTAGTACTACCTGGGGGAAACGACCGCCGAGGAGCCGGACCCCTTGAACGAGTGGACCTTCTAGGATCTCGTCCCCGACCTCCTCAGAGACGGGATCTTGTCCGTGTTAACCCCAGCCACCTCCCTCCGAGACGATGTGTCCGGACCTTGTAAGGTCCGACCGTCGTGAGCCGGAAAGGACGATGGTAGCCGGTGGACGTCGACTCTCCTCTCGACCTTCAGGACGGTAGGCCCTTACCTGAGTCGAGTCCTCCAAGTCTCGGGCACACACTCGCGCGTACACACACACACGCGCGTGTCCCGACTGTACGTCTCCTTGAGTGGATATGTCGGTACGATCAATGATCTTGTGACTTCATAAAGAGAAGGCCACCTCCGTCAGTCCGGGGATCCGGACGAGGGTCTTCTGGACGTGGCGGACGGTCAGGTGTGTCTTCCCGGGATAAGACTGGGACCACTACCGATACAGTGTGTCGTAGGTCGGAAGACCTGTGAAGGACCCGTGGTGGCAACCGAGGGGGTTTGGGTCTGTCGTTTGACCACGGGTGGATCCGGAGGATGGACCGGGGGCCCTCGGCACTCGTCCGTGACGGGTCCTCGAGTCGTGGGTCCGTGACACCCCCGGGAAACACCGGTCAGGGGGCGTATCGTACGGGGGGTCGGACCCGTAGTCACCCCCACTACCGTCGGACCCCCACCGGGACGGGGGCGTCTTCCAGACCGTCGGGGAGTCGACCGGGTCGAAGACCCCTCCCTCCGTCCTCCGGTCTCGGGTCCCAGGGACGTGTGTCTACTGGCCGAGAGCCCCGGTCGACCCGTACTCTCTTCGGCCAAATATCAGGAAGGAGTACCTTGAAGTACCCGGACCCCCGTCGTCCCACCTCGTCCTCCACCTCTTTGACCCAGGACGTTCCTCCGTCCTCACTCCGAATCACGATACCACTGCCCCAAAACGTTGTGGTGGGACCCCAGCAGGTCCCTTTAGCCCCCCACCCCCGCCCCCACCTCTCGCCGACACCTCCGTCCCCCTGCAGGAGTCTCAGGTCGAGGTCCGGCCAGGCCCGGACCGAGACCGCGGGAGGTCGACGGTCCGAGTGTGTACGGAGTGCTCCACCCGTGCGGGGTCCTTCACCGGGCCGGGCGTAGAGAGACGGCAGTAGAGACAGGAGAGATGCCATAAGTGTCTGCGCCAAAACTCGGGCGGGGCTGAGTGTCCCGGGAACTCCTGTCCGGACCATCTTGGAAGTTGTGGGGTGGAGGGTAGGGGAAGTGGGCGGAACCCTCCTCCGGTTCCAGGGCAACTTCAGCGACTAGTCCTCGACGGAGTCCCGAGGGAACGTGGGTGTGTGGTCGGAGAGCTCTGAGGGTCGGAGTCGGGGTCTCGGGCCGGGTGGGTCTAAAGGGTAGCATAAGAGTCGGTCTCTTACGACGAGACGACGGAAAGACACCCCTACCGCGAGACCCGAAAGACCCGGCAGGACCGAGAGGAGAAGACGGTGGGTCCGGGTCCCCTAACTCCTCCTCTCTCCGCGGACGCCTTCTTTCCTCAACCTCCGAAGGATCACGAGTGGACTGACGACCGGAGTGTGACCACAGTAGGGGTTGAGGTCCCCGGACTCCCAGGACTCTGTCTGGGGTCCGTCTCTAGGGGCCCCAGACTGTGGGAGGACGGATGAACAGGGTCCGTAGGGTGACCCGGGAAGGGGGTCGGGGTGACCGTAATGACTTCCCGTCCCTTCAAGACGGGATACTGGTGGATCTGAGAGGGGGGTGACGGAGTGTCCCGGGGTCCGAGGAGACCGGGGCGGAGGACGTCGGGGAGTCGGAGGTATACCCGGGGTGTGGGAGAAGGCGGGACCAGAGTCTGTCTGTCCTACCTACAGACGAGTCGACCCACGTGATCCTCTACCCGTTTCGGGTCCCTCTGTCAACAGGCGAGACCAAGTCCCAAGGACCCTCGGGTCCACGGATGTCCAAGGCGTAGGAAGGACACTAGACGTGGACCGCACTGGGACAGTAGGAGGGCTGTAAGTCTACTTTATTCTCTCCGTGGTTCGCCACTCCTCCAGACGACCCCGACCGCACCGAGGACTCGCGGACTCGCAGGACAAACTCGGGTCTAGATGGACTGGGTACCTGATTCGGGAAGAGTCCGGTCCCCTACCCACAGGGGTTGGGGGTTGGAACACGCCACCTTAACGACAGACCCACGGCTCCCTGGTGATTCAACTTGGTCTCGGGTAGGGACGGGGGAATGCCGAGACTCAGGTCGACTTCATGGTCTAAAAGGAATAGACCGGTCCTTGGTGTCGGGAGTCGGTTTGTGGTTCGGAACAGAGAAAAGAATCGGAGAGAGGAGGACATTCGGGTGGTACCCTCTCCCCATCGAGTACCCAGGGAAACGTCTCGTCTCACTACCACCAAATCGGCGATTCAGCACAGACTGAGGAGACGTTGAGGTCTACGAAAACTTGACACCACAACCTCTTCTGAGAACTGTCAGAGAACCTGACATTCGTCTAGGTTGGTCAGGTAGGATTTCCTTTAGCCAAGAATTATAAGTAACCCTCCTGACTACAACTTCGACTTCGAGGTTATGAAACCGGTGGACTACGTTTCTTAACTGAGTAAACTTGTCTGGGACTACGACCCTTTCTAACTTCCGTCCTCTTCTACTCCTACTGTCTCCTACTCTACCAACCTACCGTAGTGATTGAGTTACCTGTACTCAAACTCATTTGAGGTCCTCAACCGTTACTTGTCCTTCCGGACCACACGGCGTCAGGTACCCCAGTGTTTCTCAGCCTGTACTGACTCTCTGACTTGACTGACTTAACTCGGCAGAACTTAAGATCTAAGACCGGTCGACGTCAGAAGGATCACCGATTCGATTCCTTTAGAACTCTTTAATTTCGATATATAGACTTTTAAAAGGGACATAACGAAACTGGTGGTCCTTCGAGTTCCATTTTAATGTATCCCAAGTTGACTTGTTGATCTCGAGTTCCAACCGTTGACGAAAGAGAGACGTAAGGTCGGTCTGACTAGTTTACACGACTCGACTCTTCCTAAGTCTCCGACGTGACTCCCTCTAGTCGACCTTCGTATCGGGCTCGTGTAGACCCGAGTCTCTTACTCTGGGCACTAGTCGATCACCGCAGACGACACTCGCGTCGGTACCCCTTGTGTGAGACCCGTGTGGTACGTGAACGGCAGTGGTCCGACCCGTTGAGTGTGAGCACAAATAAAGTAAGTTCGGATACGAAGAAGTGACGCCACGAACAACGAGTCAGTGAGTCAGCGCAGACGGAGACGTCGGGGTACCTAACGTCGTGCGGTCCGAAGGGACAGGAAGTGACAGAGGGTCCTAAACGAGTTTGAGTACAGGTAACTCAGCTACTACGACACGTTGCTACGGTAGGAGACAGAGAGGGAAGAGGAGGGGAGTTGGAAAGGGTCGTAGTCCCAGAAAAGATTACTCAACCGAGAAGCGTAGTCAACCGGTTCCGTAACCTCGAAGAAGTATTTAAATAATAAAAGAGATAACAAAATATAAAATAATATACATGAAGGAAACACCTTACTCCGTCTAATATTTTTATTTTATTTTATTTTAGTCGACATTGCCGAAGTGACCCTCGGGAGTCGGGAGACTCGACTAATTCTCGAGGTCCCCTTAGGAACTAATACCATTTGTCGTGGAACCTCAATTTCCAAAGAAGTCGGGTCCCGACACAAACTATGGGGACTGTCCGGGGTTGAACCCAAACGGATCCCAGAATCGGTGTCGTTCGGAGACCGTTCTTAAATTAATCGAAGTCTAGTTCACAATCTGACGAGGATTCCACACAGAGGCGGGAGGAAGGACCTATCTGTTCGTGACAGACGGGGTCCGGGTAGGAGGTCGGACCGAGAGAAACCCCTCCCTCGTAGAGATTCGAAGTAGAACAGTCCCGGACTCTTTACTTTCGTTAAACTAAGTCCTTAGTGGAACCTCCCGACAGGTTCTACGACCAAGTAAGAGGGGCCGGGTCTAGACGACGGAGGCTAGACGACTCGGGACCTTAGACGTGAAAGCGGTCGACGTGGGGTCCCTCTCAGAGTGGTCCGAGGACCCTACCCCGGCGTTACGGTGGACCACCGAGGACGACTTTGTGGGATGGGTGACGAGAAGGACGGGGGGAAATCCCTCCACTCAGGGGGGGTGGGTGGGGGAGGAGACGGAGGTCCCGGAGTCTCTTCCGTCTCTCCTCTACCACCTCGTTCACTGGAGGATCTACCCGGAAAGGAGGTCGGAAGGTCTGGGTGGTGTGAAGGTCTGGGTGGGTCCCCTGAGGGGCACGAGTATAACGATTTCGTCGGCGGTCCCGTCTCGTAGACGTGTCGGGGGGACTCGAAGCACCCACACACGACCCCAAGTTGAAGGAATGAACTCATTCATGTTGACTCTCGAAGGAAATTTCTAAGGAGAACACAGAAAGTTTTGGAGGACTTAAGACGCGTAGCATGAGGTAGTGTAAAGAAGTTATACTTTTATAAAGGAAGAAAACATTTTTTTTTTTTTTTTATCTACGAGATCTTTCTCCGTCTGAAATAAGACACCGAAGTGACTGGGTGGAGGTGTCAATCGGGTGAAACCCAATGAAAGACCCCCGTGGACATGGGATCCCCATGTTAACTGTGGACAAACTTGTGTGTGTAGTTTGGGGTCGGTGCGGCCCTCGGTCCGTTTACCTAGTCTCGGTCCGTAGTGTCGCGAGCACACGGTCGAACTTGCCCCCCGGTCTCCACGGGGATTTCCTCGGGGACAGGACCCCTGTCGTCCCTCCGCGAGCGGTGAGAAAGGGTGTCCGGGCCGGTGGGGTAGGTGTAGTCGAGCGGGGAAACCAGGAAGGGGGGACCGGAGCCTTCGTCGTAGAGGTGGTGCCGTCCGACCTAACAATATTTAGGAGAAATTATTAGACAGTACACACAAAATGTCTCGACACGGGACCCGGGGAGGGGTGAGCGGAAGTTCCGTGTTGGAATGGGTGGGTAAGGGACCCCTTGTCTCGTGTCCTCTTTCGTAGGAGTGAAGGGACCTGGTGAGTCCCAGGACCACTTACGTCCCGGTCGAGACACGGTGTGACCTTCGCAAGTGGGGGACGAAGGGATTCGTCAGGTCCCGGTCAGGTCTGGAAGTAAAGGTCCGGTGGGGGGTGAAGTCGGGTCGAGTGCGTCCGGGACGAGGGCGTCGTACCGGGTCTGACCGGACTCGACGACCCACCCCGACCCAGTCCGACTTCTTCCCCAGGACGAAGAATCCAGTCCAGTTCGGGTGGGAGAGGGTGATGGAGTTCCTTTTACCTTTTTGGTTTCTGTCTTCGAAGTCTCACCCTTTGTTTCGACTGGGTGCGTCACCCGTCACTCTTGGGTCCCGCGGAATAGGTTGGGGGGAGGGTTGGGGGGTGGGTCAAAAATTGTGTGAAAGAGGGTATGTTATATATGTCGGGGGTTCCGTCCATCTTTGGGTCGGGTGGACACGTCCCTCGTAAAAGAAACCCAACGATTCTGTTGGAACCGTCTGTCCCTCGCGCACCTCCTCGGTGTCTTATCGACCCCGAATTCCGACTGCCGTCTTTCCGTTCCTCTCCCCAAGTTCAGGGGTCCTTCGTGGGGGGTGAAGGTCGGTCGTGCCCTGCCTGTTCCCCAGAACCGTCACTCCACCCTCCGCCCGGACCTCACCCCCTCGGGTCCTCTCTAGGGATCCTCGGGACTCCAACCCCCAGTCCGTCCCTCCACCCCTGTCGTCGGCGGAGTCATGAACCCGTGGAACGACATCAGAAGTCTTACCTGCGCGGCCGTATCCTTGTACCTGTCCTTGTAGGGTTCCTCGACCTCTCCCTATCCCACTGTCAGTCTCCGCCCTGGGGTCTCCTCGTAGGACGCCAGGTCCGGTCGTGTGTCCCGGACTGGACCTACTTCGGCTAGGAGTCGATGTCGGAGTCCTGGTTGGACACCGAGTCCACCGTCTCCCGGGACACTCCCCGCCCCCAGTCCGGTCCGAACGGTGCCCCGGAGATCTTCGGCTACCCGGAGTTGATTGGGGAGGGAGGTGGGGCCTGTAGACGTCTCGTCCAACTTAGACCACCTCCCGTCGTGCCCCACCCACCAACCTCCCCTCCCCTGGGTCTGGAGCTACTGTCGCTGCGGGTGTGTGTGCGGCTCCTACTGTGGGTCTAAGAGGACGTCGGTCGGGACGTGGAAGAGGTACGTCGGGATACTCGTCTCTTGTGTCGGTGCAGTGGGGTGCTACCCGGCGCAGTGGGACTGTGCGTCCTAGTGGCCCCCGCCCCGGCGGGGTCGGGCCTCCAGGTCGTCTCACCCCAGACCCGCCAGGAGCTTACCTAGGTGACTACTTGTGTTTCTACTTCCACGTTTACTGCTCGTTTGTCTACTTAGTTTCCTTCCGTCCTTGTCGAGGCACTTCTTTCCAGCTACCTCGTTATCGGGTCCACTCCGACCCCCGGTCTCCCAGACTTGGGTGACAGCTCGGGTCGGGGGCGGGGGGCTGTTGGTAGGTGCGGGTCTCCCAGACTTGGGTGACACGGGGCTCGGGTCGGGGGCGGGGGGCTGTTGGTAGGTGCGTGGAGGACCATGTGGCCGGTCAGGAGCCCCAACAACGGCGAGACCCAAGGCAACGGTTTCCCCCGGAGCGTCTTCGGGAAGACGCCGTAGTACCCCCGTAGTAGGAGTAGTGAGAAGAACGTCCTTGTCCCCTTCCACTACAACCGCGCTAAGTACTCGAGCCACAAAAGGCAGGTCAACTCCTTCGACTGGGTCGGCGTCGTGAAGTGGATCGCCCCCCTTCCCTGTCCCACGAGCTCGGGTGGCGGACGAGTCGACCCCCGAAGGACCTGTCCTCGAGTGTAGACGGGGTAGGTCCAGACGGGGGGCTGAGGGTGGGGGGTGGGGCCAGAGTCGGTTTGGGGGTCCTAATCTCAAA
Organism: Capra ibex; assembly: GCA_006410555.1. Taxonomy (NCBI): domain Eukaryota; kingdom Metazoa; phylum Chordata; class Mammalia; order Artiodactyla; family Bovidae; genus Capra; species Capra ibex. Next base: position 7,249,587 of record SJYO01033645.1, read on the forward strand.
TCCAAAGTGAAACCCGAAAGACTCGGTGTTCCTCAACTTTCTCCGAGAGTCCTTTGTGGTGTTTGAGACTTTTGTCGTCTCCTGTTTTAGTCTTCGTCGGTTTTATCTTTTTTGTCTTCCCTGCCGGTGCGACCTTCCTGTACCCGCACGTCCTGTACTCCTCCCGTCACCGCAGGCTGCCCCCACACCCCGACCTCAGTCCGGTGGCGCGAGGTTAGGTCAAGACGGTGGATGGTCGATGAGTTGAGACCAGTTTCGCGACTGGAGTTGAAAGGGTAGACCTTTTGCCCCCTTCGAGTGAGTGAGGGATTGAGCTAGACAATGCTCCTACTTTACCCTGCTCCGTCGGTTCCACAGGTCGGGTCCAGTCCTCCCGCGTCGCCAGCGGGTCCTCTCCGACCAAGGTGGGCGTCCGAGACTCGTGTACGACCTCGACGCCAAACCGAGACTCGAAGGACCGACGGTCTCACTTCTCCCTCTGCACCACGGAGACGGAAAAATCTCGTCTTTTACGAGTTCTACTAGGACTGGGTTTCTTTCGAGCACTTCTCCTGGGGTGCTCCGAAGTTTAGTGTCCGCCGAACTTAGCGGCAGCCCTGGCCCTAGAGTCCCCGCTCCGGACACAGGTCTTTTACGGGGACTTCCGTCTCGTCTCAGCCCCACCCGGACAGGTTATAACCGGGACGGGACACGTGTCCGTTGAACGACGTGAAGAGACTCGGGGTCAAAGGAGTAGACCTCTTACCCCACTACTGTCGGTGAGACGATCCCGACTTCCCGATCATGCCCACTCGACGCACGGTGGTACGGGTCGTGCACCAGTGAAGGGGCGTCCGGAGGAAGGGGAGACTTCACTGCTCAAGGACGTGTCGTCGGGCCACCGGTCGTCCCCCGCACGGACCGTGTGAGTCCGCAAGTGAGCGAGACCAGTCAAAGATCAACTCCCGAATAGAAGATGGAACGAGGAAAGAACGACCGCCGGAGGAGAGGTAGTTCTTTCCGACCGTGGAGACTCCCCGTGGGTGTCGGGGAGTGTGTGGGTTCGTTTCACTTCGTCGAAGAGAACCAGCAAGTTGACGTGGTCCGTCTCGGGACGAGTGGTCCCGGGGGACGTTCCTGTGGGGGGCACAGAGTCCCGGGGACGTAGCATTGTTTTATAGTGGTGAGTGTCCGGTGCACTATTCACGGAGCCCGAAATGTTTGAGTAACGTGCACTCGCACCTAGTTATCAGGGTGAAGTCTCTACTCCTCTGACTCAGTCTCTTCCGGACCGGTCCTTCATCGACTCAGAACATAAAGTCGGGGACCCTCGGACTGAGTGACGGACAAAAGAATCGTGGTAGGGTTCGTCGAGACTATCTGTAGTTCAGTGGCTCTCCAGGACGGACGACGTCCTCTAGGGGGTCAGTCAGGTGGAGGAGGGGACTGTGAACAAATAGGACCCTGGGGGATTGGGGCTAGAGTCGTTTCCCAGAGTCGTTTACACCTAGTTTGGTTTCCACCCTACTGTTACAGAAGGACACGCGGACCTCGGAGCGTCCACTGTGTCCGGGGGGCACAGTGGTTTGTCACTGCGTACATCCGGTCCTTTGCAGAGGGAGGGAAGGAAGTGACGAGCCTCTTGTCTACACGGGTGCACCGGTCCCGTCTCTAGACGGAGATCAGAGGCCCCCGAGGACGACAGTCCGAAAGGACGCGACGGGGAAGGGACGGGGAGTGTGGGTGTCCGGAGGGACTTCCGTCGCCCGCCCGTCCCGGTCGTCCAGGAGAACACTGTCTCCCCGACCGATGCCGGGCCCCTCCCGTCCAGGTCCGGTTCTCGCGTGTGGCAGGTCCTGGTGGGTTCCCCCCGCAGACCCCGGAATAGGGGCTCCCACAAACGACACACACCACTGACCAAACTGTAGTTCCGTCCTTGTGCCTGTAGTTCCGTCCGACCCTTGGGTCAGTCAATCAGTCGGGCAGAGAGAGAAGGTGAAATTAACTCCGCTTTATGCGATTTCACATAACCCGAAGGGACCACCGAGTCTGTCCTTTCGCAGACGGACGTTACACCCTCTGGACCCAAGCTAGGGACCCAGCCCTTCTAGGGGACCTCTTCCCTTACCGTTGGGTGAGGTCACAAGAAGGACCTATTAGGGGTACCTGTCTCTTCGGACCACCCGATATCAAGTACCCTAGCGTTTCTCAGCCTTTGCTGACTCGTTGAAGTGAAGTGTGACTTCACTTGTTTACGTAGAACTACTTGAAAAGATGGGAACAACTGTATTGGCGGTGGACCTAGTTTTAAACTTATCTTGTAAGGAAAGTGGGACCTTCCAAGGGTACGGTAGAGGGGTCTCCGCCTGAAGTGCACCCGGACACATCGGAGAGTCGAACCTGTGCGTCAGAACATTGGAGGTCCCCCTCGTGGGTCGGACCGACCTCTCCTCGCCCACCTCCTGACGGGGGTGGAGAGACCGGTCCCCACCCCTCTCGCGACACTTAGGACCTAGTCGGAGGTCCGGACCCCGGGGACCCGTTTCTGAACACCCCCAGTGACTCCCAGCCCGTCCTTCTCCCCGACGAGTCCTCGAGGACTGGGGTCGTCTGTGTGTGTGTGAGTGTGGTGGTCGAAGCAGATAACCCGCGCGTCCGGGTGTCCGTGGGTCTCCGGACAGGCGCCCGGGGAGTGGACTCGGACGTGCATCAGGGTCCGGAGGACGTCCGGCAGGGGCCTCGGCAGGCACATCAACACTTACTCGAACCAGTGCTACGACGGGTAGAGGACGAAGTCGACGTCTCCTCTCTCGTGCCTGGTGCCAGTCGTACGAGCTTTGGGCGCTGGGGTAGGGACCAGTGTGCACGAATTCGACGGAGAGGCGGTACGGGGCTTTGCGGCCCCGATGCGAGTGACGAGTCTTCGTACAACAGTGGGTAAGGTTGGTGAAAGGACCAGGAGGGACCCGCGGTCGGGGGGGCGGCTGGGGTCACGTCAGTCTCAGTCGGTGGGGGCGGGTTGGCAGAGGAGTCGTGAGTTGTCACGCACTCGGACGTCTGCTCTTAGACAGGTGCAGGTCGCCGCCCGCAGAGTGGTTCAAGCCCTCTTTGTGACGGCAGAAGAGTTGTCGGGTGTTCCGGGATGTGGAAAACCGGTCGAGCAAAACAAAGAAACACAAATTAATTAAATGAAAAAATTAACTTCCTATTAAGAAATGTCTTAACCGGGACGACGAAGGTCTGGAGCAAAGGGACGAGAAGACGGAAGGAAAAATCAATGCCCCAGAAACCCGTTCCGCGTGAGGACGGACCCCGGAAACGTGAACGACAGGGGAGCCGGATTTTAGAAGAAGGGGGTTTATACTTACACCCAGTAAGAGGGTGAGAGAAATCTCGAGAGGAGTTTACCGAGGAGGAGTCTTGCCGGAAGGACTTGGTGGGTCCTTTTAGAGTCGGGACGGGATAGGGGACGGTCCGGGGGGAATAGGATGTTCCCCTCCGGGCGACGTCCAAAAAGGGGCATCGGAGCAGTATCGTACGAGTAGACGAAGGTCCTAAATGCCAGAGAGAGCGGGTGATCTTGTCCTCGAGCACACCCCCCGTCGCTGACTCAGACTCTGTCGGACCGGTCCCCTTCACACGCCGCTCGTACCTCTTACTTGTGTGCTCCTTGGGACGGTGGACGGGTCGAGGTCCCGGGGGGGTTTCGAGTGTAGACGAGCCGACCGACCCTTACATCCCAGGGACACCCTCCTCTCCCTTCGTGGACGAAAAGTGATTGTGACGTCTCCTTTGTGAGCAAATATTTCTTCCACCCACACTCCACGACCCTAGTTTTCCGAGGCCGGGGGCTCCGGAGAAAGACCCCAAACTTGTCTCCTAGAGTGATACCGTCGAAAAGTCCTTGGTCGGGTGACACGTCGCCCTCCACTCTGGGTTTGGCCGGGGTGGACGTCTGGAACGAGTTCCCGGAGGGGCCCGCGGGGTCGACGTTGTCCGACGATTGCCAGTGGAGAACAGGGGTGTTTTGGAGTCCCGTTCCCCGGACTCTCCTCGCCCTTGTGGCTCCCCTGCCAGGGTACGGACGGGGAGTCAAGGACTCCTTCTCCTTAGCCCCTCCACCCTGTCCCTGGAGGTCTACCCCCGAAAGTCTCGCTCGGCCGAGTCTTGAGGTACTCGCCCCCGAAGGAGGTCGAGGGGTACTTGCGTCGCGAGTTTCTTGGGTGTAGGACGTCTGACGGGACGTCCGGGCCGGGGGAGGCAAGTGGACGGGGTCTTAGCGAGAGACAGGGAGAGAATGGTATTTAAAGAATCAGTTTATAAAGAGACCAAAATGACCGTCTCTAGATGTTGAACGTTTTCGATCGGACAGTTATTGATTAGTGTTGTCATCGCCGGTTGAAATTAGTTCGAACAATAATGGTCATGGCACGCTTCCTGAAAATTACGTAATAAACTGATAGGGAGGTCCGTCTAGCTTCCGGATCCATAATACCTCTCCGTCTTTTGTTCCGGGTTTCTCCAATTAATTGAACGGGTGCCAGAGTGTCGGTTCTACACTTCTCGACCCCAGACCTGGGTACAGACTGACTAAGGTCTTGGGTCCAAAAATAGACACCTCGAGATAGTCGTAGATTTGGTGTACCGGTAGCGAACGTTATCCAGTCTGGTCAAAGAAAGAAAAAAAAAAAAAAGAAATCGTGAATTAGAAATTATACAAATTAAACCAGTTTTAGATACCTTCAGATGTTTTTAGATGTCTGGTATACCGACACATTGCGTTACGTACTACATAATATTGTCATGGTATGCCTCTTACATTTTACATTTCAATCTGTAATCCAATTGTGTGTCTACACTTATATCAGAAAAGAGATCACGACTGTTCCTGGTGAATGAAATTTTAAGAGAATTGTTTATTAATTTTCGACGGGTCCATAGTAAAACTTGACGCCACAACCTCTTCTGAGAACTCTCAGGGAACCTGACGTTCCTCTGGGTTGGTCAGGTAGGATTTCCTCTAGTCAGGACCCAGAAGTAACCTTCCCGACTATGATTTCGATTTTGAGGTTATGAAACCGGTGGAGTACGTTTCTCATCTGAGACCTTTTCTGGGACTACGACTCTCCCTAACCCCCGTCCTCCTCTTCCCCTGCTGTCTCCTATTCTCCCGACCTACCGTAGTGGCTGAGTTACCTGTACTCAAACCCACTTGAGGCCCTCATTCGCTACCTGTCCCTCCGGACCACACGACGCCAAGTACCCCAGCGTTTCTCATCGCTTGACTTGACTTGACTCCATAGTAAAATTCGAGGGGATCAAGAGAACAAACCTTACTTTGGGGAACTCCAGTGACGTTGCTCGTCAAAATTTGGTCTCGGCGAACCACCAAACGGGTTCAATGTGTCACTCCCGACAGACGACGTCTTAGACTCGGAGAGACGGGGCTGGGAGAGACGAGGTGGAGACGAGACGTCACTCGTCCACTGGGGACTCCGCGCCTTTCTTCCGCCAGGGGTCCCCGTAAACGTCTCTCTCGCCAGAGGGGGGTGTAGGAGGGTGGCCTGGAGGGGGGTGGCTGGACCCGAGATAAATATGGGCCGTACCAACGGTGTTGTCGGGTCTGAAGGGACAAAGTCCGGGGTCTTTACTCTTCCGCTACCTTCGACCCACCAAAGGTGACTCCGACCCACCAAAGGTACCTTTGTGGTGTAGGTAGGAGGTCGGGTCTTACCCCGACTCCCTGTGTTGACCCGGTCCCCCCGGTGCCGTCGTCCCCGACTAAGTCGAGCCGCAACTACGGAACCCTGGGGTTACGGGCCCTCCGTCACAGCCCTCGGACCCCTTCAATGGGACCGTTGGTCCGACAAGGACTCTGTCCCTCTTCGTCCCTCTTCGTCGAGTGGTAGAGTGAAGTGGGGACGTCCCCGGTGAGACACCCAAGACGGACGGGGTACGGGTGAGAGGGAGGAAGTTTGTCGTTGAGAGAAGGAATCGTCATTCGTGGGGAGTTTGGGAGGTACACCGGCTCCTCAGGACGGGGGAGCGACGGTCCCCGTTCGTTTTTGGGTCCGACGGTGAATCGCGGAAGATGTGGGACCATGTCACTCACCAAGTCCCTACCCGTTCACTGGGTTCCAGTGTGGGCTCCCGGGAGCGAAAGCCGATTAAACCACCCTACTCCCGGACTCATCGGTGAGGTTTGGGGGGTCCTCCTTCGGTCGCTTCCACTCGTCTCGACTCCTACTTCTGTCAGTCACGACCACCGACTCGGACCTAGGTCGGCTCGGACGTCGGTCCCGCCCGGTCAAAGTCAACCCAATGACAATGTACATTATTTCTCCGAACGGATCCTTACCGACGTATTAAATGTCGGGTCACATTTCACTTTTACGTCCCGAGGAATGAAGTTTTACTAATCCTTAAAGTTCTGTGGTCGGGGTCGTGTCTTTCGAAGCTTCACAGCCTACGACACACCGACCGACGAGTCACATGTGCGGATCCTTCGACCAGGACGAGAACGGGTTATGGTAGGAGGAGAGAAGGGGTTTCTCTTTTGGTTCCGCGTCTGTCACTCTTCTCGACGTGTTCTGGTCTGTCGACCGTCCGACCCCTCCGTGTGGGTAGTGGTCGATGTACGCGGAGGTCCTGGGGCTCTGGGACAGCGTCGTTCGGCGGGTCGTAGGGGTGGGCTGGGGCCGGGACGGCGGGAGACCCTGTGGAGAGGGGGCTGGGGGTGGGGTTCGATGCGAAGATGCAGCGAAACACCACGCTGAAAAGACTCTCTCCATGTTAGTCTTCTGTCGTATAGTAGGTTTTGATTCTTAGGAAAAGCATGAAAAGGTACGAGACGAATTTACGAGGGACGCTACCCCTTGAGTCACGGTATGTTTTATCGTGTAACGTCCCTCCGAGAACCATGTTAGTCAAGTAAAATTCAACGCGGGTTTACCGAAGATAGGTAATCAAAGGTAGGAGGGAGACGGAGGGTTCAGGGTCGACCCTGGTGTGTCTTGTTTAGCCTAGCAAGAGAGGGTCCTGTTTGCAGTAAGTCTACAAACTCTGGGTTGGCGTGGAGGGATACGGGGAGGAGGGGTCCCATTTGGAGGTCCGAGGAGACGTCGGAGAAACCCTACCACAAGTCGGGAGAGAGGTACGAGATTACACGGTTTGACGGAGAGTGTTACTCCCCAGGGGTCCGTTACTCTCCCTGGGTGTGGAAGAGCGGGGGAGGGGGACATGGGTGTCTTCTCCAACGGTTCGCGAAACTCCGAAGTAGGACACTTGGACCGTTCTTTACTCCTGGGAAACGGGACCTTCTACACCTCCCCCATCGTAAAAGTGAGAATCACCGGTGGATCCAGAAAGGACTTTCAGACCGACGTTAGATGTATTGGTCGATGGCTTCTTAAGTCGTCCCCCGGCGCAGTATATGCAGACAGGGGGCGGTGCTATCCGAGGGACTCCCGCCCGGGCTCAGTCCGCGACCTCGGTCTGTACGTCCACGAACTGAGACGGGTGACCAGAGGTGTCAGGGAAAGGTCTTCCTGTCAGACCCACGGAAGAAGGGGAAAGGGTTTTCCCTTCTCTTTCCAGGGGTGGTGGGGGTGGAGGTGGGGGCAGGGCTGAGGTCGGTGGAGGGACACCGGCACCTTTGGGTTCGATCACTTAGTCCTTCAAAGGTACCGTCCCTCTCGACAGAGTGTCTTGTGCGACAGGAGTTCCTTGAGCAAATCAGTGGACACACAAGGGAGGATACCCGTGACCGACCAACCGATGACACCCGGGGACCGCCCCCTCTCCCTTCCTCCTCTTTCCCTTATTACCGAAAGGACCGGCCGGTGGGAGAGACGCCTCGTGTGTCGTCAGGTCGACTCGGGGGCAGTGGTGGTCGTCGGGGGACGGAGCCGCGGTCGCTGCTGGGTCTAGTGCGCTCAGGGAGGGGAGTGCGAGAGTCGGGAGTCCGGAAGACGAGTTCGACTTTCACTTTCACAATCGGCGAGTCAGCACAGACTGAGAAACGCTGGCATACCTGACAGCGGACGGTCCGAAGGGACAGGCACCTTAAGAGGTCCGTCCTTATGGCCGCCCCCAACGGTATGGGAAGGGGTCTCCTGGAAGGGCTGGATCTCTGACTTGGGCCCAGTGGACGTAACGTCCGTCTAAGAAATGGTAGTCTCGGTGGGTCCCTTCGGGGGGACTATGTTTGAGAGTCTCGGAGTCACCGGAGTGTGCACGTCCAGTCACCCTGCCGGACACACTCACGTGGGTCGGGTCGTGGGTCGTGCAAGACCCTTGGTCAATGATCAAGTGGGAGAGGACGTGACTGGGGACGGGTGGGAGGTGGTGGGTCTTTCTTGTTTGGTCGTAGGGTCTCACTGTATCGACCCTTACCGGACTCTCCAGTGGTCCCCGAGCCCCTCCGACTCATTGTACAGGTTCCGGTGTATCGTCCGTTGCCGTCTTGGGTCTGGACTCAAAAAGGGTGATTTACCCCCGACCCATTACTAGTCTGTTCCTTTGTCGGTCTCCTTAGAATTGAGGTATGGATTTGGGGCCAAGGGTGTCGGGAACGATTATACTCGTAACTATGACCACTGTTATCCTTGTCGACGGGTAAGTGACTCGGGCATGCTCCGTAATCACTTCAGTCGTTGCCACTGCTATTATCGTTTGAGAACGTCACTACGGTCGTGCGGAGACGAGACCCGGTCCGCCTGTGATCCGGGAAGGGTGGACAGTTGCGGAGGTGGGAACCACGCGATGAATATTCCACCGGAAGCCCCGGTCACGCGGGGCCGTGACTCTTTGCCACCCTAAACTCCGTCCCGACCTCCCGACGCACGGTGGGGGTGTCAGAGAAGGTAAGACATGAAGGGTCCTCCGTGGACTTCCCCCATTCGGTTCCGGTAGTTGTTCGAGTAAAGGTAGGCCCAAGCTAAAACGGTGGTTTACTCAACACTCACCATACAACCCAAAGACTTCACAAAAAACCTGAAACCTTAATACCGATTCCCTCTCACCTGGACATCCTGACGACGGCAAACTGTTTCCTCCTTTGACTCCGTGTCTCCCCGACTCATTGAACGGCTCCCAGAGTCTCGCCCCGAGTCCGTACCCGTCGATCCAAGACCCCAGGTCCGGGACCCGGTTATGTAGACACAAAAGATGTTCGGAACTTCAGACCCGAGGGTCGTTCGGACCCCGACCCACTTCGGTCGGTCCACATAAGAGGAGGCAACTGTCTTCGTCTGGGGTGTCGAACCTTCCGGGCACGAAACGGGTTCCGCGGGTCGGAGGGGACGACGGCGGGACCTTTGTCACCGACGACCCTCCTCCCTGTGACCTCTGGTGAAGTCCCCCCGGGGTCCCAGAGTCAGGGAGGGTGGACGAGTCCTCCGGACCTCTTCCCCCTCTGCCCCGGGCAGCGGAAGGTTTTGTCGGAAAAAGGAAGTCCGAGTGGGTCCAGGGTGGAGGGGTCGACCCGGAGTAGACGTCCTTATTTGTGGTGGTTCCCTTACAAATCAGAAGGTGACCCTAAATGTTACACGACCCTTTCTTTTTTATTTAGTAAGTAAGGTTGAGCCCGCTCGCCCACCGCGGTCTTGAAGGGGTCACTTCGGTCCTTTAAAGGGGGACGAAAGGTCTCTTCCTTCACCCGGCTCCCCTCCACCCGACCCCGACCCCCGACCCCCCCGTACTTCACACCTCAGACCCTCGAACCCCCTCCGTCTCTTCCCCTGTCATCCCGTGGCACTGTGTGTGTCGGACCTGATATCAGTCCTCTCGACTAAGAGGTTTGGTCGGACCGAGGTCCCGACCCGCAGCGGAGACCCCGTACCGAGGACCAACCGTCGGTTCGTCTAATACGGTCGATCTCCCCTCCGTCGCACCTTCATCTCCCTTCGTGTCCGGAGCCCAACCTCACCTACCCTTAGAGGTGGGACAGCGTAAACTTGACGTATACTGGTCCCGGTTTTAAGTGACGGAAGGACCCGGAGTCCAAGAATTTGAACTTCTACGGTTATTTTGACTTTACTCACAGTTCGCTGGTCGAGTCGGGGACCCTGCTCTGACGACGAGTGTCTACCCGTGACAGAAATAGTGACACTCTACCCTGTTGTGCCCCCACTTCTCCGCCAGACGGATTGCGGCAAACTGATCGAAGACTCAGTGTCCTTGGTGAAGAGTGGGTGAGAGAACCATGACACGGTGACTGCCCCCGGGTCTCTTCGGGGTTCCCGGTGTGTCACCTTTACTTCTGGGTTAGGACGTTGGGAACGCGACCCTCTCATCGAAGGGAAGGGCGTTGTAGTCGAAAGACAGACCATTGGTTCGGTTGAAGGAAAGTAGATGATTTGACGATAAAAGGGAAAGTGGAACCGACGGTCCCTCGAGTCACAAGTTCAATCGAGATTCGAGGGTGCTGTTCTCGAGATTCGAGAACAGGGGGTCGAGTCCTTATTGCAAAAAGAGGAGAGAGCGACACAGAAGACTATCAGGAGTATAACTAAAATCGACGAGATACGGATGCAACCTTCGATCAAGGTTACAAGAATCCTTTGTCATCCTTGGTGACATTACTTTTAAAGTGGTCGCACTTGGTCCTTCGGTCCACCGGACCCAAGTTTGGCACCGAGACGGTGAATGATCGACACACCGGAAACCGGTTCACTGAATCGGAGAGACACGGACCCCAAGATGTAGACTTCGACTCCCATGAGTATGGGTACTGGAGTTTCCGAACGATACTCCTTGTTTATTTGCGTTATATATGTTTCGCAAATCACGGTCCGAACGAGATCTAAGATACTTCATAATGAACTACTACAACGACATTACAAAAGAGTTGAAGGAAGGTTCTTCCTAGACACCGTTGAACTGAAAGTTTCACCATTTTACATTCTCAGGTGTACCGGTGACCGAGACGGTCGGGGCACCCACCTACCCTTGACACCAGGACCTCCCTTCCGTCCTAGGTCGGAGTCGACCCGGGTCCCACTTGAGGCTGGTCGGGACACCGCGGACCCGGGAGTGGACCGGACCGACGACCGTGACATACGGGAGTCGGGAGTGGACCTCGTACTCACCTCCCCTCCGAGTCTTCTCTTCCGTCCCTTTCACCGACTGTGACTCGGGTCACAGACCACACACGAGTCGTCCCCAGTCCCTATTCCCCGATCGCAATGATGATGACTACGACAGCAACGATTAGTAGAGACTCGTAGACGAAGGACCGGGTAGTTGTATTCTGAATGTGTCGTCTCGACGACCCTCCTGTTCTGCTCTATTACACGCATTTCGAAGGTCTCTTATGGTCCACGTGTCTCGTCCACGAGGTGTTACGATTGACACTGTCAGTGGTAGTTGACCGTGTGGGCCACCGGTTGTCTGTCGGGGGAAGAGAGAACGCAGAGACAGAAATCTCCGACTTTCGACCTATGAGTGAAAGAGTCGGCGGGAACTTCGATCCTCACGGAAATTTTGAGTCAGACCTCCTCTGACCAGCCCCCGAACTTAAAACCTATTTTCACTACCGGCAGTGACCGTGACGGGGTCTGAACGAACGAACCAGCCCCCGAACGAAAAGTCTATTTTCCCTACCGACACCGACCGTGACGGGGTGAGGGAAAGAGGACCGGTCTCGTCGTGTCTACAGCCCGGACCACGACACCGTCGGCAGAACACTGGTACTCCGCTCACCGTACTATCTCCTTTCTACAGTCCTACTCCTACGACTTGTCTGTCGGTCTTGGTCCCGGAGAACTCGAAGGTTTGGACTGAAGACCAATTTAGTTGTTGTATGCAGGAATCTCAAATTCGGGGTCATACAGACTAAAAGATAAGGAATTGTGACTTCCAGAAGGGAGACTGTACCCTTATTGTAAAAGTACCTGGCAGAAGAGGGACCCGGAGTAGACGCCTGCTCTACGACTCTTAATACGATTCACAAAGCGATTCTATTAGAGTGACTTAGTAACGTCGTTGGGACTCTCAATTTAATAAGTACTGGGGGCCAATGTCTTCCACTTTGTCCTTGTCTCTCCGTTCGTCGAACGGTCACCGGTGTGTCGATCCTTCACCACCCCAGGTCAGTTATAACCCGGGTCGTCGCTGAGGTGGGGGGACATAACGGAGGCGGGTGGAGATCGTAAGACGGTACACTGGGGTCCCTTGGTCTCCGGGACCTCCGACTGGACCGTGGACGTTCTAAGGAAAAAAGAACCCCCTAGGATCAAGGGGCTGGTCCCTAACTTGGGTGTGGGAACCGGTACTTTCGTACGTCAGGATTGGTGGTTTAACGGTCCCTTAAGGGGTGGAAACCCAAAGAGGTACTGTTGGTGCTCCGGAGAACAGACAGGGGGTGGGGGTCCGGTGGGGGTGGGGGTGAGGGATGGGTGTATCGATCAGGTCGGGTCCAGCCCCACCCATCAGGTCGGGTCCAGCCCCACCCCTGTCCCAGCCCCCCACGAGTGGACCGGGTACAACTTCATCTTCTTCTGGGGACGTCAGTGGACCCGTTACTCCTAGTCGTCCTCCTTCCGTTTCATGACCCCTACGTCTCGTGTGTCAGTCGTCCCAGGGGTGGTGCGGGAGGAGTAGTGCCTACGGGGGTGGGTCTGACCCGGTCCCGGGGGACCCGTCCTACTCCACCCCCGCGACCCACCTGTCACGACCCCCCCTGACATGAGTGGTAGGGGTCGTCCGTCGCCTGGAGCAACTGCCGTGGGTCCGTCGGGTCCTTCGGGTACTCGTACCACTCCCGGGGGTGCGACTACTTCTGCATCCGACGGTGGAACTTGCTCCACCTCCTCCAGAGACGGTCCCCTCTTCTGTAACCTAAGTCGGACGGACAGAGTGGGAACGACTCACGTTTCAGCCCCGTCCCGACGCCGGTGTAGGGACGGCACCCCAGCCCTGTGACCCCAGTCGGTAGGTCGGTCCGTGGACGAGGGAGGGGGCGAAACCTCCACCGGAGGGGATCTACACACGGGGCGGGGAAGGGACGAAATGAAAAAGAGGAATCGTGAATTCCCTGACTTTTCGGAAATCAAAATGACTGAAGAGAACGAGTAGCAGACGTTGAGCGTCCTCGGACATTCGACGTACTCCCGTCCCCGGTCAGGCACGACTTTGGGGCGGGGCCCTGTCGCAGGTCGTGTCGTTTCACGACATACTCAGTGAACGACTTAATTGCTTTGTCTGACCGTCCAAGGCGACACCGATACCTGTGTCTCCGGGTGGAAGGAGGTACAGGTATTTGTTGTTTGTACCGGGTAGAACGGGTGAGTGATACGGAGTCCCGAAGTGTGCAGACGGTCTTGAGACGGGCCGTCCGTGATCGTGCGGGTAAAGTGTCTACTCCTTTGACTCCGAGTCTTTCCGTGTAGTCGTTCCCGGTCTCGACCCTAAACGCTTATCCGTCTGGGTTATAAAACAGGTAGACTACGTTTCTCTCTGAGTGACCTTTTCTGAGACTACGACCCTTTCTAACTTTCGTTTTCCTCTTCTCCTGCTGTCTCCTACTCTACCAACCTACCGTAGTGACTGGGTTACCTGTACTCAAACTCGTTGGAGGTCCTCTCTCACTTCCTCTCCCTTCGGACCACACGACGTCAGGTACCCCAACGTTTTTCAGCCTGTACTGACTCGCTGAGTTGTCTGAGGGTTGCGGTCCGAGAAAGGTGAAGACGTGCCCGGCAGGCGTGACTGCGTCCACAAAGAGAGGAAATAAACAAGCCGGGTGTCTCTAAATGGTCCTTGGTGACGTACGGTCCGCGATACGGTTGACGATCCATACGTCGCCAGTCAGTTGGACGACTCCAGGGGTGGGGTGCTTCCACTGCACGCCACCCCACTCCCCACACTTTCCGGTACTTCTGTGACTCCGACCGGTTCCAGTTCACTCGTGCCGTCTGCGGACTCCGTCCTCCTTCGAACCCCGTGTCCTTCTGTTCTACCTTTTCTTTCACTCTCTCTCTCCTCAGACTGTCCCCTATGCGTCCCACCCCCTTCCCCCCCGCCACGGATTACCGTTACTACCTCGGGGGGCGGCGGTCCGCCTACCTCCAGTCTTTAGAGCTGGTCGTAAAGGGTTCTTAGGGTTGTCTAGTGCGTCCTTTCTCGAGTGTAGGAGGAGGTCGAGGGTCCACACCCCACACACCTCGGGTAAGGTTTGGGGCTCCGACACTGCACGGTCCTCCCGGGCCCCCCAGCGCGGAGGGCACCCGTCCCCCGAAGCCCGCGACAGGAGACTGTCGGGGCCCACGACGTCCCTTCGACCACTTCGTGGGAGTCCCGCACCCCCCGCGCCCGTTTCGAAGGTCTGTCGTCGTCTTGCTGGGACTCTCGGAGTCACCTAGTCCTCCTGGCGGGAGCCCCTACGTCTGAGGACCCGGGTGGCGCCGACCCGTCTGAAACGTCCTCTACTGGGCCTTAGGCGGACAAGTAACACGAAAGGGTCACTGTCTGTGCCGGTCCCGACGGTTGCCCGACTGACTGGCGCTGAGGGCCACCTCTCCCGTTGGGAGTCTCCCCGACTCCAGGGGTGGAACCGGTACCTCCCATGTAGCCCGGGAATTCCTTAATGGTGTTTCGACCGCGTAACCACCCATCCTCCCCCACTAGGTCTGGGTGAAGGACCCGTGTCTGTCTTCCAAGACCTCGACTCCTTTACGGGACCGGTCGGGTGGAGTGAGAGTCCGTAGTCCCGTCCCACCGGAGGGGCGGGTCGAGGAATTTCCTCTGGGCCTCTTCGACTCGTCTCCGGGCTTCCCCCACTCACTCCTCTGAAGGGAGAATGAGGTCCGGGAATGACGGGCCCGAGCTCGTCCCCTTCCACCAGTTTAAAACGAAAAAGAATTTGAAGGACCCAAACCCAAAGTCGTTCGGGAGGGTCACTTAGGAGGAGGAGGGTTGTAGTTGACCGTGACGGACCTTTAGGTGCCACACGGTCGGGGCTTCTTCCGGGAAATAGGTTTGGTCGGACGACTTAAAGACGGTGCCGGGTCACTTCCACCGCGGTGTGGGACTAGGGAGACAGCCCCGGGTCTCGTCGATCCTCCGACGTCTGTCCCGGGTTCCCCGTTCCGACCCCCGACTCTCGGGCGGTGGTGGTGGCGGTGAGCCCCGGAAGAGGACCCTCCGGTCGGCTCCACGCCCGAGAGACAAAGGGTCTTGTAAAACAGTCAGGGACAGGAGGAGGTCCCGGAGTCCGACGAGGACTAGACTCGTTGGACTACATCCTTCCCCCGTGCATATATCGGGTCCAAGATACGTGGTTCTGACCGTAGGAAACCGGAACAACCCAGAGTCTCCATGGTTACTTCACCCGTCCTTCATCGGGTTTGGAGGGTTTCACGGGTTCCTGGTACGTTTCAGTCAACGATGGATTGGGTTTGACGACGGTTATCCGAGAACTGGGGACACCCTACACCCGTCCGGTAAAAGACCCGAAGACCAAAAAATCATACAAAAAAAGAGACACTTTATTTTGATCATTAAGCCGAAGAATTTCTACAAGATTCCTAGTCTACCATAATATTTGACTAAATTGTTAGTAAATACATCCCAAATGCTAAATAATCTTTGGGAAGATTTGAGCAAGTCTGTAATTGAACGGATTAAAGAGTGCTACCTGAAATACTGCACCAGACAATAATGGAAGTATAATGTCCATTCCTCCGTGTCTCCCACCTCATTGAACGGGTTCTAGCGTGTTGGTCATCTATCGTCTCGGTCCTGACCTTGGGACCGTAGCCCGAACCACGAGACGCAGGACTGGGCGGTACGACCGAAGACGAGGACTGTCACACTTACGCCCCATAAGACACCCCGGGCCACCATCCCCCGGCCCCCCCACAAGTCCTCGATACGGGGGACCAAAGGTAAGGACAAGGGGGTGGGAGATCGACACGGGAACCTGTTCAATGATGGAAAGGGGAGTTAAAGGAGGTAAAATTCTACCCCGACCATTACGGGTCGGGGTCCCTGAGGGTCACTCCTAAGTCGTTCCATTCCCCTCTCGGCACAGTGCGTCCGAGACCCGAGTGCGTGTGTCATCCGGGACCCGAGGGCCAAGACTGAGAGTGAACGACGCTCTGAGAATCGTTCATAAAAGGAGGGAAAAAGACTCGGAGTCAAATGAGTTCCCATATCACTAACCCGATTGTTTAATCACGAAGACTTGAAACCGACGGACCCCTTGGGGGACCCTTCTAAAAATTTTCGGAGCCACGAGGCCTCGAGGTGGGTCTGGGGACCTCAGTCTAGGGAACCCCCACCCCAGTCCGGAACCATAGACGTTTTAGTGAGCCCACGTAGGTTCCCCGAAGGTTTCGGACCGGTCAAACTCTAAGAGTCGGGACTTGTCACTCCTGGGACCCTCGCGACTCGCCCCCCCGCGACTCCCGTCTTTGCGCCACCCGGCCGACCCGGGTCTCTGAAACGAGGCTCCGTGTCACGGGTGACTCACACGTGGTGTCGGGTCCTTCGCCTGTCGGACCCGGCTCGCTCGCCCCGGCCCCTCTTACACAGGGTGGGAGGAACGTCCCTCCCGTACCCCCCACACCCGTGGGCTGACACCGTCCTTTGGGTTTGGAATCGGGGGCCTACCCCTCGTCAGGTGCGGGACGGGGGTCCTCTTCAGTCCTGACTGTCAGGGTCTGTCGTCGCCTATACCACCTCCCCCCTAGTGGGAACGAAGGGAGGGAAGTACAGGTTCCCCTCCGTGTCGGGGGGCCCCGGGGGAGGTAGTGGGTAGGATCGGACCAAGGCAAAGTAAGTTTAGTTCGTCGACAGTACCCGGACTCAGGTTTGGACGACGGAGCCCGTCGACGACCCTCCCCTTCACTCGGTTCCTGGGCGAACGACTCCCCGCACCGTAGCGACCTGAGGCGAGAGACGGAGGCAGGGTGGAGTCCTGCAGGTGACCTCCGATCGAGT
The DNA here is from genome assembly GCA_006410555.1 of Capra ibex. Lineage (NCBI taxonomy): Eukaryota > Metazoa > Chordata > Mammalia > Artiodactyla > Bovidae > Capra > Capra ibex. The sequence continues at coordinate 7,266,510 of SJYO01033645.1, forward strand.
CGTTCGGACCGTCCGAAGGACCTCCTCCGCCGCTCTTCTGGTCTTTCCGGAGGATAGTAGGACCGTCCCGTCGGAACCCGAAGAAGGGGAGGTCGAAGTTCTCCCTCTGTTCCCCGAAGGGAATGGTGGACCTGGTTTCGAGACCCCCAAGCTCAGGGTGTGGGCAGTGAGACTCCTACCCACTTGAACTCGGTCCCTGTAATGAAGAAACTCCGAGTACAGAAGTAAACTTTCCGTCCTTCAAGGATAACGGGCTCTGACGACACTCCAATTCCGTCAAATGGATACGGTTTGCGAACCGAGGTACGGACCGAATGACACTGGTGTTTGCCATCTGCGACCGGACTGCGGCGGAGTAGTGACGTGAACGGACCGGGTGGACCGGCCCCGGTCCGTGTATCATCCACGAAGCACGTACGGACTGCTAGACGGGGAGGACCGAAAAGAAGACTTGACCCTTCCCCTCCGTGATGACGGGTGCACAACGACTCGTCCGTTCACCTCCGTGCCTCCTCCATTCTCCGAAAGAGTTCCAGTCCCGTCTCCCTTCCCCGGTCCTACCTCTTGTTCGGAGAGAGTAGGGGGTCGGAAGAGGTCTGTTTAGTCGAAACAAACCTCTCCCTCTCTTTTAAGGAAGACTTTTGGGGACGCCTCTCCGGGTCCCCGTCTCACCAGTCGTAGTCCTGGACCCGTTCCGTCCGGGGCTCCCGTCGACTTTTTCCCGCCCCGCCCGAAACTGCCAGGTCCTGAACACCCTCGTCGGGGCGGACGACGGAGTGGGGAGCAAGTCTCTGTCGACCCGGTCCCCCTCGTCTCCCGAGGAATGCATTCTACCTCTACTTTGACAAGAACAGCTGGTCCTAGGTATAGGGTTTCGGGTCCTAGTGGCGCGGGTCCTGGACCTTCTTCTTTCCCCGTCAATTACCCCAGGGGAGGGTCGACGGGACCCTACCTCCCCGGTGTAGGTAGAAACGGGTTGGGTCCTACAGTCCCACCGGAGTCCGGGACTTGGGGTTGACGTTGGTTGAGGTCGTTAGGTCTCTCGTCCGGTCCTCACCCTTCAGGGATGAGAGAGACGAGAGGGGATGGGATGTGACACACGCCAGTTTGACTCCCACGGCTGAGGACGGTCCCCCTGGGAGGATGAATAGAGGACCGAGAAGGGGTCGAACCCCCGACCCTCGAAGGGTTTGTTCGGTCCGAGGTCCCGTGAACCTCGGGACGTGACTGAACTAGTAGTTTCGGGTTGGACAGGAGTCTGGAGAGCCGAGGCTCTGGTGAAAAGTGCCCTCTGAAAGACTGGGCGTCGGTTGATTCCCCCGGAGTTGACACCCCGTTAGTGGTAGCCTGGGAAGAATTTGGGTGATTTGGGTGACCCAAATTGAGGCGGTGTACAGAGAGACCGACCTGACACTCGAGGGACTCCCGTCCCCACCCAACGTACGTCGGACACCTGGACCCGTGGATGACATGGTCCCCGTCTCCTGAGTCACTCCCTGATTCAAGTACTTGGTCTGACACATGTATGTTCTAATCTTTTCCTTTCCTTACCCCACACATCACCCCGCACCAACATATCCGGGTCCGGGTCCCTAAAGGACGGAGGGAAGGGACGTGGTCATCCGTCTGGGTGTTGGACTCGGATGGAGGGGTCCACCTTGGGGGTGGTTCTAGGTGGGAGGGTAGTTCGGTCGATTCGCACCCCTCCCCGGGTGTCAGACCGGTTTCGTGTCTAAGGGCATTCCCCTACCTCCACCCCTCCGGACGTAGTGGGACGTTCTGACCGGAAGGGGACCCCGGACCGGACCCAGGTCGAACCCCTATTGTGTCACGTGGTGGTACGGGGAAATGGTGGTCGGGATCCGAGGCCGGAATCGTAGTAGGGTATTAGAGTCCCCGATCCGGTCGTCGACGACTATCTCGGGAGTCGGACGCTACTCGGGGAACCGGGGTCCCCGAAGCAGTCAGAACGAGATGTCAATAATTTTTGGTCTCGACCCCGGGACCCATTCCACTTACCCCGTAAACGAAGTGTACATTTTTGAGTCCCCTGTGGTTTTGGTGAGTCATTGGTTCTATTTACTCAAATATCGTTAGTAAAAATTCTTTGTTTCGGAGTACCCCTTTTTTTTAAGTACTGCTTGTTTTATAGTTAGAAAATTTATTTCTGTCCGAACCACAATTGACGAAAACGGAAAACTTTGCCGCGTCCCGGGGTTACACCACCCGATAACGATTGGGGCTTCGTTCATGGAACGAGCGGAGTGGGAATCTCTGTTGTGGGGAATTTCTGTCGTCGTCGACTCCGGTCCTTCCCTTTCTTGTTACTGGGGGGCTGTAGACAGGGGTCGTCGAGTGAACAGTGGAGGAGAGAGGGACAGTCTACCCGGCGATAACAGGAGTGAAATGTCTGCCCCTCTGACCCGAGGACTGGAACGGACTCCAGTGGGTTAAGTGGGTAGTCCCCGAGTTGCCGTCCAGAATAACATGTCGAACCAGTGCACCACCGTTTGGTCCCAGTCCCTAAGACCCCCAGACAGGACCCGGAGCCGGATCTTTCGGTCAGGGACTTTTGTCCTTTTGAGGACCCTGGGAACCCCACCCGGGTGGGCATTCACCGCACGGGTGTGTCGAGCGACCCTCCTTCCACCCGAACTGTCCCGGACCGTCAATCCAAAAGTTTCTGAGGACTTGGGGAGGGGTGGGGTCGGTTCGTGGGGTCGTGCCGACCGGGTCCCAGACGGGACGTGAGTGTGGGTACACTTCCTCGGGGCCAGACGAGTGGACGTAAGTACCCCGTCCCGACGTCCTTCTTGACGGGAGGGTTTATCTCTTACGTTCTGTCCCGCCTTTTAAGGGAGACCCGTTTCTAAAATGGGAGTCATCTCATTTTAGGGTCTGACGGGTCGACCCGAGGAGTCGAGCGGAGGTCCTCGGGTCGTTCGCTTCGCGGACCGTGCTAGAAAAGCCAAGGAGACGTCCAGACCCCCCTCTTCCGTTACCGTGGGGTGAGGTCATGAGAATAAACCTTTTAGGGTACCTGCCTCCTCGGACCACCCGACGTCAGGTACCCCAACGATTCTCAGCTTGTTCTGGCTCACTGAAGTGAAAACGAAAAGTAAAAGTATGTAACCTCTTCCTTTACCGTTGGGTGAGGTCACAAGAACGGACTTCTTAGGGTCCCTACCCTCGGACCACCCGAAGGCAGATACCCCAGCGTATCTGAGTCTGTGCTGACTTCGCTGAATCGTCGTCGGCGTCGTCGTCCAGACCCCTGATGCCGGACTGGCGAACGGTCCACGACGACCTAGGCACGGTCCGGTACCCTGTCGGTCCTCGCTCCGGTCCAGCCCCCCGGCTCGTGGTCCTATGGGGGAAAGAGACACTTGGGTATGACCCCGATACCCCGTGTAGGGTGTACTTGTGGAGAGGGGTCTGGGGGGTCTCGGAGGACTGTCCCCAGTCCGCGGAGTGTCCGGTCGTAGGATGGACGTCTTTCCGGTGCCGTGGGCGCCGGAGTTTTAAAGAAATCTAGACTCTTTTCGACTACTGCCCCATTAAAAGACCCCTCAAACCCCAGTGCTCCCTCCCATCCGGTCTCACATGTGCACCTGGGTACCCGTATGCACTCTTGTGTGTCGTCGGTTTCACTAAAACTTGGTGTTCAAGTTAGTGCATTGGCGAAGGGCGACACGTCCTTTGTGTCTGGGTCTAGGAAGGACCTTCCCGACAAGCGGGTCGACTCTCTCCGAGCGACCCTGGGTGAGGGGGCCACGACCTGAAGGCCAGGACGACACCCAGGCGCGCGGCGTCGGTGTATGCATTGACGTCCCGCGAGAACGACTGACGGGACTACTCCAGTCGACGGAACAATAGACGAGACAATCCCTGGTACCGGAAGTGAGGGTCGTGGAGGGTGTTGATGTCATGATAACAGGTGAACTCGGTCATAAACTACCTTCGGGTAGTCGGGCGTCTGGTGTCCGGGGCCCTCACGTCTTCGGTACCGAGAAGGTGGTTCACTTACAGATGGACCGTGGGTCGTGCCCCAGACTTATGTGTCCCGACAGTTCGTACGGGAACCGCCTACTCACTGCTCACTACCCATTTACCTGTTTGTGTGTGTGCGACAGACGAAAGTAAGAGAGTAAAGAGAGAGTGGGAGGACTCTATTTTTCGAGGGGGAGAGAGGGTGATGTCGGGGGCGAGGTATAGGAATACTCGGGAGGACCCGGTGCCGTGGGCCCCTCCCTTGTGGACGAGGGACGGTCACAGGACCTCGTCGACCCTCCTCTACTTCACTCGGGTTGGGAGTCTCACACCGGGCTCTCTTCGAGCAGATCCGAGACCAAGGCACCCCTCGGACCCTCACCTTCCCTGTGGGACCGGGGTTTGGGAGTTGGGGAGAGCGAAGGAGGTACTTCGGAGGTAGAGGCAAGGAGGACGACGTACCCCCCTCTCCCCTACAGACACAGGGACGTAGGGGTCCGGGACGGTGGAGACTCCGACTTCGGGTCTGAGGGGTGAGTCCGGGACTCTTGGGGTCCCTGTCTTGGTGGACGAGGGTGTAAGGTGGGGAGTAGGACCGACCGACCGGGAATTTCGACCCGGAGTCGGCCCTCGTGTCACGGACGGTCCCTTCCACACCAAGTCCGACATGCTTGTCGACTAAAAGTCTTCGGACCGGGACGGCCCTCGTGGGACTGGCGGTTGGACCCTTTGAGTCCACGGGTCCGGGACACCGGTAGTCACCTCCCGGTCTCGCCGTCCCGCCGGAGTCGTCGTAGGAACTCCGTCCCTTCCACCCGGTCTCGGTCCCACCCGGACGACGTCCCGTCCGTCGTGGTCTCGACAGGTACAGGTGTGTTCACACACGTACGTACACACCCGTGCACGTACACGTACACACCCGTGTACACACGTGTACACACATGTACGTGCCCACGTGTACACCCATGTACATACACACACCCATGTACGCACACGTGTGTGCACTCACGTACCTACACCCACGTACACACATGCACACACGCACACCCATGCACACACGCGTTTACATCCATGTACACATGTACATACACACACGTACATACGTTCACCCATGTACACACACGTGCGTACACACGGTCGTTGTGTGGACATTTGTAGATACACAACCCAATTTCGATACTCTCCCTCAAATCGTACTACGAAACAAAAGGTTTGAAAGATATGAGGACACATTGAATATTACATTTTTTTGAAAAGAAGGTGTTCCTTAAGTAACATCTTTTAAACTTTTTACGTCTCTTGGTTTTTCTTACTTTGGTTTATAGAGTCCTTAGGGTTGTTCTTATAAGTCTCCATAAAAGACAAGGAGAATTTTTATACGTACATATAATATATGGAAATTTTTTTATTTTAACTCAGTATTATTTGTAGGATATTTGTAAAACTAAAAAAAATTATCATAGCCCACTTGGTTATCGTACTCTCCGGTGTCGGGGGTCGTCGTGAGGAAATTACCAGAGAGATCAGGTGAGAGGTGGGTGGGGTTGGGGGTAGTGTGTGAGTGTGAGAGTGTGTGATGAGTGTGTGTGGGTGTGTGTACGTGTGGGTACATACGAGTGTGTTTGTATGTATGGGGGGGTGTGTGAGTGTGTATTAGAGTGTATGTGAGTGTGTGTATATATGAGTGGGTATTCACACATGTGTATACGTGCGTGTGTGTGAGTGTGTAGAGTGTATGTGTGTGTGTATATGAGTGGGTATTCGTACGCGTGTGTACGTGTGTATTAGAGTGTATGTGAGTGTGTGTATATATGAGTGGGTACACACATGTGTATACGCGCGTATGTGTGAGTGTGTAGAGTGTGTGTGTGTGTGTATATGAGTGGGTATTCACACACATGTATACGTGTGTGTGTAAGTGTGTATTAGAGTGTGAGTGTGTGTATATATGAGTGGGTATTCGTACATGTACGTACGTGTGTGTGTGAGTAAGGTAGTAGGACCGTTGAGGCTCCGTCCTCCTCAGGAGGACACGGTCTGGTCTCTCCTTTTAGTTCCGGGACCCTTTTCGTCGAGGTCTACACGTGCCTCGCTTGTCGTCGAGGTCCGGGTCCTCCGGACGTCCCACCCAGACCCCTCCCCGCTGCCACAGGAGTGAGACGGGTCTCGGGGCGGAGGAGAACGGGTGGGAGACCCTCGAGTCTCGTCGTCCCCTGTGGGGAGTGGCACACCCACCCTCACACCACCCCGTCGACCCCGCCCGTCTCCTCCTACCCCTCAGTCCTGGCCTGTTCCTTCTACGGCAAGAGGGGTGCGGGTGGAGGGTGGGCCTGGCGGGGGTACCGGAGCCTCGAGCCCTCTCCCTTCCCGACCCCGTCCCCGGGTCACAAGACGAAGGCGTGGCCGACCCTTGCGACCCTTAGAGGAAGGTGGGGGTGGACGAAGGTAAAGGTTGTCAGACGGACTCCGGGGTCGGGGCGGTGTGGGGGTGGTAGTCGGGGTCCGACCTTCCAGAACCTGACCCTACGGGGGTCCTTCTCTCTGAGAAAGGATCCGTCAACCTACCACGGCCAGTATGAATGTTTCTTCTCGTTCAACTTCTCCTTCTCCTTCATGAACCATTGAAACTACGTCCGACTGGGGTAGGACAGCCAGGACCTCGAGGGACCCGTCTTTTCTCCTCCGTCCACCCAGTCACGACGCGTCCTGCCTGTGGGGTCTGGGTGACTGGGAGCTAGTGGGGTCGAGTGGGAGCGGTGTTGGAGTGCTCCATCCACGATTGCTGCAGTCCAGGATAGTGTCCCCTGGGACTCCGGTTCTCCAATCTACTGGCTGGGTCTCGGTGTGACGTCTCCCCGTTCCCACACCCACCGTCGATCCCAGACCGAATCGGCGAGGTGGTCCCGACCCGGATGTCCTTTCAATGATTGCTATTGGGAGTCCGAGGGACTCCAGTCTGTGTTGGTCCTTACGGATTGCCGGTCGGAAGTCCGGGGTGCCCCGGTTCCCTCGGTCGTTTCCGTCGACCCCGACTCTGTCGACCGGACCCTGTCGACGTCCCAGGCTCGACCGGACCCCCACCCCTTCATCCGTGGTCTGCGACAAGGGTGGCGGGGCACCTCCCACCCCTCCTCGTCGATGCCTCGTCTCCCTCGTCTCCCGGGTTCCGCACCCGAAGTAGGGAAGAAGGAGGACTCGGACACCGAGGGGGACAGGTGCACCTCCATGGGAGTGGGTCCAGATTAGGTAGTAAAAACGGTTTACCCTCGAGTCGAAGTTAAAAGATGTGGAGGTCCCTGGTCCCATCCCCTCAATTCCCCCCTGTACACGGGTACAAGAGCGTGTTGTACCTTGTTTCGGCAGGTTCCTTCCTTTGCTACCGGACCCACCATCACTCCAGGGTTCACCACACGTTCGTTGTCGACTTATTTCTGAATACCCTTAAGTTCGCGATGACCCTCTTTAATCTGACTTGTGAGGAGGTCCGATGGTCCCAGGTTCCGGACCCAGGCTCTTTACACCCTTGTCGTCACTGAGTCTCGGTCCCTTCAGGTCGGAGCCATTGAGGTGGACCCCGGAGGGGGTCCGGGTCTCACCCCTCTCTTGTGCCCAAGGGGAGAACAGTTCTCTAGGTCTCTAGACGCTAGACTTCGGTCCGGACCGGGATCCTTCCGGACGACCCCCACAGGGGTACTTCCTCTCGATAACAGAAGACAGAGGGAGGGTCACGTCACGGACTGTTGGTGTCCGTGAACCATTTGACCGTGTCTTGTTTCGTCGTCCTCTTCTTTCTCGGAGAGCGGCTTCCTCCGTACGAAAAGAACGGCTGGTGCCGGGACGAACTCAAAGGAGGGGCACTTCCGTCTCCCCGACGGGGTCCGAGTCGGGGTTCGTCGGACACCGATTCAGTAGGGAAGGGCTCTTCTTGGGGTGCTGGAGCCCCTCGCCCCTACGACCGACGTAAGAACACTTTGACCTCTTCACACCTTGCCAGTAAGGAAACCGTTAGGTACGGCCGGCCCCGACAACGTGTCTCTTTCCGTAAAGATGGGAAAGACCGAAGTGCAGGAGGTAAGTCCGGCCCAGAGGTCCCGTCGGAACGTTCCAACGTCCACAAGTCTTTCCCCGCTAAAAATCTGTTCTCATTGGTGGACCGGCCGCGAAGGGGTCCCCGAGTCGTCATTTCTTGGGTGGACGGTCAAGTCCTCTGAGCCCAAGCTAGGGACCCAGTCCTTCTAGGGAAACCTCTTCCTTTCCCGTTAGATGAGGTCATAAGAACGGGACCTTTAAGGTACCTGTCAGGTACCCCAACGGTTCATCAGTCTGTACTGACTCCCTTATTTGTCTTTGTCGGTGGACCGGAGGGGGTACTCGCCGTGGCTGAGGCCCGTCGACAGCCACGCACAGTAGGGAAATCAGGAGTGCTGGACGGGTTTCCACACCTCCCAGAAGGAGAGGCCGCCCCCAGTCCCCGTCCCCCTCCGTTCACTTCATTGAACGGGCTCAGTGTCTCTAGGAATTCGTCACCACACCATAAACTCGGTATCCTGGTGGTGTAAGGTGAGATAAAGTACCCTCATCATAACGAAAAATAACTAAAAATATTCCACCGTGATCACCATTTCTTCCCGAAGGGACCCCCGAGTCGAGTATTTCTTAGACGGACGTTACGTCCTCTGGGGTCAAGTTAAGGAGCCAACCCTTCTAGGTGACTTCTTCCCAATCCGATGGGTGAGGTCATAAGAACCCGAAGGGACCCCCGAGTCGACCATTTCTTGGGCCGACGTTACACCCTCTGAACCCAAACTAGGGACCCAACTCTTCTAGGGGACCTCTTCCCTTTCCGATGGGTGAGGTCATAAGACCGGACCTTTTAAGGTACCTGATATGTCAGGTACCCCAGTGTTTCTCAGCCTGTCTGACTCGCTGAAAGTGAAAGTGAAGACCAGAAGGGACATCGAGTCTACCATTTCTTAAGCGGAGATCAAGTCTTCTGGGTCCAAGTTAGGGACCCAGCCCTTCTAGGAGACCTCTTCCTTTACCGTTGGGTGAGGTCATAAGAACGGATCTCTTAGGGTATCCGTCTCCTCTGGCCACCCGATGTCAGGTACCCCAGCGTTTCTCAGCCTGTGTTGACTCGTTGATTGTGATCACCATTTCTTAGGTGGACGGTTATGACCTCTGTATTCTCTACGTCCAAGCTAGGACCCCAGTCCTTCTAGGGGACCTCCTCCCGTACCGTTCGGTGAGGTCATAAGAACGGGCCTCTTAGGGTGCCTGTTTCGTCAGACCACCCGATGCCAAGTGCCCCGACGTCTCAGCCTGTGTTGATTTCGCTGAATCGTGTGTACTATCGAGGTCTGGGTTCCTGACACCTCACGACGGAAGGTCCTCACCGGGACTGACGTCTTTCCCCGGAGACCCTTACCGACCCTAAGGTAATTCATCCACCACTCGTGGTTCCGGTGACAAGTTTCCTCGAGACCAAACGTCCATTCCTCCTCCGTCTCCGACGAGCCGACCCTGAGGGACTATGATGTCCGTTGGAACGACCAGAGAAAGTACGCGAGTTTAATATGATCCTCAAGACGTTTCATTCGGGAAGTCGTGGGATACTCGTTTGACCTCGAGTCTCCCCACTCCCTCGAACGGGTTCCAGTTCCCACGTACCTGGTCGTTCCTGTCTTGGGTCCGGAGGACCGGGGACTCCGGTGGAGGAGGAGAGGTCCTCCGTTGACCCACCTAAGTCTACGACTTTGTCCGTCGGGGTACTAACTGTCCATCCAACCGGTTAGTCCCTTTCGGGTTTCTGATGGACTCTGAGTAGACTCCCTTCTCTTCCCCGACTCGGACCCCACTACCCACCAAGGATCTGGACAGCCGGCTCTAGGCCCTATGTCACAAAGACGAGGCGCTCACGACTGTGATGGGGAATGTCTTTGTCGTCCTCTACTTGTGCAGAAGGTATGACCCGTCTTCTACCCACCGGGGTGTTTCCCGTCCCTCAGTCGAGTCCGACCCCTGGGCGGGTCCAACGGGGACTACGTCTCACTGTAGTTGGAGTCACTCTAGTGTTACTGGTGGTTCGGGGCTCCTCTGGGGTTTCAGCCTTAGGCTCCCAGACCCCAGTGTGAGATCACCAGAGTTGAAGTCAGAGAGGTAGGTGCTCCATTCTCATTCCCAACCACATTCCGTCTCTGACCGGTCAATCCGGACACCTAGTTTAGGTTGGGTGGGAGATCTACGACATGCCGAGTGTTCTTGTCTAAAATGTAAACATTCATCAATCTTTCCATCTTTTCAGAGAGTCAGTACAGACTGAGAAACACTGGGGACCTTAAGAGGTTCGGTCTTATGACCTCACCCATCGGGAAGGGAAGAGGTCCCCTAGAAGGGTTGGGTCCCTAGTTTGGGTCCAGAGGGTGTAACGTCCGTCTAAGAAATGGTCGACTCGGTGTTCCCCTCGGGGTTTACTATGGAAGGGACTGGTCCTTGGTAAAATTCATCCACCCTTTTTTATTTTTCTAATAGAACATTGTGTGCTTTAAGTTTATTTATTTCGACAGGACCGTGGGTCGGTACGGGTGGGAAAATACATAAACGGGTACCACCGATAGAGTTCTTTACCGTTTCACCTGACCGACACTGAGTCTGGTGACCGGACGTCTCGGGCTTTGTAGGGGACGGACCGGAAAATACCTTCTTCCGACGTCCGAGGACCGCGTCCCCTCGTCTGCCATGTGCGTGTACACAGACCTTCTCTACCGTTCTTGGTCCTGACGACTATCGAACCCTAAAACCGCCTCTCGCTCGACCCACCGTCTTTCACTTGTTAGTCCTTCCTCTTCGACGTCCTAGGGGTCTATTCCCAAGTTTAGGAGCAAGACGGTTACGTGCCGGTATCTTCCCTGAGGGCCCCAGAGCAACGGGTCACCTTCGGGCACAATATTTCTTTTCACTCCAGTCGCGGACCGTGTCAGTCCCGACCTACTCGTCCCCGACCCCTTCGCAGAAGTAGTCGCGAAAGGGCTCTTCGCTACCCACTCGTAAAGTGAACGTGTACTTTACTCTGTTTCTCCCTCCGAGGGCTACAATCCGAAAGGACATATGCGAAAGGCATCTGTGCTCTTCCAGACGGGTACGAAAGGACGCTCCTATACAGAATTGTCGGTGTTTTTTTCCCTTCCTCTACGTTTGGGTAGAGACCTTTTAAGGCCTTGTCAGTGACTGCCGAGACACTCGTCGTCGTTCCTCGACGACTAAAGTACCTTATGAGATCTCGTCCTTTTGCCTGGCAAAGATTCGTTGAAGTTAAATTTAACTGGTTTTATGTCTTTAAGATGCGGTTTAGTCAAACATGTTACTTTAATAATATGATGACCATAAAATGATTGAGACCGAGTAGGAAGTTGTGAGTGAAGTCTGTAGGTGGAGGAGGTCCTTTGGGTGAGACCGGTAGGAACAGGTCGGCGAGGGGTGAGTGTGTGTCCGACCAATCCTCGGGAGGGGGAGACGAAGGAAGGTCGTCGTGACCCGTGATTTCGTCAAGGGTGTTGTCCGGGACCGTAGTCTGACGGACCCAAACTTGCGACAAGACAGTGGAGGACCGACACACTGGAGACTGTTCACTGAATCGGAGAGACTTGGAATGGAACGAGTAGACACTCTTCTTCTTTGTATATTGGACGAACCGTCTAAACGGGTCTCTAATTTGATCTATTACACCCAGTTTACGGACCGTGCTTCCTCCGAAAGTTATTTACCTCTAATGGTAATATTGAGTACTTCGACATATCATTAAAAGATGAATAAACAGGTAGAGGGGATACCTGACACTATAGAACTCCCCTTTCCACTACATAAGAAATACTCCAGTTTCACCCGAGTAGGTTTTAAACGACTTACTCTCTGATCTACCTATGTCCCTCCCCCCCTCCCTACTCATGTCTACTTCCGTATCCACCCACTACCTGTCTACTCACCTACCTCCCTCCCCACTCACCTCTCCCCCGTCCACCTACCTATCTCTCCACCTATCTCTCCACCTCCCCTCCCCTTCCTTGAAGGTGTGCCTTTTGGTCCTGTAAAGTCTACGCGTCAGTGAGCTTCCCCCGGACTCTAGACAACGGGGATTCAGTCGACTCTGAGGGAAAAGTCTGAAGAAGACAGAGCACGGTTCCCCACCCCACTCCCTACGTATCCCCGCCGAGAGTCCCGGTCGAGACGCACGGTCCTGGGTGGCAGTGCCGAGGGAGTGGAAGGGGCCCCCACCCCCCTTCGGGCACCCCTTCTCGGGGAAGAAATTCTCTTGGGGAACAGGTACGGCCCGGGGACACTCAAGTGGGACCATCTCCCCTTCCATCCAAATAGGACGTGGACTACTTCCTCCTTGGGGGACCGGACTGGGACCTTGGGTCTACAGGGACTTGTCGGGACGTCTCTGGTTCACCGGTCCCGCCCCCTCACGACACCAGGGAGGTCCGGAGTTCGAACCGCGGATGAGACTTCCCTGCGGGACGAGACGGGACGAACTCTGGGTCGTGACAGGAAGGGTGGGATTGGGGTCTGGACGGAGAAGTTGGTAGTTCACTGTCCGACCCTGGTCTCGTCTCCGTCAAAGGTTCCATCAAGAAGCCTTATGTTCAGGATCTTCTGTACGGCAAGTCTTGATCTCTGAGGGGACAGTGGTTCAGATACCTCGCGGTCAAAAAGGGTTCCCAGTGTAATCCGATAATCGCAGAGGTTCTGTGGGTCGTCATTTGTGGCCCCTGGCTTTTGGTAGATAGTGAGTTGTCGGATTGTAGCGTGCCTTATGTAGAATCCTTTGCCGTTCGGGTTCCGAGGACTTCCAGGGGGACCCTGGCCCGAGGACTCGAGGTTCACGATGTCCTAAGTCTCTGCCCCTCTACTTGCCAGGAAGCTGGGTGGTCGACCGAGTCTGTGCTGTGGGCTCTCGGTGCGAGCCCAGAGGAGGAGGAAGGAAGTAGGGTGTCGCCCTTACCCAGAGGTTGGGAACTGGGAGGGTCGAGGGGCAGGGTGGACCTGGTCACGTCGAAGGACCGACGAGTGCCCTAGGGGAGGACGGGAGCAGTCCGGTAGTACGGGTGACGTGCCTCCTGAGACCCTTTTACGTTTGATCTAGAACAGTGAGGGACCGGACGTTGGGAGGTCACCACTGCCTCGGCTCCGCAAGAGGCATTCTAGGTCTGAGAATGCACCGGCCACTCCGGGGCGGGCCAACCGGGGCGGGGAGGAGGCAGGAGAGCTAGTGACCAAACAAGGATTCTGGCGAGGAAGGACAACAAGACATGTGATCCGGGGACGGGTGGCCTCGTGGAAACGGGAGAGTCAAGGAGACGGTCCTCGTGAGACGGGTGTTTCTGGGCCCGACCGAGGGAGGGAAGGGGATCCGTCCGTCTCCATAAGGGGGGGTCTCCGGAAGAGACTTGTGGACTAGATGTGCCGGCCGACCGACCGGTGTTGAGGTCGACGGACACCCTTAGTTTTATACGATTATGCGTCGGGGACCGGGGACGGGGTTAGTTTAGTAGCCTGAGAACCCACGCCCCAGCCCCTCAGGGGACTTTGTCGAACCTGTGGACCCGAGCAGTGTACCGGGACGAGCGGCGTCAGTGGAATGACGAGGTGATGGCACTGGCCTCGGGGGTAATCTTATCGTATACCAGGACAATCAAGATACGAAGATTATCTTATACCAAGGAAGTCCCCTCCCCGTCGTAGGCAGAGTAAATGGGTCATTGGGTGTCAGGTCCTGTCACGGACCTTGTGGCATTCGGAAGGCACACATAGACGTCCTTCTTCCTGTCCTTTCCTTCCAGACCTCTTCAGTCCTGGTCGCGGAATCTCCCCTACTCCGTTTGGTCGAAACTAGGACGTCGACGCCCGGAGAACGACAACAAGGCGGGGAGTCAGTACAGACTGAGACGCTGGGGTACCGGACGTCGTACGGTCCAGAGGGACAGGTGGTGGTTGAGGGCCTCGAACGAGTTTGAGTACAGGTAGGTCAGCTACTACGGTAGGTTGGTGGAGTAAGAGACAGCGAGGGAAGAGGAGGACGGGAGTCAGAAGCGTCGTAGTCCCGGAAAAGGTCACTCAACCGAGAAACGTAGTTTACCGATCCCGAAGGGACCACCGAGTCTGTCATTTCTTAGGCGGACGTCACGTCCTCTGGACCCAAAGAAGGGACCCAACCCTACTAGGGAACCTCCTCCCCCACCGTTGGGTGAGGTCATAAGAACGGACCTCTTAGGGGGACCTGTCTCCTCGGACCACCCGATGTCAGGAATCCCAGCGTTTCTCACCCTGCGATGACTCGTTGACTCGAATAGTCCACCGATTTCATAATCTCGGAGTCGTAGTCAGAAAGGTTACTTACAAGTCCCAACCAAAGGAAATCCTACCTGACCAACCTAGAGGAACGACAGGTTCCCTGAGAGTTCTCAGAAGAGGTCGTTGTGTCAAGTTTTTGTAGTTAAGACACCGTCAGTCGGAAAAGAACCAGGTTGAGGGTGTAGGTATGCACTGATGATCTTACTTGTCATACTTTTCCGTTCAGAGACCTCGAATTTTTATTGTAGTAACCGAACACCCCTCCCCAAATGAAGGGGAGGGTTCTCTGACTTAAAATTAGAGACGACCTAGTCTTTTCCGACTGTCTTCGGCACTTGGGAGAGAGATCTTTCTACGTACTCCTGCGCGAAAGAAGACCAAAGTACCCCAGTGATTGGGATCTTTCGGTCCCGGAATGAAGGGGGTAGAGGACTAACGATTTCGTCACCGGGGGTTAGAACCGACTTGGAATCTTAATCGAGATTTGGAACGACCACGGATGGGACGATTGGGGTGGGGGTTTGGGGACTTTAGGACTAAATTAACCAGACCCCACGTCGGACCCGTGAGTCAAGTCAAGTCAGTGAGTCAGCACAGGTTGAGAAACGTTGGGGTACCTGACGTCGTACGGTCCGAAGGGACAGGTTGTGGTTGAGGGTCTCGAACGAGTTTGAGTTCAGGTAGTTCAGTCGTCACGGTAGGTTGGTACAGTGGGAGACAGGGGGAGAAGAGGACCTGTGATCCCAAAATAAAAAATTCGAAGGGTCTCCTAATAGTATGTAGCTCTGGGTCGCACCGGACCAGGGAGACGAGACTCACCCCCACAGAGCCCGGACCCTTGGGGCCCCGTCGTCCAGGACCGGTCCCTCTTAGAGTGCACTTCGAGGGACGTGGAGACGAGACAGGAGGTGAAGGACCTCCGTGTAAGGGCCCCACTAAGTAGGGTCTCGTCATAGGTGACACGTCCTCCTCTGAAAACTCTAGTAACGAAACGAGTCTCCCCGACCTCTTGCGTCCTCTGATGTCTAGGGTGTCGTTTGAGTCCCGACTCGTGCGGTACCTCCTGAACCTCTAAGAGCCAGGTCTCGAAAAGAGAGAGGTGGACGACGGAACGGGGCCGAGGAGTCCGGAAGGAGTATCTCTAAATTCCTCTTGACTGAGACGTAGTGTGTCAGCAAGAACCAAGAGTGGGGACGTAGACGATGGAGGCCCGGTGTGTTAGACGTCTCGACGGAGGAATAGTGACTTACCTCTCTGATTTGGGTGGGTGGTGAGTGTCCACACTTCTACTTGACCTGAGTCCGAGGTGTATCATCCCGAGCTAGGTACGTCCAGAGGACCGGGGGGGAGGAGGGTGATAGGGACGGGTTTCTACGGTTTAGACGGCATAGAATGGTTGACACGCCCGAACCCGTTAGTGAAGTCGGGGTACGGAGTTGAAAGGGTGGACATTTTACCTGAATTATTACCCGGACCACTCCAAATGTACTAAAGCATAGACATTTCGCGGACCGTGGGTCATACACAGATTATTTACGGTGGTTAATGCTACTACTACTACCAATAGGCCTTCAACGACTAAAGGACTGGTTGTCAGGTTTCGGGAGACGTCCCGGAGCTCGGTCGGAGATCTATGCACGTCCCCTCACGGTCTCTCACTGATGGGGACGAGAGTCCGCTCCCCCCATCCCACTTCGTCCCGCCCCGACCCGGTGGACTCCTTCCTCCGGAGACGGGAGGCACCCCCGTCCCGGGGACAGAGACTCGGAGACCCGACAGAGAGTCGCCGGACGGACTCTGAACCCACAGGTCGGTCAACCCACTCAACCCTGTTGACTAGGGCACCCTCGGGTCCGTCGAACCTGTCTTTCTCCTCTCTCGTGTGGACCGACCGACGAGTCGAGACCTTCGGACGGACAGCTGACTATTGCGGTGGACGTTCGACCAAGAGCCGGTGAGTCGAGACGTCAAGAGACCTGAAACAGGGCTAACGGGCTCTTTTCTCTGCCCAGTGTCCAACGACACAAACAAAAGCAGACACTGTCCACTACACAAAGGTCTTTGGGTACGACTGAGGGACCTCCCCCGACCGAAAAACCGGAGGGATATAGGATGAAAAGTTAGAGACCAGTACGGAAAGGGCAACAACCTTGTCTTTTTACCTTTCGATAATGGGAGCCGTTGACCTTTTATTCCTCCGGGAGCCTCACCCAACGGTAAAGGTTCATAAGTCAGGTTCAACGGTAAAGCTCATAAGACCGGACCCTTAAGGTACCTATGTCCTCGGACCACCCGATGTCAGATACCCCAGGACTTCTCGACCTGTACCGACTCGCTGATTTGTCGTCGCACTAATCCTAGAGCCGAAGGAAATCCTGAAGCCACACTTAGGGTCGAGACGAAGGATGACACACTGGCGGTCGCTCCTTCAATGAGTTGGAGAGACTCGGGTTTCAGAGTCGAGATTGTACTCCTATGATCGTCCTGGAGGGTAGAATATCCCAACAACTTCCTGGCTCTACTCCGTACATTTCTCGAGACCCCTGCGATAGTCGAGGAGTGTTACGTTCACTCGTTTGGGGTGTTGGTGGTGGTACCCCACCTTCTTTGTGCAGGTCTAGTCTGGAAGGGTCCTTAGGGTCCTAAAATCTCGGGTTCAAGTCAAGTCAGTGAGTCAACACAGGTTTGAGAAACGTCGGGATACTTGACGTCGTACGGTCCGAAGGGACAGGGAAGGGACAGGGGTTGAGGGTCTCGAACGAGTTTGAGTACAGGTAACTCAGTCACTACGGTAGGTTGGTAGAGTAGGAGACTACAGGGGGAGAGGATGACGGAAGTTAGAAAGGGTCGTAGTTCCAGAAAAGGTCACTCAGTCACGAAACGTAGTCCACCGGTTTCATAACTTCGAAGTCATAGTCAGGAAGGTTACTTGTAAGTCCTGACTAAAGGAAATCCTACCTGACCAAACTAAAGGATCTCGGGTTTGGTCTCGAGTTTCGGAAGACGAACAGAATGGGCCGGTCTGACGTCATCGTCTCCCTGCCGTGGTACAGAAACGTAGTCGGGTATGGGTGGTAGGGAGTAAAGTAGACGTTGCTAGGAACTCTATAGTAGTGGGGGTAAAATGTCTAGTTCTCTGACTCTGAGCCCAAGTCACTGAACGGAACCCGGTGTGTTCAGTTACCGATTCGGGACTGCGTTGAGGTCCAGACGGAACTCTGACCTCGAGGAGAGAGAGGTGGACGACGGTTTCGCTTTCTCCAGCTACCACCTCGGGCGGTTGGGGTGGGAAGGCTTGGAGCCAGACAAACGGACTGGGGGGTAGGGTGGGGTCGAGGTTTTGTACTGAGAACCGAAGGACAGTCCTTCCTTTTCTAGTCGGGGTGGTTAGGACCGGTACGACAAGGAAGTCCCCGACTACTCCGGTGGTCTACACCGGGAAGGAACGAAAAGAGACTTCGGGTTCGCCACTCTGGTCTCCCGGAAACCGTACTTCTTCCCCGGCGAGACTGTCTCCCACGTCGAACCCCTTCTCGTCTGGGGGAGTTTAGAACGTTGGAGGGGTGGTCCGGACTACGTCGGTTTCTGAGTTCGACTCCGACTTGGTATCGGAGACTAGAAAGAGACAGGTACTGAGGGAAAGACTACAAAAAACGTCCGACGAACCCGGGGTACGTTTGGGACGAGGGAGGATTGGGACCCTCGATTCCGAGTGTGTGAGTCTAAGTGTCACGATCCTTCCGGAAACTGCAGTGGACGAACTCAGAAATAAAGATGCTACTTCACTGGCTCTGTGTTTCTCCTGGTGCTGAGGGGGTGAAGACCCCTCATATACACATGTCCCGTACCGCCCCCGTCCCACAACCAATCTCGGCAGCCATGAAGGGTTGGACAAGGGTAGTACTGTGCACACCTCGTCACGTGTACAAACGAGTCGTGGGACTCCGTCTGTCTGTCCTGTCTCGGTCCCGAGACGAGGGTCCCCGACTCCTCTATTAGTCGGTAAACCCTTGTAGTGAACCCTTTACGATTCAATTTCCCTAGTCAAGTCAGGTCAGCGAGTCAGCACAGACTAAGAAACGTCGGGGTACCTGACGTCGTGTGGTCCGAAGGGACAGGTAGTGGTTGAGGGTCTTACACGAGTCTGAGTACAGGTAACTCAGCCACTACGGTAGGTTGGTAGAAATCCTCATATACTCTCCTACGGGTCCTCGGGGTCTCAGATCCCCGGGACTGTTCTTCTGGGTCGAAGGGTTCACCCAAGAGTCCCTCAGTTGGTCGAAGACTCCTGGGAATGGGTCGGGGTCCATACCTCCGTCTTATTATTTAGTCAAGTGTCATACTTGAGATTTAACTCTCTCTGAATTTAAGGTTAAGGTAAAGTGTCGCTGTACATTGGAAACCGTTAGCCGGATGGGTGGGACTCGGAGTCACAGGAACAGATATTTTACCCCTATAGTTTCGAACAAGTCCTTCTACCACCTTAGTTGAGCGGTTTGGGATCCTTCGTTCGTACCGTCTCCGTCTTCAGAGACCCCTCTCCAGCACAATCCGTCTCAGGGGAGGAGTGTACCGTCCTCCTCCCATACGTATTTCTAACAGGGAACTCTACACCCCGCGGTTCTCTCAGGATGTTTGACGGGGACCTTTCAATGGTAGTGGGTTCTTGAACTTTGTCTAGGGTCCGTCTCCCTACCGACTACTTTGCTTGTAAATACTTTCGTAGGAGTGCACTCGCCGCGAAGTGACTAGAATAGAGGAAATCGGGGTACTCGGGGACGGTACACGTCTCGTGCCGAAGACAAGAGACTCGTCCACAGACCCCGCGCCCTTCCGTCCCCGCGGAAGAGGTCAGTACACCTCCTGTCGCCGGGTCGACTTGAAACACAGGGTCTGGGACGTTGAGACCTCAGGTCACAGGGTGGACGAAACATTGTGGCGAGGGACGGGGGGGGGTGGGGGGCGTTACGGTTCGGAAGAGTGTACCCCAGTGTTGTCGGGTTGTAGTTTCGGGTACCCCAGTCTCATAGGTCCTCGGCCCGGTCCACAGACGTCCAGACTGTTCGTGTGTCCGCGACACCTTGAGAGTGGAATGTGGGTCGTTGACACCGTCGACACCCGCGTCTCCCGGCCCATCTTGGAGGTCCTGTACTCATTTGGGTCCTGATTAGGAGTCTCCACTGGAGTTTCTCCCGTCGTTTGGGTCCTGCTCTCCCCTGAAGGTCTTACCGAGTACCCCTGAAGGGACTACCAGGTCTCAAATTCTTAGGCGGACTGTTACGTCCCTTGCAACCAGCTAAGGACCAGGTCCTTCTAAGGGGCCCGAGACCCCATTGATTCAGGTACGTGGTGTTGAGGACTCGGGTGAACAGAATCTTCGACACGGGACGTCGTTCTCTTTGGTGGGGATTACTCCTGGTGGTGTTGATCTATTTCAGGTGTACGTCGTTGCTTCTGGGTCCTGTCGGTTTTTTTTTTTCTTCTCTCTCTTTCTTGCCGAGTACCTGGTCTTTCGGACTCACCGACGGGAGGGTCTCCCGGGGGGTTCACCGGTACGGACAGTCCAAAGGCAGGACTCAGGTACATCAAGTAACTTGGGGGTCGAGGCCGGGGTCTGACCTGTGTCCTTTACTTACCTACTTTGGATGGGACGGGAGCCCCTCACGAGTCAGACCTCTCCCCTGTCTGTCCTTTCACTCGTTAATCTGTGATCGTTGCAGTATTTCGACCCGGGGCACTAAGGTGGGTCGGAGGGTGAGAGGGAGCTACCCCGAGAAATCTTGTGTCGGGGGTCCTAAGGTCTTAGTGTTTTCGATCGCGGGAACGTCAATGGTTGACGGTCTCTAACACGGGTCAGGAAGTGTACCGAGTCACATAGGAACGTTGCTGGGATACCCCGTTCGTGACGAAACTTGGGGTAAAATGTCAACTCCTTTGACTCTGAGCCCCACCGTTTCCCTGAACGGATACCAAATGTGTCTGGTGTGCCGACCCTCAACTTGGGACTTCGGACTGGTCTCCGGGACTCGTACTGGCATGATGGACGTCTTTACTTCACTAAGTACTATGTTTTGATTGGAGTGGTTCCGGGTTGGATGTAAGTAACCCAAAGTGTCGACTCGGAGACTTGGGTCCGTTAACTTCTATGAGGTGTCTCCGTGGTCCAGGGTCGAACGTATGGGATGGGTGGGTCCCCGGACCCGTCGACCCCCGTCCACGGATTTCTCCCCAATTGGAGACTCAGTCCCGACGTCTTTACCTCTGACCCTCGACCCACACCCGGGAGTCGTTCCACTAATCCCTCTTCCTCCCCTTTGCGATTAGTCCCTGGAGTGTACCGTCGTCTGTGTCGTGGGAAGGGCGGGACCCGAGTCATTCCTTCTCTACCCCGGTGACACTGTGGTGGAGGAGACTCGTCGGAGGGGTCTTGTAAGAGGATGTGTCTGCGTGTGTCCCGTGATAGACCGTCGGGACTAGTAGAGTCGGACTCAGTGACCCCACCCGTAGCCCACCTGTCTCCAAGTTTGGAACTGAGACGGGTGGGGAGTCACAGTGGATTGAAAAGACTCGGAGTCAAAGGAGTAGACTTTTCACTTGATTATGAAGGATGAAGGGTTCGACATCAAGAGTCGTGGAAGGATCCGGATTCTCGATAAGACCGGAACCCCTATAGACTACCTGTCTCTCTGTGTCTGTCTCTCTCTCCACTCACTCTGTGTCATTACCGTTTCTCGACGTGTGTGTCGATATCCCCGCGACAGAGAGTACTCAGGACCCCATTTGCGTCTTTTCTACCCCTTCTCCTTCCTCCCATTCCCGTCCAGCCACTGAGATTCTAAAACCTCCTCCTCCCGCCCTACCTCGCCCCCAGAAGGTGGGGCAAGTCGGTCCCCTCCTCCCCGGTCCCTCCCCGGAGACCCCGGAGGGGCGAGACAGGATGTCGGGAAGGAGGAGTGGACAGAGAAGGGTAGACATAGACAGGCAGACAGACAGCCCCCGAAGGAGGTCGGAAGGGGAGAAGGATAAAGAGTCTGGTCTAGAGTTCAGAGAGAAGAGTGTGGGACTCCCGAAGACTTGTGGGTCTCACAGGTGCCGTGAGTGGGGTCTGAGGTCGTGTCTGTCAGGAGAGACACCACCCGTACCCGAGGTCCCTCCTTGCCGGGTCCCCTGGGTAAAGGTGCCAGTCGACGTCCCCAGGTCCGGGGGGTTCCGACTCCCCTTCCCGACGTGGAGGTGTGCCACCCGTCTTGGGCCAGGGGCCAAGGGTCCGTCTCGTCACCCGAACATTGACCGGGTCTGTGTACCGTCAACCTCACCCTTTCGCCCAGTGTCCCCTCTGGTCGCGTCGGACACCCCCGAGGGAATGGGTCCCGGGGGGCCCTGACGTCTCCCCGTCCCGGCCCTGTCGAGGGGATACGACCCGAGCCGGTCCCACCGGGGAGTCAGGGACGATCCGGGAGGCCTCTACGGGACCGAAGTCTCCGTGTCCTCTGACTACCCCGCGACCATCGTCCCCTCCATTTTTCTCTCCGCCCCTCTCCCTCTGTCCGTCCCTATGCCTTTCTCTCTCTCTT
Organism: Capra ibex; assembly: GCA_006410555.1. NCBI lineage: Eukaryota > Metazoa > Chordata > Mammalia > Artiodactyla > Bovidae > Capra > Capra ibex. The sequence goes on from SJYO01033645.1 coordinate 7,288,424, forward strand.
ACTATCCGTCTCCTGTCTGTCTGGGGGCCACTTCGCCCGGAGGTCCTGTCGGTCCCGAGGCCCGAGGTCTGGAGTCCGGGACGCCAGAGGTACGCTTCTCGGGTCCCCCGGGACTCCGCTGGGGACTGGTCCTAACGTCCGGAATGACCAGGTCCGTCCTATCGTGGGACCCTCGGTCGAGTCGAGACGGGGGACTGGTCGGGAGACGGGAGTGGACGGAGACATCGGCTCTCGGGACACCGGAGGACCTACCTGGTCGGTCGTGGTGGGAAGAGGGTGGTCGGAAGTTGGTTCCAGGTAAGGGAGGAGTCGGGTAAGAAGAGTCGGAGTCGGAGGGGGTCTAAGTCCCTCACGGTTCGTCACGGACCTGTTCGTGGGGGAGAAGGACGTGTGTGTATGTGTGTGTGTGTGTGTGTGTGTGTGTGTGTATGTGTGTGGTGTGTGGTGTGTGTATGTGTCTGTCTCCGTGTGTGTGTGTCTTTATATGCATGTGTATCTTTGTGTACGTGTGTGTGTGTTTGTGTTGTGTCTTTGTTTGTGCGCGTGTGTGTGTCTCTGTGTCTGTGTGTGTACGTGTGTCTGTGTGTATGTGTCTCTGTGTCCGCGTGCGTGTGTGTGTCTGTGTTGTGTCTCTGAGTGTGTCTTTGTTTACGTGTGTGTGTCTGTGTGTGTATTTCTGTGTCCGTGTGTGTACGTGTGTCTGTGTGTGTGTGTCTCTGTGTCCGCGTGCGTGTGTGTGTACGACTAAGGACTCCTCGGACCCAGAAATAGTGGTCGATCCACGATCTCAGCGAGGGTCCGGATTTCCTCGACTTCGGCCTACTCCCTGAACTGGAGTCCGTCGTCGTGGATTCGGTGGTTTTGCTCGTGGGTCCAGGGTTTGTCGGGGGACCCTGGAGGGGTCGAGCCCGGGACCCCTTCTCTCTACTTTCGGGTCCGTCGGGGTGTGACTAAGGAGCAGGTAGTGGGAGTCGACGGGACGGAGTCGGCACCCCCATCCGGGAGATGACCGGGGATTTCGTCCCTTGGACGGTGGGACTGGGACCTTTGGATCTCGAGACGGTGGGAATGGAAGAGTGATGGGTGAAGGGTGAGGACTGAGGTCCCCGTGCGGACGCCGTTTTACGTCGGTTCTATGCTTGCCGGTGACTCCCGACCCCTTACCCCGACCCCTCTGTCCAGTACTCCGGGGGTGACGCCCGAAACTTTTCAGGGGAGGGGACAGAGTCTATTGGCGTCAAGTGAGGATGGAATGTCCCTCCTCTGTCCGAACCTCTTATTTTCACGACAGCGTGTTAGTTCCCTTCATACCGCTAATAATAGTGGCACTCTTCCAAGGTCCGGTGTACGTCAACCCTCCTCCTCCCATATGTCTGTCTGTCTGTCTATTTCACCTTTCGTTTCCCCGAACGACGATTCTAGACACGGGGGACACTCGGGGTCCCTGGTCCGTACCCCAAGGCTCTCAAGAGTCGTGTCCCTGGGAGGAAGGTAGTCCATCCCGAAGCCCGGACCCGGACGAGAGACCCGACGTGTCCTTCTCTCCTCGGGCCTTCCGACCGTTGGGGCGTGTGGTCCGGGTCTCGGTCCTTGTGTCGTCGGACTACTCGGAGGCCCCCCGGTCTCCCTTGCCCCTGACAAACACAGCGTCCTCCTTTCACCTGTACCTTTACTTGACACTGACCGGTCTGAGGTCCGAGGACCCTCCCTCTTGTGTCACGAAGTCCGGTGGACTTAAGGGTGGGGATGATGAGGTCGAGAGGGTCCTCCGGGGCACACTGGGATCCTTGTGTCCAGTATCCGTACGCGGGGAAGGTGTCTGGACCTTTGACTCCGAGTCCTCCGGGGCACGGGTCCCGGTGTACACCCCGACCGTCCCGGACAACCCTCGACTAAGACAAACGGGTTAGAAGGACAATAGACGGATCTTGTGGGGGGTTGGACTCGTCTATCTCAAGTCCGGACTGTGGTTCCGGGTTGGTCTGTGGGTCGGGAACCTGACCCACCACCTTCTCCTTACTTGGGGTTCGACTCACGTCCCTTTCCCCTCACCGGTCGCAAAGGACTCTCGGAGTTTGGGTGACCTGTAGTCGCCAACCACAAAATAGGTAACGTAGAGTGCGGTCGGAGTGTCACTGACCACTCCTTCTACCGCAAGATTAAAAATCTTTCTTCGACCACCAATCTCTCCTCTTCACTGAACGAGTACCAGACTCCGACTGGTATCCATCGAGTCGACAGGGGTCGGGTGTGTCTGGGGGCCCCCGAGCCCGGGTGTCGTCGGTCAGCGACGGGAGGAACGGTGGAACCTCGTAATTGATTAGGACACTCTGTCGAGTGGGCGTCCTGTCTTGGACTCTGTCGATTCGACCGAACCGGTGTCCCTTCTTCCACCAACCTCAACCCAGACCTCCCTTCCTCCTTCTGGGTCTTGTCCTCTCCTCCTCGACTTCCGTAAGTCCGTCTTGGTCTCCCGTCCCCTCGACTCAGGACTCTAGACCTTTTAAGACGTACCATATAGACCTCCCGTCCATGTCAGGAGTCCCCCTGGTCCCCGACTTTACACTCCTCCTGGAACCGGTCTGGTGTGGGACAGGTGGTCCTTGGAATGTACGGACCCGGACCCCTCCTTGACCATTGTCCCCGTCGGACCTGGTGGGATAGAAGGAAGAGGTACCGAGGGTCGGGTCTCGCTCCTGGAGACCGGTCGTAAAGGACCTCAGGACCGGGGACCGTGGGTTCTCGGTTGTCGGGTTGATTCTCGGGACCCCAGGGGTTAGGACTCGACTCTCGTTTTCCTCGGGTCTCAAGAGGGAAGAATGAATCCTCCGTCGACCCCACGACCTGGTCCGAGTTCTACCCTTCGTTTCTGTTGTGCCCAAGTTCAGGACCGAGCTCCGGGAGGAATCGATATCCTAGGACCTGTAGAGCGAATGTCGGAGACAGTACTAGCCACTTCACCCGGGTCATTAGTGGTGGGGGAGGATGAAGTATTCCCCGACCCTCCGAACGTCCTCATTCGTGTACTCTTTTGCAGGTGTCGATTTTCGATATTTCGTATTCCACAGTAATACTCTTTACTTCTGAACCCGTGGGGTTCCGTGTCCCACTGAACGGTAGCAGTGCGTCGGTCCCCCGTTGACTCGCACTAAACTTCATGCCGAGGACCACCGGCCCGGTCTCAGGAGGGTGACGTTCTGGGGCTCAAGGACCCCTCGGGACAGCGAACCCGACTGGAAGAAACGTACCCACCACCCACCCCGTGTCCGATACTGGGGGTGTCAGGTCGAGGAAGGTGCTGGACGATGGTGAGGTCTGGTCCCCGGGTTGGAACCCCATATCTTTACTTTCGGGTCGAGACGACGGAAGTCGACACTGGAACCTGTTCAGCAAGGTCGGAACCCTCGAAGTCAAAAGAGTAGACATTTATCCCCACACACACACACACACACACACACACACACACACACACACACACATACTATTGGAGATGATCCCCTTCCCCCGACCACCCTTCTACTGGTCTGTAGTGTCGACGTTTCACAGGTCCCGGTCCGGACCGTGTGTAGTCTACCCCGAGAGAGGGGAAGGAGACGACGCGGACGGTCTGTCGCGGACCCGAGTTGGTCTCTTTTCAACGGTCGGAGGGTCCTTTCGCCGGGTCTTGGTATTGACCCTTGCATTTGACCGACCTCCTGTGCTCTAGAGCCGTCCTCTAGTGTAATGACCTACCAGTCACCCCCACTCTACATCTCGTTCTGTGACCGAGTCTCCGCTACACCCCCTTGGACCGAAGGGCAGGGGAGTACACCGCAGTCAGGGGGTCCCGTCCGCGTCCCGAGTCCCTGACGTAGAGACGAGGACGTACTGGGGACGCACCCCCTTCGGGCTCTGTCGTACGTGTAAACCACCCCCCTCCCATAAGCCCTCCTCGTACCTTTCCACTGTTGCAGTCCCCAGGATATAATCTCGAGGACCACCGAGAGGAACCTACATAGTCCAGTGGACAGTCTCGGAGTCAAAAGGAAAGGTATTTCACCTTTACCACCAACTAATAGAAGAGGAGAACGTGTGCCAATATATTATCACGTAGGACCTCTTCCCACTACTCGACCCCCGTCCCCGTTCGACTCAAGTCTAGAGTGTGGCCGGAAACAATTTCTTCGGTTCCAAGGATGGCCGTCGTTGGGGTCCCCGACTTTAAGTGACGTCTCGGAGGAGACGGGATTGGGTGATGAGGTAACGAGAGTCTGACCCTAGGGTGTGGTTCTGGTCGTCGTGCAGGGCCCTTGTGTAACCGCTGTGTGTAAGGATCCGACGTGGGGTCTGCCTGCCTTGGCCTTTGACATGCTAGACGCAAAATTGTTTGGGAGGTCCTCTGAGACTACATACAGTCCCAAACTCTTGGTAACGTTGTGGGGTACTGGGCGGAGGATAAGGTCTCTTTGAGGGAGGGTGTCTGAGTAGAGGGTAAGGGACCGAGGGTCGTCCGACGACCCTTCCGCAGTGGTACCTCTCTCCCGTAATTTATCATTTCTAGGGTATTAATCAATTACTGTACGGTCCGAGGGGCTGTCCTCCCAGTTTTCAGTCTGACGTCAGCATCTCCTTTTAGAGGAAGTATAGACAGAAAGAGAAACAGAGACTGACTGACAAGGTGTACGTACGGGGTTCTCGGACGGACGAAGGGAGGCACTCGGACGAGCCGTGGCTCCCTGTCTGCCACGGGGAGGAGGGGAGTCCTCCACCGTCAAATCAGTGATTCAACACAGGTTGAGGACGCTGGGGTACCTAACTTCGGACGGTCCGGGGAGACAGGTACCCTAAGAGGTCCGTCCTTATGACCTCACCGAATGGTAAAGGAAGGGGTCCCCTAGAAGGGCTGCGTCCCTAACTTGGACCCAGTAGACGTAACGTCCGCCTAAGAAATAGCTGACTCGATGCTCCCTTCGGAGGGGAATCCTCTGGACCTCGATTTACATCCCCTCCCCCCGTGTATGTGAGACCATACATAGTGTCTCTCCCCAAAGGGACTCTTAGACCAGGAGTCTGGAACTCAAATTTTTAGTAGACAGTCCTTTCGGTGAAACTTCTTAAGTCGGACACCTCTAGTGAGTTCAACTCTTGGTTTGTCTGTATACCTGTTCCACCAGTGATACCGTTGCACCCGTGCTTACTTTTTAAGTCTTGCCGGATTTACACGTTGTCGTCCCCGCACAAATTGACCCAGTGTCGTCTAGGTACACCACACTACGATACCTGGACACTTTGTGCGACACCTTCTTATAGTTTGTTGTACCTTTTTGGGAGGAGTATCACAATTGGATTTTCGTTGTCGTTCCTTCACCAAGTATACACTCTAAGGTTGGCGCGCGCGCGCACACACACACACACACACACACTTGTGGTTTGGGAAGAGTCCTGAATAGAGACTCGTCAATAAAGGAGGAGACGTAGACAAGAAGTGGGAGTTTGAAGAAGGTGTTTTGATAAAGAAGTCATTAATCTTTCAGAAAAAAAAAATTTCCCGGGTAATCAAGTCCGTCTCTACTTCCAAAAAAAATTAACTGTATTTACCTAACCATGACTGTATGTGTGTAATGATATATATTTTATCTATTGATTATTCTTGGAAGACCCATCGTACCCCTTGAGATGAGTTATGAGACATTACTGGATATACCCTTTTCTTAGATTTTTCTTACCTATAAACTAATATAGATGTTGACTAAGTGAAACGACATGTAGTCTTTAATTGTAACATTTAGTTGTTGTGAGGTTATTTTTAATCATTTTTTATTTGTTTTGGTTTTTTCTACTATCTTTACAGAGAAAGGATGCAGTCTTAGTAACTGGACTCCCGTCTCCCCCTCCCACGATACTCCCTCCGAACCAACGGTGGGGGCTGCGTGTGTGAGTCCCTCAATAGTCTGAGACGTACCGGAGGTTCTCCAGGGGTGCTGGTACTAGTCCTGGTTGTCTACCTTCCCTCCTACCTAAGCAAGTTTAAGATGTGCTACAAAAAATTCTCAGGCTAGGTAGGCCTCTACTTTCCGTCACTCAAGAGGTTCGGAACTCCACACGCTCGTTTCCGACTTACAACCCTAGTCTGTCCCGTCTCTCCAACTGAGTCCCTTGATATTGCGACGAGTGTCCTGCCGTAATATACTAGAACACTTAAATCAGTGTTCGGGGGTCGAAACGGGAGCGAGAGCCGGTTTTCGTGTGCGCCCACCTCCGACCCGAGCCTGTCAGAGTACCTCCTGACTCGGGTATCTCCGGGTTCCAGGAGGACTGGGTCTAAAGGTTTATCGGGGTCTTTTCAGGAGGTGAGGTCTAGTCCCTGGAGCCAGAGACCCCTTCTTCCTGAGACAATAAAGGGGTTTCCCCTCCGTCCCCGTCGGAAGTAAGTAGTGATAGTGGGAGTAGTAGGAGACCGAACTTACCTCCCACATGAGACGACCCGGGTGGTGACAAAGTGGGTCTTGATACTAGAGTGGATTAGGAGTGGCTTTCAACACTCTCTTCCCTAGTCTCCCCGTAACCTCTCGGAGGCTGTGCCGGAGGACGCCGACACTCAAGTCTCTCCGGTCCCCAGTCCGGTGCCTCCGGAGAGACGGATCCACGGGCTGTCACTGGGTCTCGGACCGATGGGTGAGTGAACGCCGCTCTAGAGTCTGTTTGGTCAGTATAGGTGGGGGTGACTCAAAAATAGAGGAAATATGTATTCCTGCAGAGTGGCACAGGGTAACGTTGTCGTAAGAGTATAAGGTAGAGAATTCTGTCACACACCCTCTCACTAAAAGGTCGGAGTCATCATCTTAATGAGTAACGATTGTAATAGCAGTCGTTGCAGTTTACTTGTAATTAGTCACAAACGGATGGTCCATAGTAATCTTCGCGGGACATCCATACTCCGCCTTGTGTATAAGAAGAGAGGTGGACAAAGGGACTTGTGGGTACGCCCGGCTTGTGGACTCCGGACCGAGGTGGGTGCAGAAGTGAAGAACGGTCCTGGGGGTCGTCGCCGAACAGACTAACCAAGTAAACCCTCTACATGAGCCATGAGAGTCACCCTCAGAGGGGAAGAGTCACTTGGTCCGACAGACGACCTTCGTAAGGTAGACCCGATGAGGGGATGTGCGATGGTCGAGAACACCTCTCCGACCGAGGACAAGTCTCGGCGGACACTGGCCTGTACATTGAGACGGTCAAGGTCCCTTCTCACTCGGTCGGGAGGCCCGGGGTCTAAAGTTCGGTGCAAAAGGACGGAAGGAAACGTTGACGCGAAAAGCGAACCAAGGTTTAAGTCCTCTCCCGAAGGGAGATTTGAATTTCACACTTCGAGGACATTGGAAGTGTCGTAGGAAGACTTAACAAACAATAATAATAGTAAGGATAAACTGTTCACTCCTTTCAGTCGGGAGACCTCACTTTCTGAAAACTTTACGAAAGAGTTGTGGTCCGTCGTGCGTCCCGCACAGGTGGTGCTACGTCCGACCTCACCCGAGGGTATGTACAGACTGAGAACCGAAGGAGGTGTCTATGAGGGAGTCAGAAAACTCCGAACTGTTTAACTGTAAGTAAAGTTTGGTTGTGGGGTGGGGGAAAACTTTATTTATACTAAATAATTGTTGTTGTTTTGGGAGTTACACTAGGGGTTCAAGTGTATTACGTAAAGACAAATTTATACATATCATGCAAAAAACTATCGAAATAGTACAAACAAGAAAGAAAGAACTCGTATTTTTATTACACCCAAATAACGTCTTCTAAGTCTTTTACCCCTTTTCAATTTTTTTTTTTCGGACATTAAACTAGATCTATTAGGGTAATAATACAACATATATTTACATAAGTAGACCAAAAATCGGAACAACTTACGTTAGTACCACCTCGTGAGCGAGTAAGACAAAGACTCCACAGAGATGCTGTGACACCCCTGGACGGGTGGAGGTCACTGATAAAACCCCGTCCTCTTGTCCCACCCGTGGGTGTTCGGGAAAGGGATTTATTTTGGGACGTCGAGGGGTTACACTATAGCGTACCCGAAGAGAATGTTTTCGGTTCACGTCGGTTTACATGCTATTATTCTCAAGACGTCGGTCTCTTCCCGATAGAGAACGGGTTCCAGTGTACCGTTCTTTTCCTACTCGACCCCAGTCTTGAGTCCAGAGGTCTAAGGGTCTGAGTTCGGTAAGTGGTTTCTGACGGGGGTTTCTGAATTGAGGACGAGGGATACCCGAATGGTCCACCGTCTCATCATTTTCTCGGTGAACGGATCCGTCCTCTGTGTTCTCTGCACCCAAGTTAGGGACCCAGTCCTTCTAAGGGGTCTCATCCTGTACCGTTGAGTGAGGTCATAGGAACGGACCTTTTAAGGTGCCTGTCTCCTCGGATCACCCGATGTCGCTGACTCGTGTTCGTGTAATTATTATCGTTGTAATGGGTTTTGTTGACCGTGTATCATTATCTTTCGTGAGTGACACACGGTCCATGCATAGTGTGTCCGAAGTGTAGGTAACTAAGTATAGTAAGAGTTTGTTGGGGTACTCTCTGTGTAATATTGACAGATGTAAAATCTACGACTTTGCCTACCCGTCTCCCCAATTCTGGGAATCCCACACGGATCCCAGTGTCGGTCGTCCATTTATCGTCTTCGTCTTTACTATCAGGCTGAGGTCTCAGGAGCTGTACCAGACACCAAGGAAGAGGTGACAGGACCCGGCTCCGGTCGACCTGGAGGCCGCCCGAAGACCTCGCGAATGACGGACTCTTCGTTCTCTTGACCGGATCCCCTGGTCGGGGGACCTGGTCGAGTGTGACGGTGAAGTGTCGCCTCGGTCGTTGGCTTGGTCCGAAGGATCACGGGGCAAATGTCGTGAAGTAGGTGAAAGGACGTACCCAGGATACCCGGGTCCAGACCTTAGGAATCGTCAAGGGTAGAACCTAGTGGGGAGTTGTGTCGTCCCGTTCAGTCCCCACCCCCGGTCTTTTTCCGTTTCTTTCTTCGGTCCTTTCTTCGGTCTCCCCTCTCGCCTGTCCGGAAGGTCTCGAGGAGTGTCCCACCAGAGGTCCCTATTGCAACCTCCTTCGTCCCCAGACCCTCCCGTAGAAGGGTAGAGGGTCGGGACTCGGACACGGAGTGCCCTGTCCCCGTGGACCGTGTTTATTGACGACTGAACTTCCATCGAAAAGACCGACTCAGTCCCAAGTGATTTCCGGCCTCTACGGGGGTGGTCCGACCCCGACCTCCTTCAACCCGAGAAGGGGAGAGTCCTCCCCTTTCCGGTCCGGAGTGTACCCTTCGGCTTTGGGTCCGACTTCGTTAGGTCCGCGGGACAAGGGTGGAGGGACCTGGGGTCAAGGTCCGGGTCCCACCCGTCAGGACTTCCCGTTCCGTCCCCGCACTCTGGGGCGTAGGGCCGGGGTGGGAACGGGTCCTCAGTGGCTCCTAGACCGAGTTTGACCCAGGGTGACCCGGTGGGGTTCCTCTTAGTGAGTGAACAAGGTTGAGGTAAAGGGCTCACGGGCGACACCCGGTCTGAAACACGGACCTCACCCCTGTGTCTCTACCTGCCCCGCCAGGGACTGACCCTCCCAAGGGTCCCTGTGTGAGGCACACGGCGTTCTGTCGTCACCCCTCCGTTCCCGAGGTACACCTGTTCGTGTCTCTCTTCTTCCCCTCCCTTTCCTTCCCAAAACTTCCTTCAGACGGTGACTGCAAATCTGGGTGAAGGGGAGTCCTTCGAATCTCAGTGCGACCCCTTTGGGTCACTGGGGGCCCTTCCTGTGGTGCGTCCGTCTTTACTGACCACAGAACCCCGTGCGCGTGTGTTTGCGACCGCTCCGTGCCTCCCGGACATGCCTTCCGACGCCGAGACCCCTTCCAAAGACCCCCGGACTCCTCGTCGGGTCGTGTCGGACCTTTCTGATCGGTCTACATCTTTCGTTCCTGTTACCGTCGAGAGTGACTTCCTCCCAAGTGGCACACGTCCGTCTTTTGACGATTCGCAAAGTGTACGTCAAAAAAACAAAATAGGAGTGCAGTGGGATGCTTCATAATTTGTAATAATAGGGGTTACGTGTCTAAGTCTTTGACTCCGAGTCTTTCCCAGTGGATCGTTCCCTACCCGTCCCGGTTTTGACGTCGAGGTCAAGAAGTGGTGGTACGATCAGACATAAGGATTAGACACAGTCAAGTCAAGTCAAGTCAGCGAGTCAGCACAGGCTGAGAAACGCTGGGGTACTTAGCGTCGTGCGGTCCGGAAGGACAGGTAGTGGTTTAGACACACCTGTCCGTCTCTCTTCGTTCCCACGAAGTCCATTCTCCATCCGTTCCGATCCTTCACCCTAGCTAATGGTACACAAACTCTCCTCAACGGGTCAAGGTGAGACACGCCTGGGACACAAAACACACATACACACACGTGTGTGTGTGAGTGTACATGGGAGGAAACGTTCACAGGCCACAATGTCTTGAAGGACTCTCGGTTCATTTCTTATTCAGTAATCGTCTCGTCCCTTCCTGTCGGGTCTCTCCTCTTCCTTGAAGACTTTTCAGTGTGTCTCCTCGGTCCTGTTTCAGATTCTACGTCTGACGTCCGGAGAAGGGAGGGGAGTTGACGGAGAAGTCCAGTCGGGTCTCACTTAGACAACGAGTGTCCTTTGGGTGTCCCAGTCCCCTTGGGGCCCCTACTCAGTCCTTGGTTCGTCGGGAGTCTGTGGGTCACCCGGGTAGTGTCTCCGGGACCCGGACGCCAGGTGGAGGAGGGTCCGTCGTAGTCCCCCACTCTCCTTCTCCCTTCGGCCGCATCGTCCTGTGAGTCGGGTACAAATGGAGACCCGAAGGGAGGACCGAGGAGTCTGGGTCCGAATGCCCTCCCCTTCGGCCACCCGTCCTGTTAAGGACGACTCTAATTTGGCCGTAGGGGAGGTGGGGACCGGGACCAGACAGGGTCTCTCCCTGGTTCCGAAAAGGGAGGACGGACGGAGAGTGTGTCGGTTGAGGACTGGCAAACTACGAGAGTCACTTTAGCATTGGCGGGGGACTCAAGGGGCACCCCATCTCCTTCACCCAAATTTCTAAACCTCGTTCCCCAGTTCCCGTTCGGTTTTGGTGCCCCACGGTCGCCCGGGGTCTACGATATTGAGTTTTCCTTACGAACCCCGAACCCCGACGGTGGGAGACGCGGTGGCCCTCCCCGACAGACCCAGAGTCTCCACCCCCCTGTCCCCGGCGCAGCGGTCCCAACCCCCCACTCTTCCACCCCTCCTCGAAGGTCTGTCACCAAGTTTTGAGACTCCGGAGTTCTCTCTCCCCTGACGGGGTGTGACGACTTTGAAGTTTCCTCGGGACCTCCTTGGTTTTTTTTAGGGGGGTGGTACACTCTTTACACACGAGGGTGACCGATTGGAAAGTGGGGCCGGGAGGGACCCGACCTGCTCCTCCCCTCCCCGACGTCCGTGAAGAAAGGTTTGTGGGTCGAGAGGTCGGGGGCGGGGGACTGCTGACCGAGTGCAAGGGAGGTGAGCGGGTCTGCGGACAGGACGTACCCGTTTGTGTCTCGGAAGAACCCGCTGAGGGAGAGATAGTGAAACATCGTGAGTAGTGGGAGGGGTCGCAGGCACGGGTGGGTCGGGTCGGTGGAAGGACTCACAGACGGCACAAGGAGCCAGGTCCGACCCCCCCCCTATCTTTCTGTGTGTCCCGTGTAATCTGTGAGGCCCTGTGAGCGAGAAGGGAGGGGAGGCTGTCACAGAAGGGGGGTTGGGGTCGGGGTCTGGAAGGGTTTCGGGGACACCCGGGAGGAAGGGATAGTGATGACGGTAACCGAGTAAGAGGGAACTGGCGACCCAGAACTTGGGGTCGTGCAGACCGTCTGGCAGGTAGGATTTCACGGTGAGACTGCCCCAGTGAGGGGACGAGCTTTTGGAAGTCGTCGGGCGTTCCAGATATTGCGTTTAGGTTTGTAAAGTAGAACCGTAAGTTTCAGGAGGTACTCAACTACGTTGGATGGTAAGAGGGAAGGGTAAGGACAGCTCAGCGTTGAGAAGTCGGTCTGACTACTTAGCTCGACGAAGAAGTTTTAAGGGACTGGGGGGGAGAAGGGAAAAGGTAGTTTAGACTTGGGACCAGAACCACCAGTATTTTCCTCCGTGTCACCATGACTTCGACACGAATATCATAGACGACATATCGTATACCCGATGAAAGTTTGTTCCAACTTTTTTTTAAGGGGACTTGTGCGACTGGGGGAATGGAAGGAGATCCGTAGGCATAGATGGGTTTTGTGACGGAACCGACACCTACGACTTTGGAAGCTTTACGAATTCCGGGTGGGTTCTGAGGTGAACGAGGTCTTTGAAAGGACTTCTAGGGAAACTGAGAAGCAGATAGAGGACAGTCTCAGGGGAACAGGTTCAAGGAATGGTCTAACATTCGTTGATTCCTACCCCAGTCACACAGTAGTAGGCGGTCAGTAGTGTACCCCACCTCCCCACCACCCTCCTGAAAGGAGATCTACAAATGATTCGTGACAACCTTTCCTTGTAGAGAAGGGACACGGGGTGTGTCCGTTGTGGATGACTGGGGAGAGGGAGGGGTGGTATGGTTTGAGAATTAGAATACGGTGAGTTTTCGTATCTCTCCCTCAGACCCCGGGGTTCAACTAGATTCGGGTTCGTCCTGAACCTTAGCGTCCGTCTTTCAGGACAAGTTCAGAGTTGTTGAGGTCCTTCGGGGAAGTGGGGGACGGGACCAAAGGGATCACAGAGTGGAGAGAACCCGTGGTGGGGAGGGTATGGATGTGTACGACAGGGGAGGTGTATAATTATCATGCCGGGAGTTGGTTTGAGACAGGATACCACCACATTCAGCACAGGTTGAGAACACCGGAGTACCTGACGTCGGACATTCCGAGGAGACAGGTACTCTAAGAGGCCCGACGTTATGACGTCACCCGACGGTCAAGGAAGAGGACATCACGAAAGGTCGACCAAGGTTTCATATCCCGAGTAGAACGGTCCTCTAAGCTCCTCAGTCAGTGGAAGTCACGGGTTGGGACTAGTTTGTCTATTCTCCACGTATGTGACGGGGAGTGGAGGTGGGACTCGGGTCGTACGTTACCTTCTCGACCTAAGACCGGAGGTCTCGTCAAGGTATAGGTACTGTAGAGTAGACCGGAACTCGAGACCCACACTCAATAGAAGAGGTCGTCTCCGTACCACTCCTATCCCTGGGGTGACCCTCGTTGAGTTTTACTCACGTCTTGGGCTTCCGATCAAGTAAAGATGTAGTGTAGTGGATCGAGGTAGACTATATATTATCTACAATTCATTTGTAGACCCCCCAATAAATCGGTCTATGGATTGCTGACGTTCTCATAATGGGTTTTGAGTCGATCAGAAACCAGATCTACTGTGCGGGGGGGGTTGGGGTTTTACCTGTTTCACAACGACCACCGTCCACCGCTCAAAACCGAGAGTGTTCCAGTCCTCGAAGTCGGTCGGGAGGTTTTTGTCAGAGTAAGGGTCCGTCCTTCGGTCAGATAGTGGACGGGTAGGTGTAGTCTCGTCTACAGTGTGTCCCTCCCGAGTGACCCACGGACCGCGGAACGATTCGTGACATATGTGTAATAACATAATACAGGAGGGATGGTCCACCGAGTCACCATTCCTTAGGCGGACGGTTACGTCCTCAACGTTCGAGTTAAGGACCCAACAGCCCTTCTAGGGGACCTCTTCCTTTACCGTTGGATAAGGTCATAAGAACGGACCCTTTAAGGTACCTGTCTCCTCGGACCGTCCGATGTCAGGTGTCCCAGTGTTTTCTCTCCCTGTGTTGAATCGTCGATTTGTTGTTGGTGGTGGTGGTAGTAACTAATGGTAGTGATACGGGTAAAATGTTTACTCCTTTGACTTCGTACTTTTCACTGACCTTGGGCTTAGTTACACCAGGGTTGCGGAACTGGTGGCTTGATCGATGATCCCGGGTTGTGTCTTGTGGGTGGCGGTGTCCCTGTCTTTGGAGGTCGGGTTCTTCCTTGAACCGTACGTCGTTCGCGGGATCCGAGACTCGAACTGAAACCCGGGTTGCAAACCACCCCAAAAGGGAACAGAAGGGGTGAGTGGGTCTATTCTTGAACAGGGGATCGAAGGCGGTCCCCGGAGGGTTCGGAGGAGTGGACCTTTTCGGGACCCTGCCCCGCCCCGCCCCCTACCCCCCCGCCGCGCTACCCGTTTCAGGGGCGACTCAAAGGGTGGGGTGCAGAATGACCCGAGAGTGTCCACACCCCTTCCCTTCCGACTCTGGAGGGTCTGAACCCAGTGGTGCGGGGGAGGCGAGAGGTCGAAAGGGTCCGGACACTCAAGTTCAGGGTAGCCTCCTTGCTCACTCTGGGAATTTCGTTACGCGAAGTTCGAGTGTCTCTCGGGCGAAACGAGTCACGGTGAGACGTCCCTTTGTCTGATCAGACCCACTGCGCTAGACTTTATGGACAACGTCAGGCGAGAGCGAAAGTGAACGGCCGGAGTGGAAGGCTCCCAAGGATCGCTCTTTCCCGTCACCTTCGTGCCTCAGGTGGACCCAGGTCGGGGAGGAACATGACCTTGGCTCTCCAGGTTTCGGCCAATTAGCCCCCCGCTCCCCCTGCGCGGACCCCAGTGTGTCGACCACGCGCCGCCTCCGTCTCTTGACCCTCCGCCCACCGCCAGTCCTGAACCCTTGAATTCGAGGAAGAGTTAGTTGGTGGTCGAACGGACGCGCCGGGCTGGACAGTGAACAAGGCTCTTTCGACGGGGCTCGCCCGAGACCTTTAACCCCCGCTTCTGATTGGAACGAGGACCAAACGGCCTCCCGGAGGGGGTGGGTGAAGAGTGGACGGCGGAGACGAGAAAAAAAAAAAAAATCGAGCCGCGACGTTCGAGTTCTCAGCGGGCGAACGCGGGGTCACGAGGCGCAGGCTGACGCGTCGCGGCCCAAGTCAGCGAGCCAGCAGGCAAGGGGAGGGTCGCCAGAAGCCCCTTGAGTTGCCGGAGCCGGACCGGGCGGGGGAGGTCTCCTGGGCGGGGGGGCTCGTGCGGGGAGCCGGAGGCCTGCGCCGGGTTCGGCGCGGAGGTCGAGTCGGAGGTCGAGTCGGAGGTCCGAGATGACCTTGCACCGACCCGAGGGTCGGGCTAGGCCGAGACGAGCGGAGCCGGAAGGGGGCGGAGCCCGGGACACCGCTCCCCTCGACGCGGGGAACGGGGCGGGGCGAATGCCGAGGGGGGTTTTTGTAAGGGCCAGCCGGGGCGGGGGTGCCAGTGGGACCCCTACCCCGGGAGGGATCCGGATGGGGTGAGGTGGAGGTCGGCGGCCCGGAACGACCTATTTTTCGAGAGAGACCGGGTCCGGGGCTCGAGGTCGGGTCCGACCCACCCTTCGCGGGGCAGAGTCGCGATGGATTGCCAGGGCGGGGGAGGAGTCGGAAGGAGTTGTAAGGGTCCGAGGAGGGTCCGGCGACCTTCCAGGAGGGTCGTAGGGACGGAGACGGAGGGAGCGAGGCCCCGATATAGGGGGGCGGTGGTCGGGAGGATCCTTCTCCGGTGAGGGATCCTTGCGGGGAAGGGAGCGAAGTGGCGGACAGATTAGGACGGGACGGAACCGTTGGGATCGGGCCCGTCCGTGCGGAGGCCCGCTCCCCTCCCCCCCGGGTGTGAACCGTAAGGTCCCGCCCATATAGGCCCACGTTGCCCCTTGCCGCCGCACCCTCGCCGAACGCAAGGTTCAGGCCCGGAGATAGTTCTGCATCGAACCTGGGTCTGTGCTAAATTTTTATGATTGTCGGTGGTGCCTAACTTGAGAGCGGTACCCGGTCCGAGATACGGTTTGAGACCGAATTCTTCTCATGAAATGTTCCTGACCGGCAACTTAAGTGTTCTGAGACCGGTTCACAACGTAGGCAAAATGGCTACTCGTTGGACTCCGAGTCTCTTCCCTTCAGTCCCCGGAGGGCTCAGAGTGTGCCCACCACTCGTCCTGGGTCGGGGTCCCGGCACTTAGTATTCCGAACTACGACGTGGTCGAACAGACCTGACCGGGGACCTCTTCATCGGGTCCGGTCGGTCGACGACTCTGTCAAGATCGTCCGACGGCCTCCATTCCCCTCCTCCGACCCCACTACTCGACCCACCGTCCCTCCCGAACGACCAGGTAGGGAACACTTCCACCGAAAGAGAGAACTCTTCTTCACCGAGTCTCAATTATACCCACCGTTTTCTAGAAGTCTACCGACACCATGGGGGTGAACGTAGGGTAGCGGGAGGAACCCAGGGACACATTACTGATCTCGGTAACTGGACAGAACGACTGTTTCGAGAAAGAGAGGGTAATAGAGTGACTGTAGAGTGTTCTTGAACTAATACGACCACAACGTACCCACCTCATCCGACCCCTCGACCTAGGGACGGGTCGTTCCACCAAGGGCTTCGCGTCAGGAGTCTGGTCGTCGTCGTCGTCGCCATCGTAGACCCTTGAACAGTCCTTGTACACAAACCCCCGGGGTAGAGTCTAGATGACTAATTCTTTGAGACTCCACACTCGGATCGTTCAAACGAAATTGTTCCGAAGTCTCACTAAGATTCAGTGTGAGCTCTTTGTGACAAGTCGTATTTCCACTTCAATCACACTACACTCTTAGTGTTTCTGGTCCCTCCGAGGACCCTCGGAACACTGGGTTCCGTTTATTCCTTCCATGAATTAATTGGAGAGATCTGGCTCGGGAACTTTCCCTTTTAGTACCCTTGTTAGAACTCCCACCGACAACTCCTAATTTACACCATTACGGGTACTTCATAAACCGGTGAGAATCTGTGGGACGGATGAGTCATTTATTGACAAGAGAAAGATCATTTTTCAGAGGAAGTATCTTAGAGGTGTACTTCGATCTCCTCACCCAAACCCCTCAGGAGATTCGGATCTTTACGGGGTATCACAACAGGAAGGATCTTCCTGGGACAGAAAGGACGTCCCCCGGTTCTCGGATTTTTCGGGACCCACTATAACTAAGACGACCAGGTGCCTGGTGTGAAACTCTTACTACCACGATAAGACGGAACCCGACCTAAGGGTGAGGGGTGGGATCGGTTAGGCACGTTTTACCCGTATTTGATGGAAGGAAAGGATGGGACGAGGTCTAGGGGAAGGGAGTTCGGTCCTCACAACCACTACCACTAACCGTCCACCGATTTGTCGACCTAAGGTAGTAGGGAGGGATGGGGGAAGGAGTTGACTTGACTTGACTTTTATTTTGTACAAGAAGACGGAACTCTTTATAAGAAATGTTGCTGGTTCTTCCGGTACGACTTTAAATCTTAAGAACATGAGACCTTAAGACACGCCCTTGCACCGCCACACCTCATTCAACCGGGACTGGGGTCGGGAGGCACGGTGGGTGGGGTCAAGAGAAGGACCGAGGTAGAGACGGGACACAGTGTTCATCGGATCCTACGACCGGACACTTGTGGGGTCGGGTGTCCGGGTTTGAGACAGATGTGTTGAACGGACGTCGATGGTGATCAGTGTAGAGATCCCCACGTATCCTCCCGTACAACAGGGGGACCTACCTGGACCTCTTCAACGAGTATATTTAGGATTTTGATACGAACCCGGTAAATCCGTCGTTATAGATCCAAAAATCTATGGACTTCGTACTATCTCCTCCCCAACCCCACGTCCGAGACCCATCTGTGTCCACCGGAGGACAGGTCCCGCTACTCACCGGGACGGCAAGTCGGACCAGAAAGTTCGTGGATCGTATTACGGTTCGTGTGTGATCTTCGCATTCCATGACGACGACGACTACGATTCAGCGAAGTCAGCACAGGCTGAGACACGCTGGGGCATCCGCCGTCGGGTGGTCCGAGGGGGCAGGGACCCTAAGAGGTCCGTTCTTGTGACCTCACCCAACGGTAAAGGAAGAGGTTACGTACTTTCACTTTTCACTTTTCACTTTTACTTCAGCGAGTCAACACAGGCTGAGAATCGCTGGGGTACCTGACGTCGGAAGGTCCGAGGGGGCAGGTACCCTAAACGGTCCGTTCTCGTGACCTCACCCCACTGTAGCGGAAGTCCCATGTCAGTAACTCATATACGCACAGAGTCAATAAATTACTTTATAGTTCAACCCAACCAAAAGGTCGTAAAGGAAGGTCGACCTCAGTCGGAAACAGTATTGAACGGAGCCCGAAAAAGGACCGCCTCTCGACTCGGTGGAGATCACTCTCTAATGTCTGTCTTTAGAAAACCCTTTGGAGGTTAGGTAAAGTCTCCACTTAGACCCTCAAGACCTCCGTCCTTTTCCTCGTTCTTCTTGATGAGATCTTTCTGCACTCCGTTCGAAAGTCTACTGGTCGAACCTCTATCCCCTCTGGTACTAATACCGTTCTGGAGGTTTCCCACACCAACATACCTCTTCCTTTACTGTTGGGTGAGGTCACAAGAACGGACCTCTTAGGGTCCCTGTCCCCTCGGACCACCCGACGGCTGATACCCCAGCGTGTCTCAGCCTGTGCTGACTTCGCTGAATCGTCGTCATCGTCGTCGGAGAGTTTTCTAAGAGGTGAGGTCTCCGCCGAGTCCTCGACGGCTCGTCCTCTGGACTTCCAGGAACACACCACGTTCTCGTACCCACAGTCCGAGAGTGACTACGGACCCGGTTCCATTCACCGGTTCTGTAAAATGTCGAGACCCTCCCTTCTTACCTCCCGTTCTCCACGTAGACGAAGACTAACGACACATTGTTTGGTGACTAGTAAATAAGTCGGGTACCTAGACGGTAAACCCCAACCAAGGTATCCCTTCCGAAGAGCGACGAGATGCACTATAGTTGGATAAGTCGACCTTCAGTTCCTAGGTAAAAGTTCTACCGTGTGAGTGGGTCGACCGATCGTTCAACCGCGGTCGACAACCGACCCTCGAGTCGATCTCGACTCCTTGACAAGGAGGGGTACTCCGGGCCGTCCGACGACCCCGGGGGAGTGTCGTTCTACCGACCCAAAGTTCTCGATTGTCTCTAGTTCTATCTTTGAATTTCGATACAATACAAATTTTGTACAGTGTTTTGTACAAATTTTGATACAATACACTGTAAAATACTACAAATTGTTGGATCTGAGCCTTTAGTACAACGGAGGGAAGGAAACACAAGATCATCACCGCACACGTACGATTCAACGAAGTCAGTACAGATTGAGAAAGTCTGGGATCCCTGACATCGGGTGACCCGAGGAGGCAGGTACCCTAAGAGGTCCGTTCTTATGATCTCACCCAACGGTACGGGGGAGGTCCTCTAGAAGGGTTAGGTACTTAACTTGGGTGCAGAGAACGCAGAGGACGCAACCGTCCGCTCAAGAAATGGTGATCGCGGTGGACCCTTCGGGAGGACAGTCATCTCTGTTAGTGTTTCAAGGTGAACCAAGTTCCCTCCCCCATATCAGGGGAAGAGAGATACTCCCCAACGTCACAGGATTTTCACGAACGTCCTGTCTTTTATAACAAAGTCTATAAGGACAACCGCCCTCTTAGTCAGACTTTTTATGTTAGACAAAACTCGTCCTGGAGTCTTACTGACATCATCTTTCAGGAGACCGCCCTTGACTTTTAGGTTTAATTCGACGAAATTTCTTTTTCCACGGGTTATAAACGAGTGTGTTGGTAAACACGTGTTTATTTAGTCTTGGGACCATTGCCTGTGTGTCAGAACTCTCAAACCTAACAAATCCTAACAGGAAGAAGTCTCAGGAGTCTTGAAGCTGAACATGGCACAGAAATTTCAAGATTTGAGTTTATCGTTGGCAACCTAGGAGCATTGTTGTTAGGACCCTCCGTGTGTGATAATACTAAGGGTAAAGATTCTATCCCCTTGCCTCCGGGACTCCTCCGTTCATTGGTCGAGTCTCAGTATATTAATCATTGACTGTTTCCCTTCTCTTCACACTCAAATATCGGTTGGGTCAAAAGTCAGCGTTCTTTGACTGAGGTTACCCTTTCCGGGTACAACCCGTCCTGTGTCTGTGGGTCTCAAACTGGTGGTCGTGGTTCGGTGGTCCAGATAGAGACTTCCGAGTGTGACTTAGTTTCGAGGGGGCCCCGGAACTTTTGTGAGCGGAAGGACGGACTCTGCGTCCTTTTTACGACCAGAGGCCCCTCGACCCGAGGTGGGAACGACCCGTGTGTGGACGAGGAACGACACAAGAGAAAGACTCGGAACCCGGTTCTTTACCAGTTATCGTTAAAGAGTTCGGACTCAGATACCAACTCGTACCATTACGGACGTAAACTTATCCGAGTCGTGTCGGTTCCAGAAATGAAAGAAGAGGCTTCCTGACCTACTCCTAGATTTGAGATTCGGGGAGTATCGACCCAATCTCGACCCTGTCCTGCGTTTCACTTTCACTTTCAGTGAGTCAGCACAGACTGAGAAACGTTGGGGTATCGGATATGTCAAGTACCTTAAGAGGTCCGGTCTTATGATCTCACCCATCGGAAAGGGAAGAAACCCCCTAGCAGGGTTGGGTCCATAGCTTGAGTCCAGAGGGGGTAACGTCCGTCTAAGAAATGGTCGACTCGGTGTTCGCTTCGGGGTTCAAGGGTGGTTTCCCTGACTCGGCAACCAACGAAAGAAAAGAAAAAAATTAAAAGACAGAGTCGGTAAATTGTTTCTAGTAAATCTGGTGACGAACCTAGGGTGGGACGGGGGATGATGTAGACTTCCAGACTCCCAATTAGGGTATGTCGGGACCGGAGTACCCCGAAAGCCGTGTAAACCCTTCGACTGGGTCTTGGGCCCGTCCCCGCGGGACGTCGCACCGTCGTGGTTCGTGCTGCCGTTGTCATTGCCGTCTCAGAGGTAGGAATTTCGGTCGAGAATGGCACGCGGTCTGCTAAATTTTTACCGATACTCATGTAAGTTGATTAACCTATTGATCGCAAACACATCACGAAATGTATAATACTTCGAAAAAATTTTTGTGGAACCCGTTGACAAACAATTTCCTACAGAGGGGTAGGAGTCAAGGGACAATGTAGACAACAAAAGGCGAAAACCCGTAGTCCAGTTGGGGTACCGTCCCCAACCCGTGGGGTTTGTCAGTACTCGGGTGTACGGTTACTCACAATCAAATAAGTAAATATTAACTCTACATACACAGAACTAATATTTATTTACACCTCTACATACGAAGAACTAATGTATACAATATTTATTTACCGTTGTAAAGAAATATTTATTTTTAGCTCTACATCCGTAGAGCTAATATTTATTCGTTTACTTACCATCGTGGAACGAAGGTAAACCGTATCAAACTTGACATACGTTAAGTTTTAAAATTTTTTGTTCTATTTTTTAGTAAATTTTATAAGTTCTATGTATTTTGTACACGTTTGTATTTCTAGTCATCCGTCGGGATAATAAAAGAGGAACTTGGTGTCATTTAGGATAACCTCTGGTAGAGAATACCGGAGTCACGGGTGTCCCTCCTCGTCTTCTCTTCTTTTGTCTCTTCCGAGGAGACCCGTTGTATAAAGTCACAGAAATTTATGTGGATATAGGGACTCCACCTACCCCTTGATGATGGTTTTCCCCTGGTCTTTACCGTCGAGAGTGCGGGCGGTAACCCACCGCGACGTGTTCTGGTCACACTCTAGGAAGGGATTTCGTCCACGTTCCGGTCTTTCTTGTCAGGGCACTGGGGTTTTCGATCCCCACAGCTGTCACAGGAGGTAACATTTCGACTCCTACGGTTTCGAGTCTCTTGACTTAACTTTTTTTTTAAAAAAACGAAAATAGTACTCGTAAAGTAGCAACCCCTAAAGTGTTATAAATCTACATGTGGAAGACTCTTTCTTTGTCTTTTCAGGTTTTGTGGGGCTACACGGAAGACTATCCCGTTATCGATCACCTGGACTCATACTGTGGGCGAAACTAACATTAGATGTGGGGGGTCGACTGGTGTCAGGGGTGGAGAGGGATAACGGATGGACTGAACGTGAGGAGTAAAGACACCCTGGACGGCCCAACGTCACCCGTTGACTCGAACGTTCAGGACCCGAGTAGTGTCCGACCAACTTGACCGAAAGCATGACTCTCGAGAGACTCATCGTCGTGACGGAGTGTCTGGAGACGGTCTTCTGTGGTGTCTGAAAGAAGGGAAGAGAGGTGCTGGGAGGGATTCTTTCGACGTCACAATCGTGTCAAGAGGAGACACTCCCTACCAAATTCGAGTTCAGGGACGGGACCATCGAAAGACCGGTCTACTGGAATTCGAGTGTAGAAGTGAACAGACCCAGACAAGGGAGCAGACATTCGACGTCTGTTGTATGGACGTTGCAAACGCTGTCATCCCACAATTCTACCTGATCAATCAGCAGAGGTTCAGTAACGAAAGTGATCGTCTGTACATCTTTGATTTTACTTTTGTTTTGTAATTTTTTTGAAAAGTGTCCGAAGGGAGACTTTACTCGTGACTCGCGGCAGACCACAGACATCGACAGTCACGTTGGTTAGTTCTCTTCGAACCTCTCCTTTCCGACCCCCCTCTCCGTTCCCAGGGGTCGGAGGTGGGACCCGGAGCCCAGTCAAGTCCGAGGGTCCTCGTTTCATGCCCGGGTTGTACTCCCGGTCCATTCCCACCTACACCTTACTCCAGAGGAATGCTCCAAGGTCGACGTCTGAGGAGTGGGTCGCACCTGTGTCTTTGAACCATACCCTACACCCTCGGTCACAATCAACCGAACGTCATGGAAACCCACAGACTTCCGGAACTTCTGACTACTGAGAACAAATTATTACCACTACTTTTTTTAAATCATCCGTAACTCTACTATAATTCATCCGTTACTTTATTATAACGTCATCCGTAATATACCTCCTCTATGGGGTGCAGGTTCCCGTCTCTTTGGGGTCGTTCTGTTATCCTCCCCACTTTAGCGTAAATCTTAGTTTGGGGTGTGGGCGGTCTCTCCGAGTCTCCCGAGTTTGTTTGGAATACGTGTGGTCCTGGGTCCCTGGGGTGTCTCTGACTCCGTCTTGACAGAAACTCACAGAGGACACCTCCTTTTAAGACTTTCTCTACCCTTATGGTCTGGTGGACTGGACGGAGAACTCTTTGGACATACGTCCAGTCCTTCGTTGTCAATCTTGACCTGTACCTTGTGTCTGACCAAGGTTTATCCTTTTCCTCATGCAGTTCCGACATGTAACAGTGGGACGAATAAATTGAAGATACGTCTCATGTAGTACTCTTTGCGACCCGACCTCCTTCGTGTTCAACCTTAGTTCTAACGACCCTCTTTATAGTTATTGGAGTGTATACATCTACTGTGGTGAGAATACCGTCTTTCACTTCTTCTTAAGTTCTCGGAGAACTACTTTCACTTTCTCCTCTCACTTTTTCAACCGAATTTCGAGTTGTAAGTCTTTTGACTCTAGTACCGTAGACCAGGGTAGTGAAGTACCTTTTATCTACCCCTTTGTCACCTTTGTCACTCTGAAATAAAAAATACCGAGGTTTTAGTGACGTCTACCACTGACGTCGGTACTTTAATTTTCTGTGAATGAGGAACCTTCCTTTCAATACTGGTTGGATCTGTCGTATAATTTTTCGTCTCTGTAATGAAACGGTTATTTCCAGGTAGATCAGTTCCGATACCAAAAAGGTCACCATTACATACCTACACTCTCAACCTGACACTTCTTTCGACTCACGACTTCTTAACTACGAAAACTTGACACCACAGCCTCTTATGAGAACTCTCAGGGAACCTGACGTTTCTCTAGGTTGGTCAGGTAGGATTTCCTCTAGTCAGGACCCACAAGTAACCTTCCAGACTACAACTTCGACTTTGAGGTTATGAAACCAGAGGACTACGTTTCTCGACTGAGTAAACTTTTCCGGGACTACGACCCTTTCTAACTCCCGTCCTCCTCTTCCCCTGCTGTCTCCTACTCTGCCAACCTACCGTAGTGACTGAGTTACCTGCACTCAAACTCGTTCGAGACTCTCAACCATTCCCTGTCCCTCCGGACCACACGATGTCAGGTACCCCAACGTTTCTCAGCCTGTGTTGACTCGTTGACTTGACTGACTGACTCCGTAACTTTCGTGTCCTTCAGCTCAGATCGACAAATACGTCTTTTTAAATGATTTGTCGTGAACGTTTCGGGGGACTTAACAACTCACCTAAACCCCAACCGATCTCTAAGTCCGTTGGATGAGGTCATGAGACATCGGACTTTTTAGGGTACCTGCCTCCTCGGACCATCCGACGTCAGGTACCCCAGCGATTCTCAGCCTATGCTGACTCGCAGAAGGGAAAGTGAAAAGTGAAAGTACGTAACCTCTTCCTTCACCGTTGGGTGAGGTCACAAGAGCGGACCTCTTAGGGTCCCTGCCCCCTCGGAGTACCCGACGGCAGACACCCCAGTGTGTCTCAGTCTGTGTTGACTGTCGTCGTCGTCGTCGTCGTCTCTAGGTCCGAATTCGAGTCAAAGGTCCTTATTCCGGGGTTTGATGTGATGCACGAAGACGCACGAAACAGCGAGTCGGCACAGACTGAGAAACACTGGGACCCCCGGTATCGGGCTGTCCGAGAAGACAGGTACCTATAAAAAAGTCCATTCTTAATGACCTCGCCTAACGGTACACGGGGAGGTCCTCCAGAAGGGTTAGGTCCCTGGATTGCGCGTAAAGGACACAGAGGACGTGACGTCCGTTTAAGAAATGGGTGGGTCGGCAGTCCCTTCGAGTTTGGTACGACGTCGTGACCGGACTATACTGTCGACAGGGGTAGCGTAGGAGGAGGACTAAGGAGAGACGGGGTCCTTGACGTCTGGGAACCCTCGGGTGGTGGAGGTAGTGTTGTCACTTTACGTCTTCGAGGAGCGCCTCGGACAAGGGAGGCTTACTCACAGTCTGGGCTCCGGGGCTCCGGCGACCGGACGTCCGCGGTCCCTCCGACCCTTAATTCTCAAGACTACGAGCGAGGCCCTCCGTCTTGAACATTACACCCCTAAAGAAGGTCATATCTTTCTCATAGGTTGTCTACGGCCCACCGACACTCGTACTGTTCACAGGTGACGTCGAGGACGACTACCTCCCACATGGTGTGTGGTCCGAGGTCTGTAATAGGGTAGAATAAGAGTGTGAGTGGGAGTCTCCATCCCTGTTAATGGTGGAGACAAAACACCTCTGCCTTTGATTCCGAGCACACAAATTGATTTACATTACTTATTCTAGAGCGTCGACCCTTCACCGTTTCGGTCCTTGTTCAGTTCTAGTCAACTCGAGTCAAGTCAGGGAGTCAATACAGACTGGGAAACGCTGGGGCATCTGACGTCGTGTGGTCCGAAGGGACAGGTAGTGGTTGAGAGTCTCGAACGAGTCTGAGTGCAGGTGACTCAGCCACTACGGTAGGTTGGTAGAGTAGGAGACAGCAGGGGAAGAGGAGGGTGGAAGTTAGAACGGTTCATAGTCCCAGAAAAGGTTACTCAGTCAATAAGCGTAATCCACCGGTTTCATAACCTTAAAGTCGAAGTCGTAGTCAGGAAGGTTACTTATAAGTCCTGACTAAAGGGAATCCTACCTGACCAAATTAGAGGAACGTCAGATTCCCAGGTGGTTGTACCAAGTTTTCGTAGTTAAGAAGCCGTGAGTCGAAAAAAATATCAGGCTGAGAGTGTAGGTTTGAACTGGTGACCTTTTTGGTATCGAAAGTGACATACCTAGAAACAGACGTTTCATTATAGAGACGAAAAATTATGTGACAGATCAGACGTCAGTGGTAGACGTCACTAAAACCTCGGGTTCTTTTATTTCAGAGAGTGACAAAGGTAACAAAGGGGTAGATAAACGGTACTTTACTACCCTGGTCTACGGTATTAGAATCAAAAAACTTACAAGTTAAAATTCGGTCAAAAAAAGTGAGAGGAGAAAGTGGAAGTAGTTCTCCGAGAAATCAAGGAGAAGTGAAAGACGGTATTCCTATCACAGTAGACGTATAGACTCCAATAACTCTAAAGAGGACCGTTAGAACTAAGGTTGAACACGAAGTAGGTCAGGTCACAAAGAGTACTACATGAGACGTATATTCAATTTATTCGTTCTACCGTTATATGTCGGAACTGCATGAGGAAAGGGTTAAAACTTGGTCGGGTAACAAAGTACAGGTCAAGATTGTCAACGAAGAACTGGACGTATGTCTAAAACGTCCTCCGTCCATTCCACCAGACCATAAAGGTAGAGAACTTCTTAAAAGGTGTCAAACAACACTAGGTGTGTCAGTCAGAAATCGTATCAGTAACTTCGTCTTCATCTACAAAAAGACCTTAAAAGAATGAAAAAGACACTAGGTTACCTATAACCGTTAAATTAGAGACCAAGGAGACGGAAAAGATTTTGGTCGAACTTGTAGACCTTCAAAAACCAAGTGCATGACGACTTTGGACCGAACCTCTTAAAACTCGTAATGAAACGACCGTACACTCTACTCACGTTAACACACCATAAAACTCGTAAGAAACCGTAACAGAAAGAAACCCTAATCTTACTTTTAACTAGAAAAGGTCAGGACGTCGGTGACGACTCAAAAGGTTTAAAAGACCGAATAACTCACGTCGTGAAAGTGTCTTAGTAGAAAATCCTAAACTTTATCGAATTGACCTTACGGTAGTGGAGGTGATTGAAACAAGCATCACTACGAAGGATTCCGGGCGAACTGAAGAGTGACGTCCTACAGACCGAGATCCACTCACTAGTGTGATAGTACTAATAGACCCAGCACTTCTAGAAAAAACATGTCAAGAAGACATACAAGAACGGTGGAGAAGAATTATAAAAGATGAAGACAATCCAGGTCTGGAAAAGACAGAAAATAACTCGGGTAGACACGTACTTTACAAGGGAACCATAGAGATTAAAAGAACTCCTCTAGAGATCAGAAAGGGTAAGACAGTAAAAGGAGATAAAGAAACGTCACTAGCGACTCCTTCCGAAAAAAAAAAAAATAGAGAGGAGCGATAAGAAACTTTGAGACGCAAGACTACGTATATAGAAAGGAAAAGAGGAAACGGAAAGTGAAGAGAAGAAAAGAGTGGATAAACATTCCGGAGGAGTCTGTTGGTACAACGGAAAAAGGTAAAGAAAGAAACCCCCTACCAAAACTAGGGACGGAGGACTTGTCACAGTGGTTGGAGGTAGGTATCAAGAAGTCCGTGTTACAGATAGTCTAGATTTGGGAACTTAGATAAACAGTGAAGGTAACATATTGGCATTCCCTACACTAAATCCAGAACGGATTTACCGGATTACCAAAAGGGATGAAAGAAGTTAAATTCGGACTTAAAACGTCATTCCTATTAACCCTTGTTTTCATGGGAGATGGTGGTCGAGAGGATCGTGACTCTCGACGTAAGATCCGTCGTCTCAATTGTATACTTGGTCATCGTTTCGTTGGCTTACGGTTTTTAGTGTGGATTGTGATTAACTGTAAATTGCTAGTAAGTAAAGAAGTAAGGTATGTTCAAACTCACATCTGTCAAGATCGTGACTCTCCTGTCAGTACCCGGGACGGAAGAACCTCGTAGAAGGGTCGGTAACTGCCTATCTGTTATTATATACGTTATACCGCCCACCACCCATACCTCACCCAACGGGTCGGACGAGGTCACAAGAACGGATCTCTTAGGGTACCTGTCTCCTCGGACCACCCGATGTCAGGCATCCCAGTGTTTCTGCGTTGAATCGTGTGTATGTGTATGTGTACACACACACACACACACACACACACATAATCTGTGAGGACTTCGTCCCTTTTCCCATCCCTCAAAGACCTTCTTCCTTCCATAAAGTACATTGTCCAGTTCCTTCGGGTACACTCCTCCATTGTACACTCGTCTCGGGACTTACTTCAAACCCTCCTTCTCGTAGGGTCTGCCTCGTCCACGGACACGCTTCCGGGGCCCCGACTCCGATCCGACTTATCCTACGTACACCCCGGTCGTTATCTTTTACTCCGGTCTCTCCGCCGTCTCGGGCTACGACCTGCCAGAAGGTCCGGATCCGAAAGGAGCCTCGGCCCTGTACCGTGCTAGACTGAGGACAAAATTACCCTATGGAGTTCGACGACCTAAATTTCGTCTGGACCCCTCCGTTCCGATCTTCTCCCCTTTGGTCTCCCCCACGAGGACTTATTAGGCCCACCCTCTACTGGACCTGACTGGTGCCACCGGGTCGTCCGTAAGTCATCGTGCAAGTAGCCGAATCTATGTAGGGGTTCTCGTCGACCGTCAGTGTTACTCTCCTCGGGTCTTTTGTAATGGTTGTGTACGTTTTTCTACCTTCAGTGTTTCTCTTTCCCTTGAATATGGACATCTTTCGGGTCAACTCTTATCGAGTCTGTTAACTCGGGTTTGGACTCGGCGGCGTTACGACCTTTTCACCTTTATTAGGCCAAGTTCCGAGAAGTTTCGTTCAAAATGCCATTACTCGTAGAAGTATCGAAACACCTACACGGACCCCAGGGGATCCCACCACGGTGCTCAAGCGCGGGGTAGTGAGTGAAGGAGCCTGTCGAGACGCGAGTTGACAAATTATATATATAGTCTAATTCTAAAGAAAACTTCCCGGTGTGTGTGTGTGTGTGTACGAGGTTTACTGGATTTTTTTTATGAATGGGTTTGAAGTGAGAGATTACTTGGTTGAGGCAGAGGACTAAGACACCTGCTGCCGTACTCTTGTAAACGTGACGGCCATCCATGTCCCGTTTCTGGTACACTCGTCCCCGTAGTCGAGTCACTAAGAGGGGTCTCTCGATGTAGGTCTCAGATGTGGCACACTACCTGGTGCTCGGTGGTGACAGTAGAATAATAATTATTATTATGTGTAACAATTCACATGAGTAAAGGGAAGATGCTTTCCTTTTTTCGGACCCTTCTTTCGTCCACTCAGGTCTCCGGACCTTACAGATTAGATGATCATCCTTTCGAGTCATTCCCTCCTTTACTCTGAAGTACACGGGTGTGCACCCGGAGGTGGGTGACTTGTACGAGAAAAAAGTATATACTCTTTCCTTTCTATAAATATTTCCACAACAACCTGTAAACTAAAACTGTAACAGGAACATCGTCTGTGTACGAGTATATGTGAACGAGGTAAGAGCTAAAGTGGTATTTATTTTCCTCTATTTTCGTCTTCCCGATTAAGGATTGAGTGAGAAACTCCGATCCTAATGGAATTGTGGTTTCTGTCTGTTACCGCAATACTCTTTTCTTCTGATGTCTGGTCATAGAGAGTACTTGTTACTGCGTTTTTAATAGGTGTTTTTAGAATCTTTTGTTTACGTTTCGATTGTTACGGAAGACCAAAGGGTGACATAGGAGTCGTTGGTCTTGTTACCGACTGTGTATCGTCAATAAATATTTATGAAAAGTCACTTAACTAACCGAGGGTTCCGTTTAATCTTAGTGTAGGGTAGGGGTTGGAGGTTCATTTAATGTCCGATCCGAACGCCGGCATACTAGAAGTACCGCTTCCGGTCAGTGAAAAGGGGGAGACGGAAAGACAGGAGATGATCGGGTCAAGTCGGGGAAGTGAGACTAGTGTCGGAGATCAGAACTCGGAGACCCAGGGCTGTTGACTTCTTTTTACGTGTCGGATTCACCGTCCAATACAAAATAGTCCCTGGAATGACTCTTGACATCGGACCCTCTGTCGAAGAGTCCATCGGAACTCTTTGACGAGACTTCTCCATTCCCTCCTAGGTCACAAACATCAAAGACGACTTTTTTTTTTTTTTTCTTCATCAGTTTGTACTTTTCTAATGATTAGCGATTAGCATTCTATACAGTTCAATTATTAGAATCACTAAAAGATACATACCCTTCTACGTTGTCAGACTCAAGTGACTTTAATAACGAATCAATATGTAGAATTGATAGCTCTTGGTCATAGGATAAAAAGAAGTGGGACTTACGGGGACTTCTACGAGGTGCCCCGTGTCGACGTCACCGGTTGCCGGACGACCGTCCGCTGTAAACAGCAAAGTACCTTACCATCCATCTTGAAAAACAGGTGTCGGGTGGAGCTTTATTAGTAACGTTGCACGTTTAAATTAAAAGGAGAAGACACATTTTAGACAGTGGTAGAGGTGCCGTCCACAAGTGACACTCCAGTTGTCGACAACTACTGAGGAACCCACAGGTCTCCGTCACTTCCTCCCCGACTTGTTCGTACTGAGGATTCTGTTGGGGGAAGAAAAGTCGGTCTCTTCGGAGCGAACATATTCGACAGGGGTCTCCGTCACACTGTGCTCTACTTCCCGTTCCGAATATTTCGGTTGGACACGCACATACCACGGACGAGGCAGCACAGGCTGAGACGCTGGGGTCCCTGACATCGGGAGGTCCTAGGAGACAGGTACCCTAAAAGGGTCGTTCTTAGGACCTCACCCAATGGTAAAGGAAGGGGTCCCCTGGAAGGGTTGGAACCCTGACTTGGACACTGAGAACGTTATGTCCGTCTAAGAAATGGAGACTCGGTGACTCCTTCAGGACTCAAGTTTAGGACTGAGACGTAGAGAGTTCGACACACTGGAACCGGTCCAACGAGTTGAAGAGACCTGTGGGTAAAGTGTTTACTTCGATTATCATAATGGCACATGAACTATAGTGTCTCAGAAGGGTCTACCACTTCTTCGGTGGACCGTTACGTCTTCCACACCCAAACTATTCTAGGGGACCTCCTCCTTTACTGTTGGGTGAGGTCATAAGATCGGACCTCTCAGGGTACCTGTCTCCTCGGACCGCCCGATGTCAGGTATTCCGATGTTTCTCAGCCTGTGCTGACTCACTATCGCACACGTACCATAGTGTACAACGATCTTTATATGTATGATAGACTTTTACCTCGATTACTGTCACGGACAAACCCTTCGAAGTCACTCAAAGAAGTCTATTTCGTGAAACCTGTCACAGACCGGACAGCATTCACAAGTCCTTCACAGTCTATAATGACATTTAACGTGAAGGCATAACCCAATCAAACGGGACTGACTTTCCTTTCCGACACTTTTAAACCAAAAGCATGAAATGTAACGTTAATAAGAATATATTCTTATGATATACGAACTGCAAAGAACTCCCTTCGAAGAGAGAATACGAACTCCAAAGAACTCCCGCTTCTAGTGTAAATCGAAACACAGGGACTGTGGAACTTGACACGAACCGTTTCATATCCGGAAGGTATTTACGTGCGACTCTCTCCCACCTCTCCTCTCATTGACGGGACCAAGAAAAGGTCCCGATGCGAGTCTCGTAAATCGTCTCACAGTATGAATGCTCGACGGTGGTCCACAGCGGGAACAGAGACTTTACCCCTATGAAGTACCGGAACACGTGACCAGGTCCGAGTCCGTTCCCGTGTCCTTCCCCTGTGCCCTTCTACGACGACCGAGTCACCTACCCGTCCTTCCTTCAAAAAGTTATAGGTCCCCTTTCGTGGCCCTCTTCGTACTCTTTAGAGTGGTATCGTTCGGAGCACGTGACACCTCAGGAGTCCGGACCCGAGAGCAGGAACGTCCCTTGTTGTAGTCCTCCCAGGGAAGTTGGGAAGTTCGGAGTCAAAAGGAGTAGACGGTTCACCCCCGTTATTACGATGGTGACCTGTATCCGTCCGGGATGACCTATTAGCTATTCCTAAACTAGACGAAAGATCAAAGGAACAAGCAGAAATTCAACTGGTAAGGGGATGTAAACCTCCCTACGGCCCCCGTAAACGTCTGTGTGACCTTTTTTAAAACCCATGGAGAAAACTCGGGTGAACCTATCTTACTTCTAGAAAGAGCCCTCCGTTGGTACGATCCCGATTCCCCGATTCCCGTACCTCACCTACCAGGAGAGAGTGGAGACAGGGGAGTCGGAGAATCCGACACACTGAGTTCGTTTAGGGAAGAGGAGAGACCCAGTAAGAGAGGACTTTACCCTACCCGTTTCCAGTCCTCAACGTTCGACTAGAAATCGTCATCTATGACGTAACTCGGTGTAGGGGACACCTCAGTCTACACCCTCGTCTATTTCGTTCTGACAGTCCCAGACCTCCCCGGTCCTCTCCTCGAGCCTCGGGAGACTGGTGGGACGGGGACGTCACTGGGACTCGTAGGGGTTCCAGGGGAGGTTCGCGTCAAGCTACTGAGACGTCCAGGAGGAGAGGGCCAGTGCAACGACAGGAGTGGGTGGGGGCCCCGGAGGGTAGGGGACTTGAAAGGAGCGTCAGAGTCCGGGTCCCGTGCACTCCGAACCTTCCCTCGGGGACCGTCCCCGGTGGTCGAAGTAGGTAGTGAAAGACATCTACCCTTTCACTACCTCTCCGCTAGTCCCTGATCAGGTTCCAGAGGTCTCGGACCCTCCCCCGACTCGACCCCGACCTTCGGTCCAGGTACCTGAAGGGCAGGACTCGACCCAGGAGGGGTGGTTTGACGTGGGTGGAGACAGGGAGTGGGATCTCGGAGAAGGTCCGACGACCTCTTCCCCGACCTACAGGTATCCACGGTTCGAACCACGACCCCGGTCGTCCTGCGGTCGGCCAGAGACTTCAGTGGTGGAAGTGCCAGGGGAGGGCCACCGATTAGTCGAGGTCCGGGTCGGGCGGCATCGAGGGTCCTTTGAGAACTCGACCCTGGAGTGAGGTCGGTCGAGGGCTGAGGGTCCTCGACCCTACTCGGGACGGAGGCTCGGACGGGTCGGGGTAGGTCGGGAACGAAGAGGGCTACGAAAGAAATCGGTATGAGACGGGAGAACTCCTGTACACTCCTTAATGGGTCCGGGAAGTCCCGAGTGTTCGACCAACGAATGGCGTGAGTGATCTGGACCGGGAACGTCCCTCAACGGGGGGTCCAGTAGATGGGCGTCTCGTGTCTCTGTCCAGGTGAGTCTTGAAGACAGTCGGGAGGGAGGTTTGTCTAAGGACTGCTCTCGGAGGTGCGGTAGACGGGGTGGAGGTCGGGTCTGTGGTCCGGCAGAGTGAGTCTGTTGGAACCAACGTGCGGACGAAGGAGATCGAGAGGAAGTCCAGGCAAGAGTCGGTCGTAGACCTCGGCAGACAACTTCGACTTCTACGATGGGACGAGGTCGGACGGCTTGAGGAATGGGTCGGAGTCGGACGTGCGGGACCCGGGACAAGAGGAGTGGGAGACAGTTGACGAGGAAGGGAGTATTGAGTAGTTCAAGGTCGACGTGACCGGAAGTGAGATCACTCTCTAAACATGGGCGGGGTCCTGTGAACGGGACCGACAAGGGGAACGGACCTGAGGGGAAGGAGGTCTCTCGGTGTAGTAGGTCCCGAGTCGACTTTGCAGCGAAGAGTTTCTCCGTAGAAATTCCTGGGATTCCACCGGGACGGGGAGGGGTTCCGAGTAAGGTGACACAGAAAAGGAGTGTCGAGAATGGTCGATTTTAGTAAACCGGGACAGAGAGTGGAGGGGTGGGTGTACATACAGGGACTCCGTCCTGACACAGACGGAGGAACGTGACTAGACTTGGATCTCGTCAAGATTGGTGACTTCCCTACACACGCCGAATCAACCTACTTACTTACGCACGGAGCACACACGTCTGTCAGGTCCTTCCAACAACAACAAGTCGGCGAGACAGCACAGGTCAAGAAACGCTGGGGGACCCGACGTCGTGAGGTCCGAAGGGACAGGCAGTGGTAGAGGGTCTCAAACGAGTCTAAGTACAGGTAACTCAACCACTACGACAGATTGGTAGAGTAGGAGACGATGGGAGAAGAGGAAATCGGAAGTTATAATGGGCCGTAGTCCCAGAAAAGATTACTCAGTCGAGAAGCGTACTCCACCGGATTCATAACCTCGAAGTCGAAGTCGTAGTCAGGAAGGTTACTTATAAGGTCCCAATCGTCCTTCCGTCCTGTATATTACACGTCTATGTCTTTGTGATCCACCTTCCCTTCGGACGACCCGCAGACATCCGGCGAAGTCTACTGGAGGACTCGAACCACAGGTCGGACGACCCGCAGACATCCGGCGAAGTCTACTGGAGGACTCGAACCACAGGTCGGACCTTTGTGTTCTTTAGTACCCGGTCCACTCCTCATTTCTTGGGGTCAACGGGGCTCCACTCGAGGTACCCGTCCGTCACTCCTACACACGGGGACATCAAGGTCTTCTACTGAAATCTTCCGGTGTTTCTGGGTCGTCGTGTATCGCGAGTCAGTGTCCCGGTCCCTCGACAGTCGGGGAGTGATGAAAGGGAGAAAGACTAGTTCGGGGTCTCCTCCGGAGACAAACGACGAGGAGGTGGACATTGGGGGGAACCTGTAAGGGTTGGAGGGGACGATTGACGTCGGAGCATGCTAAGCGTGGAACGACCGGGGAGGGGGTCGAGTGTCTTTTTGTGAGGACGGAGTTCCGGAAACGTGAACGACAAGAGAGATTGGCCTTGCGAGAAAAGAATTTTTCCTTTTTTTTTCTTTTTTTTCTAGGCGCACCGAGACAGGAGTAAGGGAAGTTTCGAAACGAGGTCAAGTGTAACTCTGGGAGGGGGGTGGTGAGGGTTATGAGTGAAGTAGACGTTGACCCTAAAGGGAAGGAAGTAGCCGATAAAGAAAGATTAACGAAATAAGATCGTGGTCTTGTCACCGACCGTGTACCTTCCTTGAGGGTCTTGTCAACGGTCAACTTACCCGTCTTCTCTCTCCACCCGTTACGCTGGCGTCGAAACCCGTCCTCTCAAAGGTCGCTCTGATTGTTGTGATACAATAGAAGTACCATAAATAAAAAGACCAATGGAAAATAAAGAAGACCGTTTGCTATGACGTTAAAAGTTAAACATCTTCACTAAGTTTTAAGGGAAAATTTTATTTACACGGCTCAGTCTTTCGCATGTAACTAAAGTTCTTATTATAAATCAATTATCTCAATGTCCACCATCCGTGTGCACCGTCTTCGACCCTCCCCCCTGGTCCTCACTCCCTCCGAGTGCTTACGACCTCAGGTCCGGAGGGTAAACTGTCTGCCCCTTCAACTCCGGGTCCCACACTCAATGAGCAGGTTCCAGTGTCTCCCTCAATTGTCGTTCCACTTGTACACATCGGACCAGAAGGGCAAAGTCCGCACCGAAAAACGTAAAGGGAAGATTTAAGAAACAAGGTAGGTAGTCACCTGTAAATTCCCCACGGGTCCCGATAATCATCGAACAAGACTTCTATTGTCTTGGCTCCTGGTAAAATTTACTGACATAGAGGTAGTGGTCTTGTCACAGACTGTCCTCCGTGTAAAATCTGCGTACTTATCTCTCCTCTCTTGTATGACTTGGGGTTTAGGAAGGGACTACTCGTGGGTCAAGACGGACCCTCTCCCCGACCTGGGGCCCGCCGTCCCCGTCCGACACCTCTTGTGGACACCCGTATTTAGAACCCACCCTCTACGGGGTCGGATGGGGCCTCCTCGTCACCCCTCCGCCCGTGAGGAAACCCTAGGCCTCGGCTGCACCCGACGCACCCCGTCCGGTCCGACGTCCCTCGTCGCCTCGTGTCTCGAACCCACCTAAGGAAGGAGGGTTCCTGTAGGCACCGGCACCCGAGATCGCACCCTCACTTTCGAGTCCGGGGCGCAGACTGTCGAGACCGGACCTTAGACCGGGAACGGTGAGTGGTCGTGGTGGAAGAAGTAGTAGAAGTACCAGAAGGAGGGAGAGATTTTCCGGCTGTAGTCCTAACTTACTCTTTCAGGAGGGTCTCGCGAGCGACATCGTAGTCTAGGTATCTTCCTCGAGTCTTCTACGATTACGGACGATGAAATCCTATCGCCCCAGTCCAAGTAACTACCCAATCCTCATGGTTCTCCAGATGAGACGTATAAACAACCATTTTTGAAAGGTTTCGACAGACAAGGATAAAGAAACTCCTCTTAGTCACTGCGATTTTCCAGGACGGGGAAACTCAAACCCCGACCTCTCAGACCCCTCCGACGTAGTCCTCCGACCTCTCTCGAGTCCTAATTTACCCACTACCTTTCTTAGAGTCTCCCGGGCTCGGGTAACGGTACTGATGTCTTGACTCACCCCTGATCTCCGGTTCACGTACCCGGGGGACGACACACAAAGGTGTCAAGGATCGTCGAAGGTCTGAATTCTTTACTTTCAAATGAACGTGACCGGTCCGGAAACTCTTTACTGTACAGTGGGACCGTAACAGCGACTCGACCGGGACTTACTGACTCCTGTCTTGATCTCGGAGTCAAATGGACAGACGTCTTATCCCTCTTTTCATGACGGGTCAGGTGGAGTGAGCCACTGGACTTTCAGTTTACTTTGGTAAGAAAGAGAAACTAAGGAGGAGGCTAGTAAAGTCAATAAGGCTAAAGACTCGACACACCGAGTCGGAGACCCCCGGTCTCCTGTGGATTCCTGACTCGTCTACGGGGAGTCCCGGACTTCTGAGTCTCCTCACCCCAGAGTCTCCAGTCCCGAGCCCCGAGACACCTTTGCACCCCTGAGAAAGGGTCCCAGGGCGGTCTCTTCCTAAATACCAAACCGGACGTTGCACCACTTGACGATTTATACGTCTAATACCCATGTTTAGGCCCCCACCGACCTTTCCGTCTCCCTCCCCTCCCCTCCCCCTGACCTCCAGACCGACGACCTGGCACACACCCCCACCCCGGGCCGACAAGGTCTACCCCGACGTCTACACTCATACCACCCGCAAGACCCCACCCCCCTCGAGCCTGGGACGCCGGAGTGGGGTGGAGGAGTGGGAGGGGTCCGAAGGTCTGGTCCAGGTGACTCGACAAGGGGAGCCCCGAGGCCGGTGTCTCTGGGAGGCCCGTGACCGAGGAACTCGTCGATCTGCTACCCTCTTCACCCTTCTTACCCCTTCTCCCCGTACAAGTAACGAGTCTACCCCTTTAGTTCCGTGTCCGTACCATCCCAGTGCAGGGGCTCCGATGTCCCATTCCACCGCTGGTCCAGACTTTCGGTTCCGACCAGAGACCTGAGAACCAACCGGGGTCCGTACGGGTCCGACCCTCTCCCCACTGAGTCGGGTACCCTCGAGCCCAAGTATAAGGTTTGTTGGGTCCCGTGTTCCGTCCCAGACCTCCCCAGTAGCGGTAGAGTGGGCACTCCTTGTCCTCTGTCGACAGGCTCCGCGGGGCCGACCTCCGCATCTCGACCCAGACAGGGTCCCGGCCCCTCCCTCCTTTGCCGGAGGCGTGATTTGTACCCGGCCACAGGAATCTGGTCGACCTTCAAAGACCTTTTGTTTCGACCCAACGGCCGCCCCTCTCCTCAGCCCTATATCGGCATCAAATCCAACTTCAAATCCTCGCACTTCGACGTCTCCTAGGCCGTCAGGGTCTCCGTGCGTGTCCCGCCCACCACAGCTACCCCGGTGTCCCGCGTCTCCCCCGGTCAGTAGGAAAGTGCCCTGGGGCGGAAGTCCCCTGGAGTATCGTGTGCCTGGACTCCGGGACCCAGGGACGGGTCCCACGGGCCGTGCTCTCTTCGTCACGACTGGCGACTCTCGCGCTGGAAGGGAACTGGAACCTGCTCCAGGGAGTCGGACTGGGTGTCGACCGGGACTCCTAATCCGCCCGAGGGGGCCACCGAGTCGACCATTTCTTAGACGGACGTCACGTCCTATGGACCCAAGCTAGGGACCCAGCCCTTCTAGGGGACCTCTTCCTTTTTCGATGGGTGAAGCCATAAAATCCCGAAGGGAACTCCTAGTCGACCCTTTCTTAGGAGGACTTTACGCCCTCTGGACCCAAACTAGGGACCCAACCCTTCTAGGGGACCTCTTCTCTTTCCAATGGGTGAGATCATAAGACCGGACCTCTTAAGGTGCCTGACATATCGGGTTCCCCAGTGTTTCTCAGGCTGTGCTGGCTCCCGGAAAGTGAAGGCTCCTAATCCGTCTGGCCCCCACGGACCCCAGGGTGGGGTAGGTCGACAACGGAGGAGGGGTCGACCCCATGGTTTGGCGTCCTCGGCGTGGGCACGTCTCCTCTACCGGGTGACAGGGCTCGCAGGACAAGGACCCAGGACTCGGGGGAGGGTGAACCGGATTACCCCTGGTTCTACCGTCGGCCCTTCGTCCTGTAGTCTCTGAGTTTCACCGTCCGCGACCCTACCTTCCCGTTTGGGTGGCCGTCCTTTGCTCTTCACTTTGACCTTCGCGGCCCGGGACCCTCTGCCTCGGGTGAGTCCACAGACTCAGTCGTTTTATGAGGGTCCTGGTGCCCCGTAAAAGAGTTCCGTCTCCCCGTGACGGGCCCTGTACTGGCCGTATCCACCCGCGTCTGTGGGAGTAGTGGGTGTCGTTCCCGACGGTCTCCTTCCCCTGTCGACCGGGCCGGTGAGGGAGGAAGTGTCGTCCTAAGCCGGGGGTTCCTGAGATGAGGTGGGTGAACACCCAGGGAGCAACATGGAAACTTCCGTGTGTACCGGAACCCCCTCCATAAGAGTTCCTGTCTCATTCGATTCGCACTTGACCTTCAGACTTTCTGGGTCCCTGCTTAGACTCAGAGAAACGACACACTGGAATCAGCTTAATTGATTGGAGAGACTCGGAACATCTTATTCCCAACGACATACGGTCTGGTGCTATCCACGAGTAATTTTTCCAGTAGGGGGAAGAAGACAGAGGGGAACTCTCCTCCGAAGGCGACGAGGTGGGGAGGATAACGGTTGTATGATAGATTGTCCGCGGAAGAGGGGGTCACATGAAGAAGGAGTCGCTATTGTTCTAATGTCCGTTCACTTATGCATCGTCAGAATCAATGGTCTGGGACATGACCCACAAAGGTAGTGACGTCCCCTTTGACTTCGTGTCTCACCAGTCCAGTGAGCGAGTTCCAGTGTGTCGTTGCTTCTCCAGTTCCTCTGTGTTCAGATCTGGACACCCTTGGGTTCCGAAACGAAAAGTTCAGACGGAGAAGATTACTGAGCATCCGTCTGAAGTCTGACCTTTCTAGTCGTTCCGTCACCCCAGAACCCTGTCTCCCGTATCGGACCGTCCCAGACCTTTCTCTTCCCGCAAGTTCTCGTCCCGAACAATGGAAGGTCAAGACGTCTCCCCTCCTAGACGGGGTGCGACGACACACCGAGTACCATGACCCCCGGGCCCCCTCCCAGTCCAGCCTCGACAGTCCCCCGGACCTTCCGGTCCTCTCACAGTCTCTGTCCGGGCCTGGAGCCTGTGTGTACCCGGGACGAGTGACGAGGACCTTCCCGTCCCTAAAGAGGAGACGGAAACCCTCTTCGGCTCAATAACCTTCTTGGAAGTCCGCTTCGAGGTTCGAAGGCTTGCACCGGAGGGGTACGAGCGGGGGGGTGGGGCTCGGCCGGCATCGTCTTCCCGAGAGTACGACCCTTTCTTACAAAAGAGGGGGTACAGTAAAATAGCTGAAGTCGTCCCGGAAAATAAAGATTAAGTCCTTCACAGGACTGTTATTTCTGTAGTAGCTATATAATTGAGTGAA
Organism: Capra ibex; assembly: GCA_006410555.1. Classification (NCBI taxonomy): domain Eukaryota; kingdom Metazoa; phylum Chordata; class Mammalia; order Artiodactyla; family Bovidae; genus Capra; species Capra ibex. The sequence continues at coordinate 7,327,956 of SJYO01033645.1, forward strand.
GAAGTTTTAGAGTTCGTGCAAGACGTCTCTCTCTCGAAGGTTTACCTTTTGTTGTGCCGTTATTTCGTTTGTCGCACCCGACCCGACCGCGACGCAAATACCGACCCGAGACTCGTCCCTCCCTCACGCCTCGCCCTCCCTTTTTGGGCTGTTTGGGTGGTCCTTTCCGTTTGAGGGCGGTAGGGTAGCTCCGCGAGTAGGGTGCCAACCGGAGGCACCGACCCGTACCGAAGTGAAGTGAAGGTAGACGACGTCGTTTCTTTAATGTTCCTCGGCACCGAGGTAGAATCGTGGGAACCGGTGCACTAATTACGACAACTGTGTGAGTGTCCTCCTGTAAGCTCGAGTAAGAGACTGAAAGTTACCGGAGGCATAAACACTTCAAAAAATTAACGTGGGTCTCCGGACGCTATCCTAAATAAAAGTCCCTGAGTAAGTTAAGTCCGGAGGGTCGTACGAGTCCCCCGAAGGGTCCACCACGACCACCATTTCGCGGACGGACGGTTTCGTTGTCGACGTCGTCTGCACCCAAGCTAGGGACCCAACCCTTCTAGGGGACTGCCTCTATTACCGTTGGGTGAGGTCATAAGAGCTGACCCTTTAGGGTACCTGTCTTCTCGGATCGGCCAATACCAGGTACCCCAGCGTTTCCAGCCTGTGCTGGCTTCGCTGAAGCGTGAAGTGTGAGAGTCCTCGTCTCCTGTAGAGACGGGTAAAATGTCCACGTCTTTTGACTCCGAAGAAGGTATAGTGTGTCGAGTTTCCACTCTCAGTTCTACCACAGGTTCTCGAACCTGGGTTTACGGGAACGACTCACCTTCTGAAACCAAGAACCTCCAGTCACCGTCACACACACATACATCCCCCCGGGAGGTTGGACTGTCGGATGAAATGGAAGTCGAAGCTTCAACTCGGTTGAAGAGGAATCACTCTTAGGTGAGTAGGCAAGTAAATACACTGTCTACGAACGTCTCTTAGAAGATCTTCGGTTCCGAACACGATCACATCCGTATCTCAGTAATTCCTTTTATCGTTCGAAGGAACTTAAAGTCCCAGACCGGGGGAGAACGGATGGTGGGGAAAGGAATGATTTCTTCTCCGTCAAAAGTGGTGGGGAGGGGTTGGGGTTAGGACGAGGCTAGGGAAGGGGGAGGTACACCCGTACTCTGTCTCCGACCACGGGGGATGAGTGAGGGGTGTCGGGTGGGGGTGGAGACGGGGTTAGGAAGACCAAAGTCGAGACGGACCCTGTCCGGTCCCCGTTCCCTCGGGGGCCCCTCGGAACTCGGTGTCGGGTCCTCCCCCACCCTTCCCTTCGCCCCGTTCGTCTCCACACAAAACTTTAGACGAAGGAAAACCGGTGCGAACTTGAAGGTTCGTCGGCCGAAACTGACTGTCCGCGCCTTTCCCTCGCGGCCGAGGGGCACCTCTGGGCCCGTCTCTACCTCCCTGAGGCACCCCGAGCCCCGAGGTCCCGGGCGTAGGAGACGGGAAGGAGGGACGAGAGTCGGTTCGTCTCGGACCCCCGGACCCAGAGACGACAGACCCGGGTCCTTCAGGTCCGAGCCCCCACCTCCAGAACCACAGGGTCTGTCCTTTTAGGGTCTCAGCGACGTTCGGACTCGGGAAAGTTCGTCAGAACAGTTGTTCCCGTCCGTCGTAAATGACTCCCGTATAACAAATAAGAATTGGGTTTGTGAATAATTTCCTCAAGCAGTAACATTGTGGGAAGGTGATCACGGGTCACATATATGTTCGTAACACGGTACGACACGCATCAGTGAGTCAGCACAGGTCTAGAAACACTGGTGAACCTGACATCGGGCAGCCCGAGGAGACAGGTACCCTAAGAGGTCCGTTCCTATGACCTCACCCAACGGTAAGGGAAGAGGTCCCCTAGAAGGGGTGGGTCCCTAGTTTGGGTCCAGGGGACGTAACGTCCACCTAAGAACTGGTCGACTCAGATGGTGTACATATGTGCGTGTACCCGAAGGGTCCAGAACGCTCACCATTTCTTGGACGGACGTTTATGTCCTCTGTATTCTCTACCCATAAATTAGGGACCCAGTCCTTCTAGGGGACCTCTTCCCTTACCGTTGGGTGAGGTCATAAGAAGGGACCTCTTAGTCTGTCTCCTCGGACCGGTCGATCGTAGACATCCTAGCGTTTCTCAACCTGTGCTAACTTTGCTGAATCGTGTGCGTGTGTGCATATACGTGCACATACTAGTTGATATACGTAAGGACTTACTTGTTTTATCAACTCCGAACTAAGACGACAGACAAGTTGAGTCTAGACGGGGGACGAGAAATAGGAGACATAGAGTCCCAACTAAGGACGGCTTCCTGCAGAGGCTTCGAGGGAACGACTGGCCGAAGGACAATAGGAACTGGTCACCCTACTCGGTCAATCTCTAATCTCCTGTCCTCCGTCCCAAGGAAGTCGACAGTAGAGTCCATCACAGACACGGATACGAGGGCCCAGGACCCCTGTCCTCTTCGAGGGAGACACGCGGTCAAGGATACCCGTCGGGCACGGATTGACACTAAGGTCGTAGGACGGGACTAGGACCGAGGACCCGTGAATGAGGAGCCAGGGAGATCAGGGTCCCTACAACGTCGAAGGACGACGATGAACAGGAGCTCAGTGGGGAGTAAGGTATTTCAAAAAGTCGAGCCGAGAAGGTTGGGGAAGTTTTACTCACGGGATATAATTTAAGGAAGACACCTTTCTTGACGTCCTCGAGACCAAAGGATTGACCTAGATTATTTTCGGGATTGATACACGGTCCGAGTCCAAGAACGGAAGTTCTTCACATATTGGATCATCTCTTATTTCCACAAGTAGGTTAGTAATGTATTTATGTATGATGTCTTTCGTCAGTCCCGACCGTTCCTGTCTCCGATATTTCTTTCCAGGACAGTTACTCCGACCTAGAGTGGAACCCCAGTCCGAGGGGACCTCCTTACCTACACAAAAGTCCGTGACTCACTCTCCGAAAGGTATGTAGTCGATTGGAGTGTCGTCGTGCCCTTCCATTCCCAACAAAAGACGTAAAACACCTACTTCCCTACTTCCAGGTCGTTCTACGTTGGAAGGCAACGTTGGGGCTTCAGGACCCCCCGGACCAGACACTATCCCTGGGCCCGGACGGATTAGAAACGGACCGAGGTACACCGGGTGACAGACCTTTACTGTAAAACGTCTCTTCCCTTGTCCGGATCTCTCCTTCTCACTGAAGGGGTCCCAGGGGTGTGGTCCTCTTCGGTCCAGTGGGACAGGACCATGGCTAGGGCCCCCGGTGGAGACGGACCGCTTGAAGAGGTCTGTACGAGTCGATATCTGAGTCGTGAAGGAGGGTGGGGGTGGGAGACGAAGGGAGGTTCGGGGTCCGACTCCGGCGAGGTCTTTGGTGTCGAGACCCGGGTCACGGTCTCGGACGGGGGAGCCGCTGGGGAGAGAATGACAGGGCTCAAAGACTTTGAGTGAGAGACAGAGCCCCCCCACACACACCCCCACACCCCCACACCCCCCCTTCGAAAACGTCGGGAGGACTTCGGCACACACACACACACACACACACACACACACACACATGCGTACGTGTTCGCGTCCGAACGCGAATGGACCCCGTGCAGAGAGGACGTCCTCCTCCACCCCCTGGGAAGGTTGGTTCGGAGTGACACTGAGTTGGGGGCTTCTCATTAAGGGTATCCACACTCGTGTTGAAGGACGACGTATCTACCCTCCTTCACTCCCTAACGCCCTACGACCCCCAGGCCACCCGAAAGGACCCAACTCGTTCGGGGACGTTGTCCGCGAACCCCCGTACCCCACCCCGGCCCCCGAAAGACCGCCCCTCCGCCACCCCTGTCTCTCGTCGGGGTCCCTCTCACCCCCTCCGTTCTGAGGTCCTGTAGACCCGACCCCCTTCCACGTTTTATAAGTACGTCCTCCACTTCCGGGTCGAGACGTACCGGGACTCCCGAGACTGTCCTTCAATTCCGGAGTCCCTTGTCCCTCAAACCGACCCTTTCCCGACCGTCGTCTCCCTTCGACCGACTGCGGGGGACCTCAACTACCCCTGTGACTCCGACTCTCTGCCTACTAAACAAGTTCCGTCTCTGACCTTTACTGGATTGAGAGCCACGAAGGTTGAAAGGTGGGGTAGTAAGGATATAGGCACGGTTGGCCCTTGCCGAAGAAATTTTCTCGTTCGTAGAATCGGATTCAAAGACACCCTCTGCCCTCCGTCGTGACCCGGTGTTATCGGTCGCAAATAATTCGAGAGTGACACCCAGATTTATACTTCGATCTCGGATAATGTGTCTCACTTCGTTCAGCCTTTCTCATTTGTTTATAGTATTTATATATAAATATACCTCAGGTCTTTCTACCTTGACAACTTGGATAAACGTCCCGTCGTTACCTCTACGTCTGTGTCTCTTGTCCGAATACCTGTGTCGCCCCACCCATTCTTCCTCTCCCACCCTACTTGCCTTTGTGTCCATTGTATCTATCGGTCACCCTTAAACGACGTACTGAGTCCCTTGAGTGGGACCCCGAGACACTGCTGGACCGCCCCCACCTCGCCCCTCTACCCTCCCTCCGAGTCCCTCTTCCCTGTATACGCATGGATTCCGACTACGTACAACTACATACCGTCTTCGGTTGTGTTAGAAGGTTGATTTTCATTTATTTAATTCTCTTTTGTCATGTCAGTGTCGACAGTAGGGTACACAGAGGTATCATTGGCCTGGTCCATCTACCATATGAGTAGGGGTAAGATGTCCACTCCTTTACCTCCTATTCCTTCCAATTAAGAACGGCTTCTAGTGAGTGTTTCCGTCTACCTCCTAAAATTAGGTTCCTGGGTCTCGGGTAGACACCACGGTTGTTTCCGAACACCCTTTTACAGTACCGTCGACGGGTACTGACAGGAGATCCCCTCGTAGTCGTCCCTGGAACAACCAGGAGCTCCGTAGGACCCGAGCTGTGTTCGACACCGAGGAGTCGGAAGTGGGTAGGTGGGCGACGAGTAGGATGTCCTCAAATAAGTCGTAGATGGTGAACGGCCCCCGACCTCGGCCTCGTGTTTTGGTAGGTGAAGGTGCCACAAATGTAAGATCCCCTTTCTACCTTTTACGCGTTTCTTTATGTATTGCGGTTTATGAGGATGACAATAATTTATCAGTTCTTTCCCCTACCTCTAACTGTCCCACCATAAAATCTTTGTCCCCAGTCCCTTTCAGAGTGACCCCTCCACTATGGTTTCGTCTCGACATCCCTTTGCCAAAGAGTGTCGTACCGGTGTAAGAAGAGACTTCCGGATAGATTACAGACAGAAAAAGTGGACTGACAGTGAGGTACTTTTTTTTTTTTGTGTGTGTGTGTGTGTGTAACAGGACAGAACAGGTAACGAATTTCACCCTGGACCGTATACCATCGACGAGTTACTAGTCACGGAACGTGTGTCTCTACTCACCTACTTACTTACTTACTCTCCGTCTTTTAGAGACGTGCGACCTTAAGATTAGCGTGAGGACGGGGTCTCTCCTACGTCTTAACAGTCAAAGGAGGAGTTTCGGAGGGAAGACATTAGTAGTCACTACGACTCGCAGTGTATTCGACTACTTTTGGTACTAAGCCTTTCTGTGTGTATGGGGTCACAAGTGACATCGTGATAAACGTTGTCGGTCTTGCACCTTCGTTGGATGTGCCGTAACTGTCCTCTTACCTATTTCTTCTACACTATGTAAATGTGCTACCTTATAATGGGCCGGTAATTTTCATTGCTCTGCCCCAGTAAACATCTCTGCTCCTACCTGGATCTCTGGCAGTATGGTTCACTTCATTAAGTCTTTCACTTTTTGTCGATAGTATGTAATTCTGTATACCCACCCTAGATCTTTTTACCATGACTACTTGGATGAACATCCCGTCCTCATCTGTACGTCTGCATTTCTTCTCTACACATCCGCGCCCGTGCCCCTTTTCCCCCCGTGCCCCACTTGACGCCCCAACCGCAACTGTATTGTGTATCCCCGAAGGGACCACCGAGTCTGCCATTTCGCAGACGGACGTTACGCCCTCTGGACCCAAGTTAGGGACCCAGTCCTTCTAGGGGACCTCTTCCTTTACCGTTGGGTGAGATCATAAGAACGGACCTCTTAGGGTACCTACCTCCTCGGACCACCCGATGTCAGGTACCACAGTAATTCTCAGCCTGTACTGACTCGTTGAAGTGAAGGAAAGAAAGAAAAGTGTATGTATGTATTGGTACACACTTTATCGATCGATCACCCTTGGGCGATATACCGCGTCCCTCGAGTCGAGATACGAGACACTACTGGATCCACCCACCCTATCACCCCTCACCCCACCCTCCCTACCCATCTGTATATCGACCAAGTGCAGTAACATGTCACCTCCGATTGTCGTAACATTTCGTTGATATGGTGACCAACTTATTAGATTCTTTTTTCCGGGGGAAGGACGGGGTTTCCGTTCACTCGTCCCTCGAACTCCCTAGGAAACCCTGTCCACGACTCTTAGGGGTGAACAATTGGTGGACCCGGGTCTTATCTACTGACCCCCTCGGTCGTCGTTCCGACGCCCCTATACTTCCCCCTCCTTCCTCTCGATCTCTGTCCTGGTCGAGTGCCGCGAGGCCTGTCGGGGCTACCCGGTAGTGGGTGTGGGGACACCCTTCGCCCCGGGGGCGGTCCCACCGACTTCACCACTGTCTCCCGCCGAAGGAGTGTCGAGTGACCGAGACCTCGTCGTCCGGGTCTGTCCTTCCCCACCCCCCGTGGACGTTCGAGTCGTTCCCCTCCCGTGCCCCGACATCCGCCCGTCCGTCCGTCCCGGAAGGCCTCACAGGGCCCGAGTCCTCTCAGGTCGACCGACCGTCAGTCCCCGAGATGAGATGGTCTCCCTCGTGAGAGAGGACCCACCCTCCACAATCCCTCCCGGACCCGAAACGTCTCCGAGGAGACACCGGGTCACGTTCCCGGTTCCCAGGTGAACGTCGGAGTCGTAGGGAGTCGGGACGGGAGGACTCGACTCTACCCGGACTCTCCGTCTTCCACACCCTTATCGGTTCCCCGACACCCCTCCCGTACCCTACAGGTGCAGTTTTCGTGACCGAATCGGTGGACGACCTGCACTGGGATCGTCTGTATAGGGAAGAGGCCTGGAGTCAAAAAAGTGAGACATATTACCCTACTAGTGGTATTACGACTGGGGGTCCCAACGATACCCCTAGTTACCCTCTTCGGGGTAACGAGACGTTTACCGTTTCCCATCCGTAACCCAGTCACGAAAGGACCACCGAACCAACCATTTCTTAGGCGGACGTGCGTTCTCTACGCCCAAGCTAGGGATCCAGCCCTTCAAGGGGACCTCTTCGTTTACCGTCGGGTGAGGTCATAAGAACGGACCCTTTAGGACACCTGTCTCCTCGGACCATCCAATATCAGTTATCCCGATGTTTCTCAGGTTGTGCTGACTCGTTGATTTGGTGGTGGCGGCGGTGGTCCCCAACCCAGTCCCCACCCCTCCTTTTTCCTTTGTAAGGGACGAACGGTTGAATAGGGGGTCTGACCACGAATCGAGTCGTCCGGTGGTGAGCACAAAACCTTAGTCTATTTGAACCAAACTTAGGACCGATTGCTAAGAGACTCGGAGTCAAAGGCTCGGACATTTCATCTACTTATACTATCTATCATTCTACCTTTTTGTGAAGTGAATCGAGGACCGTGTGTCGTTCTCGAACCACTTGTCACCAAATATAGTACCTCATTTACGGTCCCCCAGTTCTACTTCTTTCCGTCCGAGGACCAGTAGACCCCTGTTTATGGTCTACTAACTCCTTCTCCAACCATTCCTGCTCCTCACCCGGACCACCTCCTCCCCACGGTTTCGCTCGGAGGGTTGCCGTCCACCGTGTCTGCGGTTCCGATGTTCCTGCCGACCCCAAAGAGATCCCGTGGGCCAGGGGACCTGACTCCCCGGCCGAACCCATTTCCATTCGTCCGACCTTTACGAACCTCCGACCTCCACCGACTCCAGTCCTCCGAGGGTCCACTGAATTCCTTCCCCCGGTTCGGGGCACGGGGAGAGACGCACTGGGACTCAGTGACGACGGGGCACCCCGACCCGGACAAAAGGGGCCGTAACGAGCCCCGCCTTTAGGTTGTCCCCGACGGTCCGACTGTAGTTTGGGAGGGTGGAGCCCGGACCGGAGTCGGGGAGAGGTCCGGAATGGCTTCGGTATTTAGGGACCCGGCCCGCCGCCCTCCCCGTCCGGGGGCGTGTACAGGACCGCCGACCTGTCCCCGGCCGTAGAGACCGACCGCCACTGACTCGCGGGGCTGTGGGGTAGTGAGTAAGGGGTGCGGGTCGGCGGGGGTGGAGCCGGCGTCGGGTAGGCAGAGTCGGCCTGCGAAAGTTCAGGTCGGGGTCCGGAGAGACGAATCACAATTCTACTCGGGCCCGAGTGCGCCTGACAAGAATAAATAGAAGTCCAAGCAGGGGGTCGCCGGTAGTGAGACGCCCCTTCGGGGCCAAGAACCCTGTCCGGGGGTCTTGCGCTAGGAGGAGGTCGAAGGAAAGGTCGGGGGTGGACCGTTTCGAGCCTCTTTCGGACTTCGGACCCCGGTTAAGCAGAATCAGTGGCCGGTACGACCGACCCGCAGACCCGGAGACAACAGAGAACCGTCGGAGTGTCGTCGGGAACCCTCGCAATCGCGGACACGCGAGACGGACCCCTTTGACTCCGTGTCTCACCCCTCGTCGTCAAGTGCCCAGCGGACCCGACGGACCGAGACGACGTCCGTGGTAGAAACCGGTTTAGTACGTCCCCGAGGACTCCGGAAACACGACGACGAGACGTTCAAACCCGTGTAAGTAAGTGCAGGTCATAGGAGTCGATCTGACCCTTCAGGAAGTCCGTTCCGGGTGCGACAGGAGGTTGGGAGTGAGGTTAGTGTCCTAAGATCTGAGTCCGTTCCTCTAGTGTGGTCAGTTAGGGTTTCGTTTAGTTGGGACTGAAAGAAGCTTTCCTGACTACGACTTTGAGGTTATGAAGCCGGTGGACTACACTTCTCGGTCGAGTAACCCTTTCTGAGACTACGACCCTTTCTACTTTCCGTCTCCTACTGGACCACTCTGTCGTAGTCGGCGAGTTACCTGCACTTAAACTCGTTTGAGACCCTCTCTCACCTCCTGTCTCCTCGGGCCGTACCCCGTCGGGTACCCCCATTGTTTCTCAATCGGTGTTGAATCGTTGACTGTTTGGTGTTGTCTGAGTCCGTTCCCTTCCTTTTGCTCACGACACTAAGTCTTTGCACCGAACCCTTAGTGTGTCCTCTTGACTGAGACATAGGGTCGAGTACTGGAACCCTCAGTCAATTCAGAGACCCGGAAATGGTCCGAAGGAGGTACGTCTTACTCTTGTTCTTTGTCGTAGACACTCCATTGTGTACCCTTGAAGGACCTTGGTACGTCCGTACCCTGCCCTTGAGGCACTTCCGGACACTGACGCAAAGGACGGTGGTAGTGGGAGGGTCCCCGAGCACTGGACCCCAGGAGTTCTCTCCATTGTCTTACCCATGGTAGGGAAATAGGACCGTAAAGGTTCGGGGCATGTCCGGGACGAGTCCCTTAAGACGGGCCCGTCTCTTACAAGACAGAACCCCCACTAATCTTAAGACTGTCGGATTACACCCACCTGTGTCGCCAGTAGAGTCTTCTGCCGGTACCCGCACAGACTCCTGATTCTTCCCGTCTCCCCTTAATTCGTGACAACAACGACAAATCGTCGAGTCAGCACGCTGGGGTACCTGACGTCGTATGGTCCGAAGGGGCAGGAAGTGAGAGAGGGCCTCAAACGAGTGTGAGTACAGACAACTCAACTACTGCGGTAGGTTGGTCAAGTAGGAGACAGAGGGAGAAGAGGACAGGAGTTAGAAAGGGTCGTAGTCCTAGAAAGGGCTAATTCATAATGAAATTTTGTTTTACACAAACTCTTTATTCTAGAGAGTTTTGTGTTCTATTTTCGACGGAAAGAACCTTTTTTCTGACCCTTCAAGACTAAACCAGGTCGGGGTAGAGGTGGGAGGACGGGGTCTAGGACCGAACTACCATGACACTACTGGAGGAGGACAGCCGGGAGACTCTCACCCGGGTAAGAGGCCCACTCTTATGGCCCACAATCCCTTCACTGGACTAAACGGGTGTCAGTGACTGTCTCGGGTCCGGTCCGGAGGTCCGACGTCTCCTTCTCTGGAGCCCCTTTTTCTGGATCGTGTCTGAGACCTCTGTCCGGCTGGACCTAGGGTCGGATCGAGGTGGTGGGTGAACACGAGGTAGTGGGTGAGTCGACCTCTCTCCTATACTTTGGTGCACTCCTTCAATTCCTGCTCTAGAGATCCACTAGACCGAGCGCTCGTGTAACTCCACCCCCGGAGTGTCAAGGACTGTGGGTTCCTTGGGGTCACAGGTGTGGGGGGTCGTCGAGGTTCCAGACGACGACCTCGGTGTCGGACCAACGATCCCACTGTCCCTTGAAGGGGTTTGTGTTCGAGAAGAGGAGACGACGACGGGTCTACACCTCTACAGGAACCAGTGTCTTCGAACCCAGAAACTCACCGATACTAGGGGAAACTGGAACCCTACTCCTCCTCCCCTCTTTTCTCTACCTTCTCTTGACCTCTCAAGTTGTAATCCGTCGTGCCTGTAGGTCCGGAGACAAAGGTGTGGACACTTTACCCACTCGTCCTTCCTCTGAGGAAGGTCGACGTGTGACGCACACCTGGAAGGGTTGCGACGCCGTCCTCTGTCCACAGAGACACAGGAAGGGTAGTCTCTAGACATCGAGGGCACTTCGGTCTCTCGACCCTCTCTGGACTCACTAACGGAGGAAGATGTTTACTTGTGTCTCTTCCCTTCTTTGAGTAGGTTCCGGTATATCCGTCCTTCAAGTACCGTTTCGGGTCCCTCGTTGTGTCCACAAGACTGGAGTCGTGTCCGGAGTGGACGATATGCTTCGACACGTGTTATCTTTCTGGGACCAACAACTTACTTACTTTCAAGTCACTCTTCGGGACTTGAGGAGGAAGGGAAGGAGGAATGAAGGAAGTTGGAACGGAAAGAGAAGAAGGAACGGGAGGATGTGTGAGGAGTCAAGTCAAGTCAAGTCAAGTCAGCGAGTCAGCACAGATTGAGAAACTCTGGGGTACCTGACGTCGTGCGGTCCGGAGGGACAGGTAGTGGTTGAGGGTCTCGAATGAGTTTGAGTACAGGTAACTCAGTCACTACGGGAGGTTGGTAGAGTAGGAGACAACAGGGGAAGAGGAGGGCGGAAGTTAGAAAGGGTCGTAGCCCCAGAAAAGGTTACTCAGTCAAGAAGCGTGGTCCACCGGTTTCATATCCTCAAAGTCGAAGTCGTAGTCAGGAAGGTTACTTATAAGTCCTGACTAAAGGAAATCCTACCTGACCAAACTAGAGGAACGTTAAGTTCCCTGAGAGTCCTCAGAAGAGGTTGTCGTGTCAAGTTTTCGTAGTCAAGAAGACACAAGTCGAAAGAAATATCGGGTTGAGAGTGTAGGTATGTACTGGTGACCTTTTTGGTATCGGAACTGGTCTGCCTGGAAAGTGTGAGGTTTACAGACGAGACCTGGTCCGAAACAGGGTCTATGACTCCGGAAATTCGACTTGACTGGTTAGTGTAGGGTCAGGAGACTACCGAAGAATCTGTTCGCCCGTTCTTCCTAGGGGGACCCTCGGGGCTCTGGGACGGACAGGGGGTCCTCAGTGAGAGAGGGGCCGTGGAGTGGGTCCTACACTCTCCCAATTTTTCGGGGCCCGTCGTGCCGGGTGCGGTCCGGGTGCGGACCCAGCTGGTCGGTCCGGTGGTGACCCCCGAACGGCAGAAGGAAAAGGAGGAGGAGGAGCGAGGAAAAGAAGGAAGTTCTTTGTATACAGTGAGCGGTATTGAGTACACGAATAATATTAGTACTGGTCTACGAATTACCGTACATTATTTTGGTGGTGATTGGACCGGGACGAGTGTTTAGAGAGGGGAATGGGGGTGGGACGCCGGTCGGGCGGACGGGGAGTCGATGAGAACTGTCAAAGAGGCCCGTTCTGACTGAACTCCTTTTCCATGTTTTCCCCTCACCTGAGACAGTAAGCGAAGACCAAGTAAGTAAGTGGGTAGTGGGCAGAGAGCGGGTAAGTGAAAAAATAATTGACACATGATATACGGTCCACGACTCCTACGTCACCACTTTCTCCTGTCCGACTGGAGACAGGAGGAGTCAGGAGACCCTCCTTTCTAGCTACAGAACATTTGTCCATTAAGTTGGGAATTAATTAACGTGAATTAATGTCCCCTCTAATGGATTGTCCTGTCAGATAGGTCTGAAGTTCTCGTCTTGACAGAGAATAGGCTACGTAGGTGTATGTAGCCCAGGGGTCTTCCAGGAAATACCTATAAACAGGTCCCTTACTTACTCATTTCCTCACTCGACATCTAGTTTTTTCCCCAAAGACTTCCTGTCTCCAACTCAAGATTTTATTACAGAGGGTTTACCGCTCAGGACTCGCTGAGAGTGAACTGACCTAATGTACTTCTTTTCTCATCTTTAAGATAAACGAAAACAAAGAGTCAAAATTTTTATTCTTTAATTGCAGGCGACCTCTCCCTTTACCGTTGGGTGAGGTCATTAAAACGGCCCTTTTAGGGAGCCTGTCTCCTCGGACCGTCCGATGTTCGAGGCCCCAGTGTTGTCTCAGCCTGTGCTGAATCGTTGATTTACTGTTTGTTGTCGGATTGTGTCGGGACATTTCGCTGGTGTGACGTCACGTTTTTCTGGGAGTCAATGACGGTGACCCGTGTAGGGTCTAACCCACCAATTGTGACCAATGCAATTACTTATTTGTCTACATACCGTTAGTTCTGAAAGGAAACGGGAACTTTACGTAACCATGGTAACAGTTTTTAGCTATTTGGTATTTGTCTTTTTTCTTTTCTTCCCTTGTAAAAAAGACTGCAACTTATGTACGTACTACCATCCTATACACCGTATGTGTACTTTAGTATTTATCGAGAGGTGCGTCGCCACCCACGCGAGACACAAAAGTGACGACCCGCTCTCCTTGCAATAGTCTTCTCAACCTTTCGGGGAGGAGAACGAGGCGCCACCGAGCCGCCATTTCTTGAGTGGTCGCCGCGTCCTATACGTCCTCTGGGTCCAAACCAGGGACCCAGTCCTTCTACGAGACCTCCTCCTTTACCGTTGGGTGAGGTCATAAAAACGTGTACCCACCCCTCTCTCGGGGGCAAAAGAGGGAGAAGAAGATTCCGATAGACTGATCCGAGGATAAGGATGCTGAAGTGACTTGGAACACGCACACAGGACATAGTGAAGTCAGTATAGACTGAGAAGCCCTGGGATACCTGACGTCGGACGGTCCGAGGAGTCGCTTGGAATTAATGGAGGATTTTCGGAATAGAGGTTTGTGAAACCTCCACTCCGGAAGTTGGATACTCAGACCCCTCCTGTGTGGAGACGAGATTTCCCACCTACCTACTCCTGGACCTCCTTCGCCCTTCCACGTCCCCTCTCCCCTGGCGTAAGACCATCGTCACCGACGAAATTTCCGAGTCTATACGCCTATTCAAACCCTTATGCTCCTTATTTTAAGGGTGGAAAGATGATCCGTAAGAATCTTTTCGTAAAGAAGGGAGATCTGGGTAAAGTACGACCGAGTTTGGATCGTGAAAAAGTCTACGCGTTTTGTTACACCCTCCACCTTAGTCGTCTGCTAGACTCAAAGGTTCGGGTACCTCCGAAAACCTGTCGTCCTACCGAGTCGCCTTTACCAGTACTATATTTCCACATCACGCCCACACTACCGTGCCACACACGGGGGCCGGTTGTGGATTCCACATTTCGAAGTAGGAGGAGACATGACTGCAGTTTCGGGGGCGAGGTGGGTGAGAGGGAGAGGTCAGAGACGAACGGGGTGAAGTCCGGGGGTGGACCTAACGAAGGTCGTGGGTGAGTCTGGAAGGGCTCCAGATAGGGTACGTTTCTATTTTCCTACGTCTCACTAGGAAAATTTCGTCTCCTCAAACGGTGACTATCCGAATTTGGAAGTCTCGAAGGTCGTGTGAACCTTATGTAGGCTCAGGGACGACACCGAGGGGCCGTACGCGACACACTCGACCGAAGACCAGTGGAGAAGGTCTACGGGCGGGTAGGGTGGTAAACCGACGGCACACACGGTGAACCGTGAACGGACTACGTGTGCCGTGTGAGGGTGGGGTCCCGGAAACGTAGTGGGAAGAGAGAGGGACCTGGTGAGAGAGAGGAAAGTGGGGTCACTGAGTGAGGGAGTGGAGTGCGTCCAGAGACGGGTTTACTGTACCGGAGTCTCTCCAGGAGACCCGGAGGGGTGGGAATAAGGTGAAGGAAAACACTTATTGTGAATAGTGTCAGACTGTATAAGACACAAACAAACAAATAAACACTATAACAGGGAGAGGGTGGTTTTACATTCGAGATCCTCTTGTTCCTCCACTCAGACAAGGACTGATGTAAAACTCCCGAATACTTTCGTAGACCCGGGGCAGTCCACGAATACTTTGTAAACAACTTACTAACGTAAGTACTCGTTTACTTGCTTTTCCCAAAAACGTTGAATAGTTCACCTCCCTCTACCCTCTCTTCCTTCCTCTCTCTGGTGCCCCTTGATCCTCTGGGACCATCCTCCAAACCCCAAACATGATTAACTTTGTCCCTCCACACCTTCTTAAATTGCACTGAACCAACCAAAAAACATTTCTATTGAGGAGATCCGTACGGTACCACCTTATTTTTCCCTCTCGAAAGTTGACGCCTTGACCCTGCCTCAATCGCCGTTAGACTATTTTAATACCCCTTTCGTTGTGAAAATCGGAGTTAGAGGGGGTTTCGAAAGCTGATACCTTTACCCCATCTCAATCCCCGTTAGACTATTTTAATACCCCTTTCGTTGTGAAAATCGGAGTCAGAGGGGGTAGATCGGAGAGGGAGAGGGACCATAGGGGTCACTAGAGAGATTCTAGGGAAAGACCGATTTTTTTGTTTCCTGATTTATACCCCTACCCTGTAGGTCGTGTAGGTCGGGAACCACGTAAAAGAGAGACAAGAGACGCACAGAAGGGGTAAGGGCTCACACACTCTTCTCCCAGGCCGGGACTAAATACGACGACTGTCTCTTAGATTACTTAACTTCTGTATTTTCGTATTGTTCCAAGGGGGACCCTATTTAGGTAAGACCTAAGCCCGGAAACTCTCCCCGTGCACCGGTGCGACTGTCGGGTCACAGGCACTACCTACATCGAGACCTGTGGCGCGAGCCCCCGTGACTCCTCGAGTAACCCCCACCATTACCCTCCCCGACTACATCTGAATCCTTCGAGATTTTGTAGGGTTGGAACATCGTTTTCCTCGAATTCCGTTTAGGTTTCGCCTCTAAGGTTCGTGCACACCCCACGCACGCCCGACCAGGGTCACATGTCCCTTCCTGCATACCCCTGGGACTCGGTCCGTCTTCTCACCTCCGTCCTGGGTCCCTGGAGCCAGGGTCGGAACCGGGTTTGAAACAGCGATTTACTTTAAAACCTGTTGGGGGATCGGCGCGTAGATACAGGTGGACGTTTTATTCCAAAATTTGTTTAGTCTCCGGCTTTTACAGTCACGAATGTCCTCAGATTCTGTCTAAAACACATTTACCCTCTTCACTGTCCCCTTCTTCGAAGTCCTTTTTTCCTCTTGTAAACGAAACAACATTGGTTTTGCTTAAAGAGAGGGTAAAAGACCCCGTAAAGGGTCGAAATTGGTTTCCCGAAAAACAGTCTCGATCCAGGGTCTTTCCTCCGCCACCGTTGGGAAGACGAATAGCTTCTCTTTCACCCCAAGTAAGAAGGTACCTTGGATTGAAAATTTTTTACGAGTTTCGATCAATGTATCTTAAAATTTTCTACGCCCGACTTAGGAGGTACCCCCGGTGGCACAAACTTTGGAGGGTTACTCCCCTTGTGAGTTCTCAGGACAGATTAAGTCAGTTAAGTTGTTGGTAAACCCCCTTAAGATACATACGGTCCGTGGCTCGATCTGTGATCCCTCCGAGTGTCTGGTTGTGCCCCGAGTTGTAAGTTGTCGAGAAGTGACCTATCTTGTTACACTTAGTTCCAAGACGCTTGTCGGGTCTCCACCGGTTCTCTTCCGTTCTGACCTCGACTCCGGGTCCCGTCCGTCACCTTCTAAGACTTCCCGGGCCTGCGGGACCCCCTTCTCCCTGAGAAAAAGGACCCCCTTCTCCCTGAGAAAAAGGACTCGAGTGGGGCGAAACTTCCACCCCCACACTCCGAGTCTGAAGGTGTAATCTTCCTTTCGCGGGAGACCACCGACACACCTACTACACCTCGTGTTAGTACTCCTAGTGGAGAATTGCTACGTCCCTCTCAACTCCACCGGAACCTGGGTCCGTCTCCCTTCCTTTTCTCCCGTGGAAACTCCCCGACTACTTAAAGAGAGGGTAAAAGACCCCGTAAAGGGTCGACTAACTACGGTTGTTGTGTCTCGAGGATCACTGTTCACTGGTTTTGGTTACCGCCGATGAAACGTGTCCGTGTCCACCTTTTGGTCCGAGTCTATAATACGGGAGTTCTCCTCGTTTCGGGACTCAACGAGACGCCTTGCCCGGGTCCTTATTCGGTGGTAGTAAGGGCTCGTCTGGAGTCGATTGAACTGTCAGCGGTCTATGGTAGTGACCAAACCCCTGTGACTTAATGACTCGTTCACTCCTATCATTAAGGACGAAGATACCCTAACGAAATGTCGAGTTTCTGTTGGGAGAGACAATCCGTGAGTCGTCCCGTGGTGTCCCGGACCACTGTGTCGGTGAGTCCTGTGTCGTCGACAGTGGTAGCAGAAGTCGTAGGAACCGCACTACCATTTCGGTCAATCTGACCGGCGGTTCCGTTCCGGGGATGTGCCAGGAGGACACACGAGTTGTTATGAGACGTGTAAACTCCCCGAAGTATAAGATTTCAGCATAAGTTCGAACGATGAACCTTCCTTTCGATACCCTTTGTAACTGTCGTATAATTTTTCCTTTCTGTAGTTAAACGGCTGGTTCTAGGTGGATCAGTTTTGATACCAAAAAAGGTCATCAGTACATACCTACTCTGTCGACCTGTTATTTCTTCCGACTAGGGGCTTCTTACCTACGGAAGTTTAACATCACAACCTCTTCTGAGAACTCCCAGGGAACCTGACGTTCCTCTAGTTTGGTCAGGTAGGCTTTCCTTTAGTCAGGACTTATAAGTAACCTTCCTGACTACGACTTCGACTTTGAGGATATGAAACCGGTGGACTACGTTTCTACGCTGAATAACCTTTTCTGGGGCTACGACCCTTTCTAACTTCCGTCCTCCTCTTCCCCCGTTGTCTCCTACTCTACCAATCTATCGTAGTGGTTGAGTTACCGGTACTTAGACTCGTTTGAGGTCCTCTATCACTTCCTGTCCCTTCGGACCGCACGACGTCAGGTACTCCAGAGTTTCTCAACCTGTGTCGAATCGTTGACTCGATTTTGTTTTAAGATTTGAGTAGACCCCAGCCACACTTTACTGACTTATCGATTTACCTTTCCACCTGCCTCCCACATCGTCCTCTTTCTTACTGTCTGCATCGGTCTAGTTATTTGGCTTACAAAAGAAGTCAACTTTCTGGTAAGAACAGAAAGAAAGCGAAATTGGTATGAGGTCTGTTCCTCTCTTGTCTACAGGAGAAACAGTATGACTCCTACGGGGTCTTAACCGCTCTGTGGTAGACACCGGTCAAGACACAGAGGGTGACCCTTCCTCCCTAAGCTCTACAAAGACTCCTCGACCAACGGGTCGGTTACTGCCCCCCCCCGAGACACAACATCTTCTCTCTAGTCCCAGAGATACACAGTCGACTCTACTCACACTCGGTTCCCCTCCCGCATCTACTTCGGGTCGAGGCCCTGTGTTTGGTCCTTCCACGAACTACGAGTGTACAACGTTGTGTCCGAATTCTCATGTCTCCAAAAAGAGTGGGAACTGTAGTGTAGTATCTCCCACAGTCTTTGCCACCCTTAGGTGGTTTATAAGGTTCACCAGGGAGGTAGAGGGTCTTAGGGAATGTCGACCCCACCCGGGGGACCTGAGGGACCCGGTCACCTGAGACTTGTTTCTAAGACCCGTAGGGACGGTCTGTCTCCGTCAATCTCGGTCGTAATGGCGGAGTAGAAAGAGAGGAGGCGGAACCCTGGATCCTCCGGTGGACAAGGTTTCCGACGACGATTGTGTGCCGTTTCAAAACCCCTCACTCCCGCTGTTCCCATAACGTGGTTCGACGACTCGACCCACCCGGACAGCCAATGGTATTGTATTGGACCAGGTATGACTGATCATCAACCTAAGTGTAGATTTACACAGGGATGGACAAAGTCTCTGTCCGTTCTCGAGTATCGAAATAGTTGTGCTCTCAACTAACATTCCCGAGAGTCTCAGAAGATCAAACCGGTGGGGGAAAAGTGTCTACCTATTTGACTCTGTCCGGGTCTCTCCTCCTCGTTGTCGGAGTCTCTCCGCAATCTCACGGGGTACCCACTCATGAGTCGCCCACAGAGGACCAGGCGTCGGATAGTCGGGTCGACCAGTTTGGTTTCGAAGTCACTTTTTATTGAATTTTAAAGTTCTCTGAACGAAGAAGAGGGACCGAAGGAAGTCTGAGACGCCTCTGGGAAGAGGAATCAGGGGTCAAGGAGGGGAAGGGAGGGAGAGAGGGGACGACCTTAAGACGGACGACCTCAAGAGCTCAATCCAAATTCGGGCAACGACTGTGGGTCTCTGCCCGAGGTGGTACACACACACCGACTCTTGGGTCGTGAAACAATTTGATAATCCCGGAGAAGTTCCTCGGTGTCCGAAATGAAACGTTACTCGTCCGGCATACTCAGGATGGTAATTGTACTTGACAGAGAGTTAAGGGTCTACAGACACGTAGGGAGAAGCCCCAACTCTCCGTAGGTAATCACGTGTCACCCCACGTCCCTTGACTACCTCTTCAAGTCACATCCGTAGCTTGGTAAATGATGTGTGGGAGAAAAACTCGGACTATGTAAAGGGGGGTACGTCCTCACCTACAAGACCGTCCTCTTGTCTGTACCTTGTTAATTAACGTCAACACTATTTATAGTACACACTCTATGTGTCCCGTTCCTCCCTCGTTTATTCTGGCCCATCTACCTTTCGGGAGAAGGTGTCCTAGCTTAGTCCACTCTTTTCTCCACCCCCTTCGTACGTGTCCCCCTGGACGTACACGTTTCCGGGACACCGTCCTTCCTCGGACCTTTCAAACTACTGAAATCTCTTCCAGTCACACTATCCTCCTCTCTCTTTCTGTCTGTCAGTTTGTCTACCTGCCTTCTTCCCTCTCTCGCCACCCCCTCCACCCCTCTTCTTTGTTCCATTCTATTTTCGGAGCAGTATCTAGCCCTTAAGTAATAAAAATAGGACTTCCTGAAAAATAGGACTTCCTGAAATCTGTCTCGTCACTGCAAATCTGTCTACTACCACCGACGAGACACGTCTTGACTAGCACACCTTCTTCTTTTTGGTCAAAGCTCCGATGGGGTCAGCTGGTTCCTTCTCTGCCCGGAAATCAATTCTATCACTGAACCCCTCTACCTCTCCCTGCTCTCTAAGTCCTTATAAACCCCCCAGTTTAGTCGTCTAAAACCATTATACAACACACACCGAGAAACGACCTCTACTCCCTTCTCAACAGTCTACGTATCGTGCCCGTCGAGTGACCTGTCACTACGGTCAAGAACTCTACCCCTTCTGATCCACATATTCCATTCACTGATCAAATGTTGACAACCACCGAGACTCACCACCCTGGTCCTCCATCCAAGACTTACTCTTGAGGGACGGAACATCCGTCACCGTCTCCACGGTCCACAGGTGGAGTTATCAATGAGAGAGAAAGGAGAAATCATTATATTGGGAACTAAGAATCGACCCGTATATTGATGGACCTTATTTCTCCATGAAGGATGATAGTTCTACCCTCGTCTTTACGACACAAGTTGTTGTCCTTCACAGGGTTTGTCCTCTTTCCGATGGAAGGAAACAAAGGAAGGAAGAAGACCTATTGATTTTTCGCCTGAACGACAGACCTCGAGTCCGTCAGTAGAACATAGTACTCCTCATTCAGTGTACGACTCTTACATTTCTTCGTGGTACCTTCCTCGCCCCCGACACCGTGACATCTCACAGTGCGGTCGGGGTCCGATGTAAGGAGACCTGTAGAAACGGTACGCGGACTGGACTAGGATAAATTATGATCCTTTAGACAGGGATAGTCTGGCGGGAGTGGTCGGGAGAGAGGGAGTGCTCGAGGTACTCTCGACGTTACCGGAAGGACAGGGACGTCACGAGGCTCGAACAGGGGGGCCTCTGAAACGTAAACGACAAGACAGAAGGACCTTACGAAAAGTAGAAGTAGAAGGGCAAAGTCAAGTCAAGTCAAGTCAAGTCAACGAGTCAGCACAGGTTGAGAAACGTTGGGGTACTTAACGTCGTGCGGTCCGGAGGAACAGGTAGTGGTAGAGGGCCTCAAGTGAGTTTGAGTGCAGGTAGCTCAGGCACTACGGTAGGTCGGTAGAGTAGGAGCCAGCAGGGGAAGAGGAGGACGGGGGTTAGGGAGGGTCGTAGTCTCAGAAAAGGTTACTCAGTTGAGAAGCGTACTCCACCGGTTTTATAACCTCAAAGTCGAAATCGTAGTAAGGAAGGTTTCTTGTAGGTCCCAACTAGAGGAAGTCTTACCTGACCAACCTAGAGGAACGACAGGTTCCCTGGGAGTTCTCAGAAGAGGTTGTGGTGTCAAGTTTTCGTAGTTAAGAAGTTGGGAGTCGGAAGAAGTGTCAGGTTGAGAGTGTGGGTATGTACTGGTGACCTTTTTGGTATCGGAAGTGATCTGCCTGGAATCAGTCGTTTCATTACAGAGACGAAAACTTATATGATAGATCCAACCAGTATTGAAAAGAAGGTTCCTCATTCGCAGAAATTTAAAGTACCGACGTCAGTGGTAGCCGTCACTAAAACCTCGGGTTTTTGTATTTCAGACTGTGACAAAGGTGACAAAGGGGTAGATAAAGGGTACTTCACTACCCTGGTCTACGGTACTAGAGTCAAAAGACTTACAACTCGAAATTCGGTTGTAAAAGTGAGAGGTGAAAGTGAAAGTAGTTCTCCGAGAAATCAAGGAGAAGTGGAAGACGGTATTCCGACCAAGTAGACGTACAGACTACAATAACTATAAAGAGGACCGTTAGAACTAAGGTCGAACACAAAGAAGGTCAGGTCGCAAAGAGTACTACATGAGACGTATATTCAATTTGTTCGTCCCACTGTTTTATGTCGGAACTGCCTGAGGAAAAGGATAAACCTTGGTCAGACAACAAGGTACAGGTCAAGATTGACAACGAAGGACTGGACGTATGTCTAAAGAGTTCTCCGTCCAGTCCACCAGACCATAAGGGTAGAGAAAGTCTTAAAAGGTGTCAACTAACACTAGGTGTGTTAGTTTCCGAAACCGTATCAGTTATTTCGTCTTTATCTACAAAAAGACCTTGAGAGAACGAAAAAACTACTAGGTCGCCTACAACCGTTAAACTAGAGACCAAGGAGACGAAAAAGATTTTGGTCGAACTTGTAGAACTTCAAGTGTCAAGTGGATAACGACTTCGGACTGAATCTCTTAAAACTCGTAATGAAATGATCGTACACTCTACTCACGTTAACACGTCATCAAATTCGTAAGAAACCGTAACGGAAAGAAACCCTAACCTTACTTTTGACTGGAAAAGGTCAGAACACCCGTGACGACTCAAAAGGTTTAAACGACCGTATAACTCACGTCGTGGAAGTGTCGTAGTAGAAGGTCCTAAACTTTGTCGAGTTGACCTTAAGGTAGTGGAGGTGATCGAAACAAGTATCACTCCGAAAGATTCCGGGTGAACTGAAGTGTAGAAGGGTAAATCGAAGTGAGTTTGTAGGGTAACGGAAGGGTCGTCTCATTTTAAAGGAGACCGTATCGTAGGATAAATGAAAGAATGAGTCGTAAAAAGGGTCAGGCCCATAAAGTGGGGACGCAAACAAATGAACCCTAAATGATGAAGGAGGGTGTTCTTACCCACGAAATGTTTTTGTCCTCGGGAAGAGAGACAGACGGGGCGTAAAGGGTTCTAATTTGTCTTCGGTCGTACGTGTGACCCGAATTATGTATGAACAACTGACCAATTGTTTTCTTTGATCTCATTGACGGAGTAAAATGGTTCTGATGATTTTGGTTTTATCCCTTTGGTTGAACGGGTTCCAATGGCGAGTCCAGTTCCGGTCCGGTCCCCAGGTCCGTAGGGTTGTGAACCCCGTGCCACACGGGTAGTGTGCAGAGTCGTCCCTGTCCGTCGGGGAGCCACCCGTGGTGGTAGGGAAGAGACAGAGTCCTCGACCGTCGAGGTACACGCACTGGAAGGAGGTCGGACCGGCCCGATCGGACTGAGGACGTGGGGCTCTGACCCCAGGGTTTTCCGGACAACAGGGAGAGGGAGGGGGTCTCGTCGTAGTGGGGCTCCCCGGAGACACCCTTCTCCCACCCCACCCCTCCCTTCTTCGGACGGCCCCTACCCGGAACCCGGTGTAGACCTTAATTCTCGGTTTTTGGGTCGAGTCGCGACTATTACGAAATAACTGTCCTCTACTTTCAGCCCACCCGACAGGGAGAGGCGTGAGGCCGAGCGCGACGAAATGCTCCACACTACAAGAGACCCTTGAAGCCCCCGGGAGGGGTGGGGGAAAAGGACGAGGGTCGGGTGTAATCTCGGAAGTGTCCGTCCTCGGGGACCGAACGTGAGGGGTGGGAACCGGTCCCCCACCTCCACCCCCTAGCCAGGGTGGAACCTTTTCTGACTTCTCCGGGTCCTTTCACTCCCGAACAAGGACGGGACGGGGTACCCTGGACGGACGGGGATCGTCGGAGTCGACTCTACTTGAAAGGAAACGGGTAGTACATTGTATAGTGGTCAGGACCCTTAATCCTGTCCCTGTATGACCTCCTCCCGTAAAAGACGGTCAGTGTGCTCGATTCTTTCTCTGGAAGGAGCCCTACACACACACACACACACACACACACACATACGCGCGCGCATGCACATTTCCCACCCACCCACACGTATCTTGACTCGCAAGATCGTCCTTGGGTGAGTATCACACTCCGCCCCGTTATTCCGTCCATATACGAAATGTATATAAGTCCTACTCTACCGACCGTAGTGCCTGAGCTACCTGCACTCAGACACACTTGAGGCCCTCAACCACTACCTGTCCCTGCGGACCGCACGACGCTAAGTACCCCAGCGTTTCTCAATCTGTGCTGACTCGCTGACTTGATTTGACTTGACTACGAAATGTCCGACATTTGAGTTCACACAGTTGTTTACATTGGAGAAACAAAAAGCTCCTGGTTAGAACTAAAGAGAGGCCTCGGGAGAACCACGACTATGTCACCTCGAGACAGGGTAGGTCCGCCTCTGTGACTGTCGGTACTTACAGAGCCCGAAAAGGGCCCGACTGCATCTCCGTCCGCAATGAGCCAGACCCTGGCGACGGAGGAGGAAGTAGGAAGCCTACGTCAAGAGTCGACGGCCGCGGGGTCCGACTATGGGTGCCTCTCTCGAGTCGTAGGAGACCCGGCGAGGAACTGAGTCCGAAGAGGAGGTGCAACCCAGGGAGGGAAAGGTAGCAGATCGGTTTGATATCCGTAAGGGAACGAGGTGCAGGAAGAAAGAGTGCCTGTACACACTAGTAACGGTAAGGAACCCCCCTATCTCCCGACTCGAGGTCCGAAGGAACCCGAGAGGGACTCGGTGCTCTACGGCAAAGGAAGTCGGAGGAGTGGAGGGTCTCATTTCTTCCACCAGGAAGGGCGAAAAGACTAGACGAGGTCACGATCGTCTAGGGGGTAAGACTGTGTTTCGGAGGGTGACGGAGGGGGTTTGAGACGGCAAGGACTTTATTTGGGAAAGGGGTTTAACGAATCGAGAAGTGGATTTAGACAACCTTGTTGTCTGACCAAGGTTTATCCCTTTCCTCAGGCAGTTCCAACATAAAACAGTGGGACGAACAAATTGAATATACGTCTCATGTAGTACTCTTTGCGACCCGACCTACTTCGTGTTCGACCTTAGTTCTAACGACCCTCTTTATAGTTATTGGAGTCTATACGTCTACTGTGGTGGGAATACCGTCTTTCACTTCTTCTTGATTTTTCGGAGAACTACTTTCACTTTCTCCTCTCACTTTTTCAACCGAATTTCGAGTTATAAGTCTTTTGTTTCTAGTACCGTAGACCAGGGTAGTGAAGTACCTTTTATCTACCCCTTTGTCACCTCTGTCACAGTCTGAAATAAAAACCCCCCGAGGTTTTAGTGACGTCTACCACTAACGTCGGTACTTTAATTTTCTACGAACCAGGAACCTTCTTTTTAATACTGGTTGGATCTGTCGTACAATTTTTTGTCTCTGTAATGAAACGGTTGTTTTCAGGTAGATCAGTTTCGATACCAAAAAGGTCATCAGTACATACCTACATTCTCAACCTGATATTTCTTTCGACTTGTGTCTTCTTAACTACGAAAACTTGACACCACAACCTCTTCCGAGAACTCTCAGGGAACCTGTCGTTCTTCTAGGTTGGTCAAGTAGGATTTCCTTTATTCAGGACTTATAAGTAACCTTCCTGACTACGACTTCGACTTTGAGGTTATGAAACCCGTGAACTACACTTCTTGACTGAGTAACCTTTTCTGGGAGTACGACCCGTTCTAACTTCCGTCCTCCTCTTCCCCTGCTGTCTCCTACTCTACCAACCTACCGTAGTGACTGAGCTACCTGTACTCAGACCCATTCGAGACCCTCAACCACTACCCGTCCCTCCGGACCGTACGACGTCAGGTACCACAGCGTTTCTCAACCTGTACTGACTCGCTGACTTGACTCGAGTGGATTTAGTCTCACTTAATCTTACAACCTTAGCAACTAGAAAGAGTCAACGAACACTGTGGAGGGACCCTGGTGTCGATTTCGGACGACGACGACGACGATTCAGCGCAGTCAGTACAGGCTGAGACACGTTGGGGTATCTACCGTCGGGTTGTCCGAGGAGACAGGGACTCTAAGAGGTCCGTTCCTATGACCTTACCCAACTGTAAAGGAAAAGGTTACGCACTTTCACTTTTCACTTTCAGTGAGTCAGTACAGGTCGAGAATCGCTGGGGTACCTGGCGTCGGATGGTCCGAGGAGGTAGGTACCCTAAGAGGTCCGTTCTTATGACCTCACCCAACGGTAACGGAAGAGGCGTCGATTTCGGATGAATTTTGATTTTCCTAGTCATGTGTTCCACTCTCCACACCTCGTAGTTTCCCAATTCTTTCAACATCTTTTTGTATACTTAACTCTACAACGCATAGTCGGACGACGCTAGGGTCGTACTATCCGGTGGTAACGACTTCGACAAAGGAACAGACATTTTACCCATGTCCCTCCGACGAGGGGTGGAGTCTTCAAACAACCTCTCGAAGTACCCACACGTACACTCCCACAATCGGACCTCTGAACGTGAGTTCGGACTGTAGGGACTGGGCGAGAAAAGTCCACCACCCATTCGAGATGACTAAAGGGTACTTACTATGCGTTAGTCGTTTCCGTTACAAATTTTCATCAAACAAATGTCACCTAAGTTTGGAATAAGGTCAGTATCACTAGGACATTAGAAGGTAGGTAGAGAACCGGAATTTGAGTCGTGACCACAATTCAACCTCTTTACCCCGGAACACAGGTCACCTTTGTAGAGGTAACGCCGTTTCAGAGTCTCCAAAGAGGTCGATAAAGAGGGAGAGGGGTTGTGGTCACTGGAGACTGGGACGCCCCTCTGGGGCGGCTCAGACCGGGTACCCAAACCTGTAAAGAGAGGACGAATTCGGTGTCTCACCGTCCGTGCGCCCCACACATGTGGTGATGGCACACACACAGACACCCATGAAGAGTAGACCGAAGCATATAACTACCTGACGAGGAAAATCTTTCCACAGTATCTGAGTGAGGCTCACTTAAATGGGTCACGGAACATTGGAGTGGAGGTGTCTGTGGACGGGTAAAACGTCCACCCCCGTCAGTGTCCGGGTCAAAGAATCTGTGTGCAGTCGTGTCACCAGTTCCTACACTTAAGACCTCGATGTCTCTAAGTCCAAATTTGCAGACGAGACGGTAGGGAGTACGACCCACTAGGCCCATTTACTGAAGTAACTGGTGGGGCAGAGTCAAAGGGGGAGTTTACTTACTTCCGTAATTGTCTGCACTGACTACTCTACTGTGGATGAACAAGAGTCCTCTTGACTTACTCCAGTACATGTCTAGGTAAAATGCCTGTCCATTTGACTCCGGGTGCAACGATAGGGTTTCTGAGTAGGTTCCAATGCGTGGTATAATCTATTCTTAACCCACTTTCTCAGACCCAGAAGTGTAGTTTTGTATTTTTGGGGACTGTCCGTTTGGAGAGGAGAGTCTCCGACACTCGACCCGTGTCCGGGGAGTCGGAACGTAGTCGTAGGGAGAGAGGAGAGGCGAAAGAGGTCGCTGTAGGAGGAGGGACAGGGTCGGTGCAGTGACCACAGGCACAGAGAGACCGAGAGGTCTGTGCCACTGATACGGTTCTGAACCTTCTCCCGACTTCCATCTCGTACACGTTTCCGCGAATCGACCCTCTTCGAACCGTACAAGTTCTGACTGTACCCCCCTTAAGAGACCACCAGGTCGCCGATCCTGAACCGTAAGAGTAACGGTCCGGGACCCAAACTAGGGATCAGTCCTTGCATTCTCGAACGTTCGGTGCGCTATACCGGTTTTTTTTGTGTTTCTGACTGCACCACACTCACCACACATCCCCAGGACCCTCCTCCCCCTTCTCCCCTGTGACCGCTTGAGTCTTTCTGGTTCAGAGGGTCCCGAAACGTCTAGTGCCCACCGTTCACGTCCCCTTAATGTACTAGGGTCAACCTTAAGATTTTATGGGTGAAAGACACCTCATATTGTACGTATACCCAATCTCCTTCTCTTCTCTCCTTCGTCTCTGACGTCAAACTCCACACAAGGAAATGGTCCCGACGGTGTTGGTTCTTGGTGACCGACCCGTCGAATTTGTTGTCTTTACACAACAGAGTGTTAAGACCTCCGACCTTCGGACTCTAGGTCCACAACCGTCCCAGCGAAGGAAGACTTTCGACCTTCCCTCTTAGCTAAGCCCGGAGAGGGGCTCGAAGACTTCAAAACGCCTGTTACAAACCGTAACGAATCGAATACCTCCGTAGTGGGAGTAGAGACGGAGATAGTAGCGCACCGTAAGAGGGATAGATACGCAGACACAGACTTAAAGGGGAAAATTATTCCTGTGGTCAGTACAACTTAATCACGGGTAGGATGAGGTCATACTGGAGTAGTATTGCTTAATGTAGATATTCCTGGGATGAGGGGTCAGTCCAGTATAAGACTCCAAACTCCGAGATCCTAAAGTTGTATACGTAAGTTGTAAAAACTTAAAAAAGTAAGGTAGGGTCCTCCGATCACGTTAGCAGGTCCTCTCTATATTGGGTACCGGGCCTAGTCACTACAGTCACCTCTGCCTCTCTCACCAGTCTGTCTCTGTAAGGGTTTCGCCGCGACTACCCTAGACGACTACCTAACCTATATATCCCCAGCCCCCCTCACCACCCCCACCCCTCGTTCTGGGCAAGACCGAACTCGTCGGTCCCCCGACAAGCCACCCCCGTCCCTTCATCCAGACCCCCACTCTTCAGTTCTCGTTCCAAAACGTCGGTCGACACCGCCTGTGTAGACCACAAACGGGACCGAATGGAGCGCCCGGGTGGAACAGGACCCGACTTCCTTCGCCCGGGATTACTCTCCGTCGACACCGGCCCGCCGGCTGAGTGTAAACAAGACGAAAATCGTAGTTTCCGGATTCTTCTCCAACAGGCCGGGACTTCCGGCACCGGTAGGTAGAACCTCCGATGTGTCGGTTCTTCGGTCCAGGGGTACCGGTCACCGACGAGTGAGGCACTCCTCCTAGGGAGGAGGGGAAAGGTCGTGTTAAAGGATCGACGTCGAAATCTTTGACGGGGAGGAGGTGGGTTACAGGAGGGTGGAGATGGGTCTTGGACAAGTAGGGACACTCCTCTGACTAGTGTACTCTATTTCTCCCTTTCGGAGCACCATGTATGGACTGGTAGGGGTTGCACCGGGGGTTCTATAATTTAAGATGAATTATTGTTTCCTTCCCTCGGTAGCACGAGGCCGAGGTAGGGTAGACAAAGTCGTGGGTCTTGACGGAGGTTGGTCGTAGGTATTTTGTCTCCCTCTTTATTATGAATGTAGTAGTACTAATATTAGTCAATGCTCTGGATGCACGAATAGTATGCCATTCAAGGACAATTATGATGAGAACGACAATAGGAACAATAGACCCCTATTAGTAAAATCTACAAGTGGATTGTTTGGTTGTTTTTGAACTAGTTTAGAAGATCTGACTAGAAGTCGAATTCCATTTTTAAATTCGTCAATACCATACTATTTAGAAGTTTCAAACATTATTTTTATAAATCCAGGTTCGACACACGACCGTTCTTATGGATGACGTCGTCCCGATCTTTAGATTAGAGCTGAGACGCCAAAGGATCGACACACTGGGACCCGTTCGATGACGTGGAGACTCCAGCTTTAGTCCCTGTCCTACTATTATCGACACTCATAATTTCTGCTACAAACGTCCGAGACCAGGTCCTGGACCGAGTACCATCTATGTGTTATTTGCTATTCAAAGTACCATCTAGTTGTCACGATTGTGAAGGTGGGGTAGGGCCGGAGGGGTGGGAAACAGATTAAGAAATGCGGAAGTGTACAGACGTAAGAGACAATCCGTGAAGAATCACAGCATAGACTGATACCGAGTCTGCACACTCAACGAAATTGGTTGCTTTACTATCATCCACGACTTGTTGTACCTTAAATCCCCACGACTGGAAGACACGTCAACTTTTTAGGTTCACATTGAATACCAACCGGGAAGAATACGTGTCCAGGGAAGACAGACGTCTAGGGGGTATAGGCACCGAGGTATAAGTTGGTTGGTTGGGTGGGTATCATTTATGATTTCATGGGTGTCAAGATACCATAAATGATAACTTGTATTGTACATATTCGCCTGGGGCGTGTCAAGTTTGGGGTACAAAAAGTTCCCAGTGGACATGAAGTTTCTCGAACGCGTAAAGGTGAAACAGTCAGAGCGAAGAGACGTGGACGGCACTCTTATTCAGACCCGATCAGATGACCTCCTACGATGGAGACGTCCTCGTGATTCAGTCGGGTCAGTAGAGTCTACTCCGGTCGGGTCTAGTCGGCCCTCGGTCGGTTGAGGTCTGTACACGTGTCTGAACCGGTTCTATCTCGACGGGTCTGTAGGGTGTCGACCGTCGTCTGTGTACTCGTTCAGGTGACCCCCAGTCGGTTCGGGTGTGGTCTAGTCACCTTGGAATGTCTAAGAACTCGGTTTCTGTACAAATAACTACATCCGTAGGTTCAGGAACACCGATATTTAGTCGTAATAACACCGTTGTCTATTATCTAAGTCTAGAATCATACGGTATAATCACTACGAACAAATACTTTAGGTCTGAGGGAATCTACCGAGAATGTCGTAAATCCTGGGTTTCTACAACTGTAAACATTTCTCTCAAGTGGGATGAGATTAGGGGTATTCGAATAAATTGACACTCGGGTACTTAGAGGTCTAGACTCTATATTATTTATTCGAAGTAATAAAACAAAACGAAACAAGGCAAACTCCATTTCTTGGTTCTTATTTTTTACGGTCTTTGTAATTACTACAGCGGTCTGTCTCCTTCGCTCTCCTCTTTTATCCGGTCCGGTGAAAGAGGAAGATATAGAAGATTGGGTTTAGAAAATCGGTGGAACCGAGGTCTTAGTCTTTAATCTCGTGAGAAAAATCCTGGAAGGGACAATTAATATGTTTAGACTAAGATTCGTAGAATTATAATTATCCTACCGAAATCGGTAAGTCACAACTTTGTTTTTTAGAGGAATACTCAGACCGGTAGATAAATCAAGGGTGGTCGGATCCTTCTTTCCGGTCGTGTCCCGAACTCTCATACCGAACCGAAGTCCTCAGGACCGGGACTCAGATTGAGGGGACGGGAGGTCGACACGTTAGTATTTTGAAGAAACACTCTAAAAATGTCTCCGAAGAAGAGACAATTTACCTGTATTTGAACCATCGACAAAGTGTCTCAAGTCTCTCTATTACGAAAAAGTGAGAGGTTTAGATCTATCGCGTAATTTTTCGTCTCTGTAGTGTAACGGCTGTTTCCAGGCAGATCAGTTTCGGTACCAAAAAGATCATCTGTACATGCCAACACTCTCAACTTTCCGACTCGTGGTTTCTTAACTATGAAAGTTTGGCACCACGACCTCTTCTGAGAACTCTCAGGGAACATGACACTCCTCTAGTTTGATCAGGTAAGATTTCCTTCAGTCAGGACTTATAAGTAATCTTCCTGACTACGACTTCGACTTCGAGGTTATGAAACCGGTGGACTACGTTTCTCGACTAAATGACCTTTTCTGGGACTACGACCTTTTCTAACTCCCGTCCTCCTCTTCCCCTGCTGTCTTCTGCTCTACCAACCTACCGTAGTGGCTGAGTTGCCTGTACTCAAACTCGTCCGAGGCCCTCTGCCACTTTCCTTCGGACGGACGACGTCAGATACCCCAACGTCTCACCCTGTACTGACTTGCTGACCTGTTGTTCGTTCTCTTTCGTTTCCTCCTCAGTCGTGTGTCCTTCACGAGCTACTGAACCTAGACAGTACTACTTACACAAGTAATCGGGTCCGTGTTGTTACTCGGACATACGGGGTGTGACAGGGTTGTCCCAGTCAGGACCCTGGATTCCCCACGACTGTGTGACGGGAAAGGAGGATAAAGACTTAAATACCTTCGAGAAGAGACTTGAAGTACAGTCAAAATATAGAACTCAATCTAGAAGTCCTATTAGTCTACCGATTCAGTAGTGACTGTTGACCTAGTCAATTCCATTTCAATTCTAATTTCTATCTCATTCAGGACCCTTAAGGAACCGTCAGGTCACCAACCCCCTAAGACACAAAGGAACGTCCCCCGTACCCAAACTAGGGACCAGTTTCTTAATTCTAGGACGTACGAAACGCCGTGTTGGTTTTTTTTTTTTTCTCATTTAGAGTTCTAGAGAAACTAAATTGTATTATCTTCGCATACAGAATAAGTGTGTTTTAAATTTACCGTCACCTTATGGTCCCTCCACAAGGGGTGTATGGGTCCCTGTATCCGACTACCTCCGAAACGGTAAAAGTAGAGGATCTAAGTCTCCAGTGTCCCCTGTAGTTGCAAGTCCGTCTGTGTTCTCTGTCCTTCTCCCCTGTGGTCCTCCGGAAGGCACAGGTCAGACGTCCTTGAGTGGCGAACGGGTGTAAGGTAGCCCGTCTTGGTCAGTACACTCGTGTGTGTCTACTCCCCCGACCCTTTGCGTCAAGAGTAGAACTGACGAAAACGGTCGTTACTGAGACGGGGGACCTGACTCGTGACCCCCGTCGTGACCCCTGGTTGTGACAGAGTTACCGATCGTGAGGGACCGATACACGGACCAGGGTACACTATGGGAAATACGGGTGGTAATACCGTCGAGATGGTCTCTCCTAGGAATAACAACGGAAGTAGAAGATCGACTCCTTACTCCGGGACTAGTTGCTGGGGAACGACGTCGGAACGGAGAGTCTTCGTCGTCAAAGCAGACACAAGATTACCTCGACCGTTCCACCGACCCCAGGGTAAAGACCTGAGACCGAACTTCCAACTGACAACCGTGACAGAACGGTTGTGTCGTGACGTTAGGAGAGTCCGAGACGTAACGTCGGGAAGGTAGTGGGCGCACACGTCTCTGGGACCCGATTAGAGGGACAGGTCGTAGTAACGGTAGTGGTTGGGAATCGAGAGTGGTTCGGTAATCGGAAAGATCCTGAGTTTGAATTTTGCGGAACGAGACGAGAGACAGGGTCGATTTTAGTCCATTTGTTCGAGTGAGCTGAAGTTCTGCATCACCTACTTTCTTGATATCAATCCCAAAGTAGAACCGACAGAATATTTATCACGCCGACGACCCCAATAGTGAACACCACCTGTCATACGACGGAGAGGGGGTTTCAATAGATGTAGAATTAGGGAGCCTTGGACACTGATACAGCAAAATGTAACGTTTGTCTTTAAACCGCTACGTCAATTGAATACCCAAAACTCTATCCCTCAACTTGGACCCAAAAGTTCAACCCGAGTCATATTAGCGTTCGTAGGAATGTTCTCCTTCTGTTCTCGGAGTCTCTCCTCTATACTGTAACCTTCGTCTCTAATTTTGCTGCGTGAAACTTCTACCTCCTTCCCCGATACGGAAGAAACGAGATTTTACCCATGGAACTAGGATACATTATAATACGTGTTTGGACCGACCCACCTACTTGCGTACCGACCTGGACCTTATCCTCATCCATGACCGGTTTCGGGAGACCTGTCTTTCCTGTTTAAGTATACCTCGTACACATTGAAAGTCAGTTCTATTTAGACAAGGAAGGACCCACCTTCCTTAGGTTTTGTCATTGGACAGTGGTTCACCGACAAACCAGAGGAACTCCAGTTCACAGTATATCCCTCGAGTCTCAACCAGGGTAAGGACCGTCCAACCGACAAGTCGTCGCCGTCAAATTCTTGACCCTGGGGAGGGTTCGTATCGGAGGTGGGACCGGTGGTCCGGAGGAGGTAAGGCACGGGCAACATGTCCGTGACCCCACCAACTATAGTGGTCGACTGTAGTAGACCGACTCAGTAAGACAGACCGACCAACCAATGACTGAGGAGACTCCACCTGTGAGGGAACGTCCGCAATTGTACGTTACCTTTTTTTCTTTAGAAGTGTGAAATCCGGACAAGGGAATTTAGGGAGGTGGGTAAAGAAGGTTTAAAAGAGAAAGCAAAAGGATTCATCGCTCAGATCGGTAAGTGGAGACGGATACTTAGGCAGGTATAAGATTGGAGACCGGTTAAGAGAAAGACGTGACTCATCTACCGGTCTAGTGACGGGTTTTGAGGTGGGTTCCGGTCCTAGAGGGGGGTGATGACAAAAGGTCCTGTTTGGGACTTACCCCGTCACAATCCCAGGTAAACGACGAACGTAGGTGTGTAGTTCAATTGGGTAGACACTTGGCAAAAAATTTCACAACACAAAATATAAAAAATTAACTTCGTGTCGACCAAATATTACCACACGGTTAGAGACGACATACCGTTTCACTGAGTCAATATGTGTATGTATGTGCAAAATTTTATTAGAAAAGGTAACACCAAATAGGGTCCTCTAACCTATATCAAGGAACACGATATGTCGTCCTGGAATACCAAATAGGTAAGATTTACAGTAGACACTTGAACAGGGGAGGACAGAGTCAATAAATATTCCTGAGATCTCTGCCCGTACCCTACTCCCCTTGTCACCGCCCATCATTCCTCTGGACCGAATACCGGACAGTCGGATAAACATGGGAGACCAGAACAACCCGGTTTGAAGATAGAAACGTCACGACAGACTTGAGTCGATTACTCCGTGTCGGGACCGATAACCTTTGAACGACAGGCACCAACCCATGAGATAGGTGTAGAAACGTGTCTTAGTAAGGTTCTTGACAAGAACTTTCTACATATATAAAAGGTGACGTCCACCGTACTTGAACGAGGTCCTGAAGTCTCCAGATGTGACTCTCAGAGGATGACCCCGAGCGGTGTCTTAGATGTATCACAAAAGAGGGTGGAACCTCTCGAGGGCATGGTAGATCAGACAACTCGGTATACTGGGTTCGTCGACCCGAAGGATGTGACGTCAGACCTAGACAACATCTGTTTGGGACGAGACTAGAGGTGACTTTGACCGACGAAGGGTATATAAAGTTATATACCTACCTTGTGTACATTTTTATACGACGAAGATCTTGGGAGTCTCTAGATGGTCCGTGACATCAAGACGGAATCGCCACTCTCCACACTCTACGTCGGTGAACGGGAAATGAAATCTCCTTACAGGACCATACGATGTCCGGTCCTGTTTGATCTGACCTGGTGTTTGAAGTGATGACACCGAGGACTCAGAAGATCCTATGGAGCCCAGACCTTCTAGGGGACCTCCTCCGGTACCTTTAGGTGAGGTCATAAGAACGGACCTCTTAGAGTACCTGTCTCCACTGTCTTCGCTGAACCGCACGTGTTATACGTTAGGTCAGGGTCCCCACCAACCTCACCCCCACTAAGAGTTGACACTCGAGAGTCGACAGGTGGGAGAGTCGTCGCCTTCCTCGTAGACCCGTTGTGTGGTGACACAGGTGATGTAGTGGTACGAAGAGTGTACTTTTCTATACATTCTCGGGTTTTTTCCTGTTTTTATATAAGAGGTATAAAACGTACCAATTTTACAACTAACTATACCGGTTTAAAGAGAAGTCTTTAGAACTTGGTTAAATATGAAGATGGTCGTTACTTGTTTCTCCGGGTAAAGGGATGGAGGATCAGTCGAACCTCATAAACTAGAAACTTTTGACAGATACAACACCCCCCTCTTATGTAAAGTAATAAGATTAAAAATAAAGAAAATAATAATCTCTCCAACTAGTAGAAAAACTTACCAAAAGACCAGGAAACGAAAAAAAACGAGTAACTAAACATCTTTGAGAAAAACAGAATACCTATGATTTACGTAGAGACAGTATAAAAAGGGGGTCCGTTTCGAACAGAAAGTTGAAATAAACGTCACATAAAATGACATTTTAGACATTTTGGAGTTTGACGGATAGAAAAAGGTAATATCTAAGACCCAGAGTAAACGATGAATATTTTGAAAAAGGAATATTTTATAAGAAGGTAACGAAAAAAGATTATAAAAATACCAAACCTAAAAATGTAAATTTATAATAAGGTAGACCTTACATAAGACCACTTTCTGCATACTTAGACAGAAATAAAAAAAAAAAGGTTTGCCGGTCGGTCAACGGGTGTAGTAGATAATTTATTGTGGAAAGAGGGGAGACTCATCTTCGCAGAGAAGATCTCGTGATTCAGGAGTATAAGTCAACGTGGAGGATGAGCTGAGACAACTGTAAGAACCAAGTCTAGGGCATAGTTTCGTAGATATCATAGGATAAAAATTTTACACAAAGTTATAGACGACTTTCACTTTAAAGGGGAGAAAAGAGTGAAAATGGGGTCTATAGATAAAAGAGGATAAATAAGAGGGTACGACAGTTTGAGGTTTTTATTGGTGTGACCTCAGACCCAACTGTACCCTGACCTAAAAAGTTATACAAAATCCTCTTAACTGCAAATATATTAAAACTCTGGCAGATCTGTTCTCGTTCTATGTATAGATAAATGAGTCCAAGAGGAGAGACCTGAAGACCCCCAATATATAAATAAAAAGTATATATATATATATAACTCAAAAGTACACTTGAACGACTAAGAACGGTTTTAGATAAGAACCATAAAATAAGAAACAACTATAATAACAACAAGAAATAAAAGTGACACGACCAATGACAAAATATTCTTTCGATGACTAAAAACATATAAATAAAAAATTGAAATGTAATAGGGTTCGAAAAAATGACAAATAGTATCAAAAGGTAATAGTAGAACCGGAAATGTCTCTCTACTTCTATAAGAAGAACGGAGGTTTAGATAATAAGTCCTTCTAATGAGAGATCCTTTCTGACCCCACCCTCTTCAACCTCCAAGTCTCACTCGAGAATCGGGTTTTACCAAGTAGTGTAATTTTTACAAAAGAAAGAAGATTAGATGTGAACCTGACTTTTGAAGTTCCAATCATCTATTCTTAGGTCTTATTGAGGGGTAACTTAACCACTACTCCATTTTACTTGGAACTTAAAAACTTAACATTAAAACAGTATAATATCCTTCAGTTAGACACATCTATTTCCTATTAATATTTGCATTTGTGGTTTCGTCCTGATCGACATACGATTTATGAGAGGATTTGTGAATATATTTAACAGAGTAAATTAGAGGGAAACTTCACCCATGGGTAAAATGTCTACTTCTTTGACTCTGGGTCTTTCCGACTACTTAAAAGATACCAGTAATCCGAATGTCAGACATCTCGGTTCTAAACTTAGGTCATTAAGACCTCAAGTAACAGGTTATCAGAGATGTCATCGTACTCAATTGGGTCATCTTTGGAGGAGAAATAAGGTTCGAGGTCTTATTGGAGACTTTGGGTTTAGGTCTAATTGGTGTCTTGAACAGAAGAGAGAAAACGTAGAAGAAACTAAGTCGGTGGGCTCCTTTAGTCCCTGAGGATCGAAAGGTCCGTCGGGGTCCAATAGTTTTTTTGTCTATAAACCCCTCCGAATTGACACCCCAACCAGTATTGAAAGGAAGGTTCCTCGTTCACAGAAAATTAAAGTACCGACGTCAGTACTAGACGTCACTAAAACCTCTGGGTTTTGTGTTTCAGACTGTGACAAAGGTGACAAAGGGGTAGATAAAGGGTTGGATCTATCGTATAACTTTTCGTCTCTGTAATGAAACGGTTGTTTCCAGGTAGATCAGTTCCAATACCAAAAAGGTCACGCCTACACTCTCAACCTGACACTTCTTTCGACTCTCGGTTTCTTAACTACGAAAACTTGACACCACAACCTCTTCTGAGAACTCTCAGGGAACTTGACGTTCCTCTAGGTTGGTCAGGTAAGACTTCCTCTAGTCGGGACCCACAAGAAACCTTCCCGACTGCGATTTCAACTTTAGGTGATGAAACCCGTGGAGTACACTTCTCGACTGGGTAACCTTTTCCGAGACTGCGACCCTCCCTAACCCCCGTCCTCCTTTTCCCCTGCTGTCTCCTACTCTACCGGCCTACCGTAGTCACTGAGCTACCTACACTCAGACTCACTTGAGGCCCTCAACCACTACCTGTTCCTCCGGACCACACGACGCTAAGTA
The DNA here is from genome assembly GCA_006410555.1 of Capra ibex. Taxonomy (NCBI): domain Eukaryota; kingdom Metazoa; phylum Chordata; class Mammalia; order Artiodactyla; family Bovidae; genus Capra; species Capra ibex. Next base: position 7,365,266 of record SJYO01033645.1, read on the forward strand.
CCCCAACGTTCCTCAGCCTGTGCTGACTCGCTGACTTGACCTGACTTGACTTGACTTTACACCCCTCTCTACTCAATATCCCATTTAGGGTCTACGATTTAACTATACTGACCCGGGTCCTTCTAGACAAAAATTTTAAGTTTAAAAGAGACCCCTCGAGAGAGTAAAGTAATATAACACCAGTTACCAACTTCAAAAGAGGTAGAAAACTTTTAACGAAGATCAAAAACCAGGATTAGGGAAGAAGAGGTCGGGCAGTCAACGTACTATCCTTACTTCCGGACACGATCGGTCAAGGAAACACTCCCAAGGTCCGGAGGTTCCGTCGTTCCGACTCGATAACAAAGTCTTTTTGGGATGTTGTTAAGAGTCGTCGGGACCTTGTGGAACGGAATTTGGTCGAGTTGAGACCCAGTCGACCGATTTCCTGTATCTGTGTTTTTACGAGGTCTTTAGTCTCTACCGAAGTCTCTCCTCCACTGTAAACTCCGAGACGGTTTAATTAAAACATCCTTGGTATAGTAATAGTCATTAGTGATGTAAACTGTTTATAAATGGTTCGAACATAATACATAACCACTATCTCACTATCTGGTGTGACTCTCCAGGAACGGGACGGTTTAATTAAAACATCCTTGGTATAGTAATAGTCATTAGTGATGTAAACTGTTTATAAATGGTTCGAACATAATACATAACCCCTATCTCACTATCTGGTGTGACTCTCCAGGAACGGGAGGCTCTTGAATCCGTGATTGTTCATTTGTTTATTTATTCTATTAAAGTTTAGTCACCTTCACAACATCTATTCTATTTCCCTATCTTTCAATCTCCACCCCTCCTTACTGAATTCTGTCCATGAGTCCTCTACGGAGACATTCCTCGACTTTAATTGGGATTTGGACTTACAATTCTTCCTAAGTCTCAATGTCCCTAGACTCCCAGTGAGACCGGTGACACACCTCTTACCTGACATCCCACCCCACCCCGTGCCCGTTCACCCTCTGGTGAACCCTTTGTCATGTCACTCGTCCTCCTAACGTTACGTCTTAACCTTCCTCTCTGTCACCCCCTCTGTGCCTCTCCACCGGCTGTACCCGTCTAAGTCCTCCACCGCGGTAAACGTCTGCCCAGTCGAAAACTCCCATTTCCTTCACATTCGATGTTTCCCCCGACGACCTAAACTACGAACTTGTCATGATATAGGACCACTCTTACCTTATCCAAAAACCACCCTCTTTTAAATTTCAAGTGCTTATTGTTATTATTGATATCGATTAGCTTGTGCACTACTACGACTACTACTCCTACATGAGACGTATGTTCAATTTATTCGTCCCACTGTTATATGTCGGAACTACATGAGGAAAAGGATAAACCTTGGTCAGGCAACAAGGTACAGGTCAAGATTGACAACGAAGGACTGGACGTATGTCTAAAGAGTTCTCCGTCCAGTCCACCAGACCATAAGGGTAGAGAAAGTCTTAAAAGGTGTCAACTAACACTAGGTGTGTCAGTTTCCGAAACCGTATCAGTTATTTCGTCTTTATCTACAAAAAGACCTTGAGAGAACGAAAAAGCTACTAGGTCGCCTACAACCGTTAAACTAGAGACCAAGGAGATAGAAAAGATTTTGGTCGAACTTGTAGACCTTTAAGTGCCAAGTGCATAACGACTTCGGACCGAACCTCTTAAAACTCGTAATGAAATGATCGTACACTCTACTCACGTTAACACGTCATCAAACTCGTAAGAAACTGTAACGGAAAGAAACCCTAACCTTACTTTTGACTGGAAAAGGTTAGGACACCGGTGACGACTCAAAAGGTTTAAACGACCGTATAACTCACGTCTTGAAAGTGTCGTAGTAGAAAATCCTAAACTTTATCGAGTTGACCTTAAGGTAGTGGAGGTGATCGAAACGAGCAGCACTACGAAAGATTCCGGGTGAACTGAAGTGTAAGGTCCTACAGACCGAGATCCACTCACTAGTGTGGTAGCACTAATAGAACCAGAACTTCGAGAAAAAAGAAGACACATAAGAACGGTGGAGAAGACTTATAGAAGACAAAGTATAGTAGTACTCTTTACGACCCGACCTTCTTCGTGTTCGACCTTAGTTCTAACGACCCTCTTTATAGTTATTGGTGTCTATACGTCTACTGTGGTGGGAATACCGTCTTTCAATTCTCCTTGATTTTTCGGAGAACTACTTTCACTTTCACCTCTCACTTTTACAACCGAATTTCGAGTTGTAAGTCTTTTACTTCTAGTACCGTAGGCCAGGGTAGTGAAGTACCCTTTATCTACACGTTTGTCACCTTTGTCACAGTCTGAAATATAAAACCCCGAGGTTTCAGTGACGTCTACCACTGACGTCGGTACTTTAATTTTCTGCGAATGAGAAACTTTCTTTTCAATACTGGTTGGATCTATCGTACAACTTTTCGTTTCTGTAATGAAACGGTTGTTTCCAGGCAGATCACTTCCGATACCAAAAAGGTCACCAGTACATACCTACACTCTCAACCTGACACTTCTTCCGACTCCCAACTTCTTAACTACGAAAACTTGACACCACAACCTCTTCTGAGAACTCTCAGGGAACTTGACGTTCCTCTAGGTTGGTCAGGTAAGATTTCCTCTGGTCAGGACCCACAAGTAACCTTCCTGACTACGATTTCGACTTTGAAGTTATGAAACCGGTGGAGTACGTTTCTCAACTGAGTAACCTTTTCTGGAACTACGATCCTTCCTAACCCCCACCCTCCTCTTCCCCTGCTCTCCTACTCTACCGACCTACCGTAGTGGCTGAGCTACCTGTACTCAGACTCATTTGAGGTCCTCAACCACTACCTGTCCTTCCGGACCGCACGACGTTAAGTACCCCAGCGTTTCTCAGCCTGTGTTGACTCGCTGACTTGACTTGACTTAGCTTGTGTTTCATGGACGGTACACGAATATGAACAAGGAATTGATCGGTTATAATGACACTTGATTTATTAAAGGGTAAAAGGTTTACTCTTTTCTCCCGTGTTCATGTGTACACGGACGAGAATTAACAATCTGAGTTGTCATTGGAATAACCAGGGTAGTACAGTACCCTCTATCTGCACCTGACCTACGGTTCTAGAATCACAAAACTTACGACTCGAAATTCGGTCAAAAAAGTGAGAGGAAAAAATGAAAGTAGTTCTCCGAGAAATCGAGGAGAAGTGAAAGACGGTATTCCTACCATAGGAGACGTATAGACTCCAATAACTATAAAGAGGACCGTTAGAACTAAGGTCAAGTTATTAATTTGAAAATATTTGTGTCAACTGGGAACTTGTTGTACTCACATTTGTAGTGTCCAGGTGAATATGAGCCTAGAAAAAGTTATTTTTATATCAGTCGGGAGGTATAACCGTCCAAAGTCTAGGTACCTGTACCTCCCTGGTAATATAAGTAAGATTATCCGGTAAAACATATTCCCTAGACTTCTAGGTACCTAAAACCACATACTTCCCCGAGGACCTTGGTCAGAGGACACCTATGACATTATCCTAAAAATTTGTAACAACACCGTTGTAAAAAATTACAAAATTGTTAAAAAGTAGTGAACCTATTTAATAAATCGTAAAGAAATTTTTTTTATTTATTATTGTTCACTTATACCTATAGTTTTAGGAGGTCGCTCACTACCTGTAATTTGTGAGACCAGTAACTCGTTCAACGGGCTGTCCATGTGTCTGGGTTCATTTCTACGCCTAACGGGGAACCCCCTACTCCCTACCCCTAGGTCTAGGGATTATGTGGGAAGTTCTGGCACGGACCAGGCGGAGGAGGAGGTAGAGAGCGGGTTCCGTAAAGTCGGGTAGGGGATACTGGAAGGGGAGTAGAGACAGGAGGACGGTTGGTCCTAAAGACATATGAAGGAGTTTTGACCGACGAGTAGGTTTGGACCCTAGGAGTGAGAAGGGGGTAGGGAGCCAATTGAGGATGACTATACTGTCTCGGTTTCACTTCGGAGTAGAGGAGGTCCTTCAGAAGGGTCTGAGGGTAGACCAAGAAACATAGTCCGGAGTTTCTTAGTCACAGGAGAAAAGGAGTCGTGGAAGGTAGTCAAATCAAGAGTAAGTAGTGATAAAGAGTGACGGAGGGTGGAGGATCCTTCCTTCTCCGACACAGACGAAACCGAGGGGTGGGTCCAGAATCGAACCTCGACCGTAACTCACCCTTGAGTCACTAGCCACTTACTTACTGAGTACAGAGAACCGTTAAGACTTGTCGCGACAGAGAACGGACACTCAGGCGTCCCCTCTGAGGACCGACTTTGTGTCGAGACAGTGTCGTGATGGGCGGTGGGTGGTGGGGGGCCTTTTTGGAGGGACCAGAGACCTCCCGGTCTGGGAACGAGGGTTCCCGTGGTCGAAACGTCCGGTGACACGACGTCACGACCCCAACCCCCCGGTTGGAACGACGGCCTAGACTCTTCCGTCCTCCCTTTGGGACTCTCCCTACCTTGCCCTTTACCCTGATCTTCCGGAAAACAACTCCCCAGTGTCCCTCCCCAGGTCACAGAGGCACACCGTCCATCCGTCACTCGGGGTGGTGGAGTTGGGGTAATAGACCTTTATGACGGGTAGGTCCCGGAGGTCCGGTGGTCGTCGGGACGGGAAAAACGTCCCCTCCTCCAACCGTCACGTCTAAGGTAATCTCGTTTACTACTGAAGTCGTTTCTGGAGGGGAAAGGGTCCGTCATTTACACAGAGCCCGGGGAATGTCCTTCCGAAGTATAACTCCGGATACGACTCCGACTGACCCCTCTGCTCGATGTACCAGGTTTATAAACATTTACCTCGACAGAAGGGTTCGGTTCGTCTTGGTCTACGGTGGAGCAGACCCTCCGGTCCGGAACCGTGACCCGTGGTCCGACCTTCGACCCTCCGACTGAACATTCCACCTCCGACCGGTCCCCAACGTTGCACCCCAGGACCCTTCAGTCAACGTACAACCTCTCCTATACCAATACGACGGACCGACCTGTCACTTGGTCTCTTCTCGTCCTGGACGGAGAGTGCGTATAGACCCATCGGTCGTGCAGATTCCTGTCCATGTGGTACCCTGGGTCAGGAACAGAGGGTTTTCCGAGTCAATCCTCCCAACGTTTCTCGTCCTTTGATTACCAAAAATCTAAGAAGAAAAGATATTTTAAAGAAGTTTTTATATTCATTAACTCCCCACCTTTCCTTTCTTCCTGTGGTCTCTCTCCAACACCAATCGACACCCGAGGTCCCAGTCTGACGGACCTAGTCTAGAGTCGAGACGACACCACGACCAGTCGGGTGGAGACATGAAACGAAAAAGAGTAAACGGTTTACCCCAATAATCTCCACGACTACAGTATCCCGATAACATCTTTAAACTACCCATTCTTATGATCGTCCGAAGGGACAACCGAGTCTGCCATTTATTAGACGGACGTTACTCCCTCTGGACCCAAGCTAGGGAACCAACCTTTCAAGGGGCCCTCCTCCCCTACCGGTGGGTGAGGTCACAGGAACGGACCTCTCAGGGGTACCTGTCTCCTCGGACCACCCGATGTCAGGTACCCCAGCGGTTCTCAGTCTGTGTTGACTCTCTGATTCGTGTTCTTATGATAGTCACGGGTCTCACCACGGTCCGGGACGACGTTTACGAAAACATAAACGAGCTTCTCTCTGTCACACCGTATTACTTTTCACGATCCAAACCAAACTTAGTCAGTCAGTTAGTCAAGTCAGGGAGTCAGTACTGACTGAAAAACGTTCGGGTACCTGACGTCGTGCGGTCCGGAGGGACGAATGGTGGTTGTGGTCCTCGAATGAGTTTGAGTACAGGTAACTCAACTACTACGGTAGGTCGGTAGAGTAGGAGACAGTAGGGGAAGAGGAGGGTGAAGTTAGAAAGGGTTGTAGTCTCAGAAAAGTTTACTGAGTCGAGAAGCGTAGTCCACCGGTTTCATAACCTCAAAGTCGAAGTCGTAGTCAAGAAGGTTACTTATAAGTCCGGACTAGAGGAAATCTTACCTGACCAACCTAGAGGAACGACAGGTTCCCTGAGAGTTTTCAGAAGAGGTTGTGTTGTCAAGTTTTCATAGTCAAGAAGCCACGAGTCGAAAGAAATATCAGGTTGAGAGTGTAGGTATGTACTGATGACCTCTTTGTTATCGAAACTGATCTACCTAGAAACAACCGTTTCATTACAGAGATGAAAAATTATACGAGAGATCCAACCAGTTTTGAAAAGAAGGTTCCTCGTTCGCAAAATATTAAAGTACCGACGTTAGTGGTAGACGTCACTAAAACCTCGGGGGGTTTTATCAGACAGTGACAAAGGGGTAGATAAACAGTACTTCACTACTCTGGTCTACGGTACTAGAATCAAAAGACTTATAACTCAAAATTCGGTTGAAAAAGGGAGAAGAGAAGGCGAAAGTCGTTCTCCTAGAAATCAAGAAGGAGCGCGAGACGGTATTCCCACCACAGTAGACGTATAGACTCCACTAACAATAAAGAGGACCGTTAGAACTAAGGTCGAACACGAAGTAGGTCAGGTCGTAAAGAGTACTACATGAGACATATATATTCAATTTATTCGTCCCACTGTTAATATGTCGGAACTGCATGAGGAAAGGGTTAAACCTTGGTCAGACAACAAGGTACAGGTCAAGATTGACAACGAAGGACTGGATGTATGTCTAGAGAGTCATCCGTCCAGTCCACCAGACCATAAGGGTAGAGAACTTCTTACAAGGTGTCAAATAACACTAGGTGTGTCAGTTTCTGAAACCGTATCAGTTATTTCGTCTTTATCTACAAAAAGACCTTTGGAGAACGAAAAAGCTACCTACAACCGTTAAACTAGAGACCAAGGAGACAGAAAAGATTTAGGTCGAACTTGTAGACCTTCAAGAACCAAGTGCATGACGACTTCGGACCTCTTAAAACTCGTAATGAAACGATCGTACACTCTACTCGCGTCAACACGCCATCAAACTCGTAAGAAACTGTAACGGAAAGAAACCCTAACCTTACTTTTGATGGTAAAGGTCAGGACACCGGTGACGACTCAAAAAGTTTAAACGACCGTATAACTCACGTCGTGAAAGTGTCGTAGTAGAAAATCCTAAATTTTATCGAGTCGACCTTAAGGTAGTGGAGGTGATCCAAACAAGTATCACTACGAAGGATTCCGAGTGGACTGAAACGTAAGGTCCTACAGACCGAAATCCACTCGCTAGTGTGGTAGCAATAATAGACCCAGTGATTCTAGAAAAACATATCAAGAAGGCACATAAGAACGGTAGAGAAGAATTATAGAGGACGAAGACAATCCAGGTATGGTAAGGACAGGAAATAACTCGGGTGAAACGTACTTTACAAGGGAACCATAGAGATCAAAAGAAATTCTCTAGAGATCAGAAAGGGTAAGATAACAAAAAGGAGATAAAAAAACATAACTAGTGACTCCTTCTGAAAGAATAGAGAGGAACGATAAGAAATCTTGATGTGTAAGTCTACCCATATAGAAAGGAAAAGAGGAAACGGAAAGTAAAGAGAAGAAAAGTATCGATAACCATTCCGGAGGAGTCTGTTGGTGAAACGGAAAAACGGAAAGAAAAAGAACCCCCACCAGAACTAGGGACGGAGGACATGGTACAGTCCTTGGTGTCAAGAAATTCGTGAGATAGTCTAGATTAGGGAACTCAGATAAACAGTAAAGGTGACATATTAGGATTCCCTAAACTAAATCCAGTATGGACTTACCAGATCACCAAAAGGGATGAAAAAAGTTAAATTCAGACTTAAACCGTTATTCCTCGAGTACCAGACTCGGGCACTCACAGGTCCCCGGAGACCGTCTCCGCACCCAGTCACCACCGGACGACGTTCCAACCCCTGTGACTCTCTTCGTCACGTACGCACCCTGGTTGGAAAACTTCTCCAGAGGTGATAGAGGTAATGGAGGTAATGGAGGTGGTATTAAACCGGAGGCTAGTTTAGTATCCCTCCCTTGTGTCGGGGTGGGAAGTTGTTTTTTAACCTAATTTCTAAACGACTCGTACCGGGGTGGGTAGTCTTGTTCTGAGTCAAAGGGGGAGTCAGTCAGAGAGGGTAGTCCTTCGAAGGTATTTGGAGAATAGGAAGAGGTAGTCTCCCGTCTGTCTGACTTTTGGTGTTAGTGTCTTTTGATTGGTTAGACTAGTGTACCTGGTGTCGGAACCAAACTTATAGACTCAAGTTTGGGTAAAGGAGAGAAAGGGTCGATACTTTAGAACCTACTCAGTAACTCGGAGAGACTCGAAACCCATGGACGAACCATTTCACCCTTATTACTATTATTGTTACTACCATCACTACCACTACCCCTACCACTCCTCAGGTATCGTAAGTCGTCCATCGACAAAGAGTATTAAAGGTACTCGACTTTTAGAGGACCTTATACTTCAGAATCCAGAGTTCCTTTTGACTGGATTTCTGACCCAAAAGTTCCTTTGACACTACGAATTAACATACGCGGTTGAACTGGGTCGGTACCACGGATCTATAAACCAATCTATAATGGGAGCTACAAATACACTCCTAAAAACTCTACTTTAATTGTCAATTTAGTCACCTGAACCTCATTTCGTCTAACGGGTAGTATTTATACCCACTTCATTTCACTTCAACGAGTCAGTTCAAGCTGAGAAACGTTGGGGTACCTGATATCGGGTGGCCCGGGGAGGTAGGTACCTTAAAAGGTCCGTTCTCATGACCTCACCCAACGGTAAAGGAAGAGGTCCCCTAGAAGGGTTGGGTCCCTAACTTGGGTCCAGAGGACGTAACGTCCGTTTGTGAAATGACAGACTCGGTGGTCCCTTCATGGATTTATACCCACCCGGAGTAGGTTTGTCAGTTTCATGACTTATCTGGTTTTCTGACTTAGGGGGTTCGTTGTCCTTTAGGACGGTCTTCTCCCGGAAACCTAAACTTGACGTTATTCCTGATCAGAAACCCAGAGCTCGGACCACTCTTTGGGACATCTAAGACTTAAACAGTCGGAGACATTAGTGTACTCGGTCAAGAAGTTTTATTTGGAGTGAGAGATTTTTACAAATATGTATGTGTATATATACATATATATATATATGTGTGTATATCTATTATATGTGTGTGTAATATACATCTGTGTGTGTAAGATACATCTGTGTGTGTAAGATAACCAAGATAAAGAGACCTCTTAGGGTTATGTTTAGGACATAAATAACTATTACTTTTCGTGTGGGTGCGTCGTGTTTGGTGGAGTACCTACTTTTCACTCTTTTCCCTTTAAGAGATCTAAACTTGACCTTCACATAAGGGTCCTTCGTGTAGGAACCTCGGGGTCTGGTACCCTTTCGAGATTCTGTAGTATCCCCACCCGTGACCCCTGTCCGGGGTGTGGACCCAGACCAATGAGACATTTTGGTGTCGTCTAAGTCGTCTTCTCCTTTTTCTTTTTATTTTCTTTGGAGGAAGACTACTTTGTAGTTCCATCATTCCAACTACTCTATAGGAATACCTCGGGTCTAACAAGAGATATTTCTTCGTGGGTGGAATATTCCCTCTTTTGAACACCTACCTCTCTTTTGATCCCAGTATCGGACTCACGAGAAGGTGTAGGGACCCGGTGTAGGGATTCGACTCCCCTGTGTCATCCTGGTCTTCGTCGAGGGCCCTCCGTTGGGTTTATCGTCCGACCCTTCTTCAGGAGACCCCTTTTGTACTAAAATTGAGACCCCCGTGAGTTCTTTTTTCCGGTGAAGTTCCGGACGACCCACCCAATGACTCTTTCCTCTCCTAGGAGTCCCAATTCCCAAAGTTCTTCTTATTTCTAAAAGGAAGGGCACGATAGTTTACAAAGAAAATTAAAAAAAGAAGTTTTTGTAAAATTTTAGTAAGTCCGTGAGAGGTGAGATTGATGGATTAAAAAACATACAACAGTAATTTTTATATTGGAACCACAAACGAAAAAAGTCGTATTGTAAATAATGTCGTACAATTCTTTTAATTGTATTCACCCCTCCTTTCCTTTAAACGGACATGTAATTAATTCCACCCATGGACTACAAGTATTTGTTGAAAGTTTAGAGTCAACGAAATTTATTATCTGACAAAAACGAGTACGTTTTCAGGTTACTGTCACAAACTAGGTACTGGAAAGAGACCTACTAAGTCCCTGGGTCTTGGAAGTGTACGATACCAAGGTAGTAGGAGATTCCGGGACTTAAGAAACAGAGATAGGTCATCCATCCCTTTTTTCTTTTTTCCATTTCTCAAATACACAATCCGAACCTTTACCGTTCGTAATAAAGGCGAGTGTAAAGTAACCGGTCTTAATTCAGGGTACCCGTGTAGAATGACGTTCCCTACGACCCCTTACATCAGATTGACACACAGTCCTTCGTCTCTTCACCCAAGACCACTTATATGGTGTTACAGACGGTATTAGGTTGGAAGTCGTACGACTGTCTTGGTTATAAGTGTAAAACTCCCTCGAGGAAGGTTAGAAAAAATTAAAACACTTGTAAAACACATTATTTCGTAAACTGACCCAGAAACAGAGGTCAAGGACCCTCCGTCAGAGATTCAGTAACCTTAAAAGACCCATTGCCCTCACGTAATAACGAGGACCACCTGGGGACCCGGTGAGGATTGTCCTACCGAGTCCTGTCCTCAACCGGTACGGACTTTCCCGTCAGGACACTAATCTCCTAGTTCCGAAACTCGGTACACCATAGTCGGGTTGTAAACACCTTCCCTTCCACGACTGCTAACTCAAGTCAGTTAGTAGGGATACGTTACTTCGGGGTAATTTTTGAGACCTGTGACTTCAGGACCACTCCAAGAACCGACCTCATAAGAAACAGTATACACCCACGGTCCTCCCATTGTGCCAGGACTCCCACTACGTTCGTAATATAAACCTTGGGAGGGTCTGAATCGAGGTACACATAGAAAATTGAACACGGGAAAATCATCATTAGTATTAATGTCACAAAAAGACTCAAGACATTCAGAAAGATCACTTAACAGTTTGGACTCCCTCAGGTGCCCCTAGAGGCTCGGTCGACCAAACTTCACGTCCATCGGGGCCGCCGACTACTCTCCTGTCAAACACCTTCTGGTACAAGACTTAGACATTTCAAACCGGGTAGAGACCCAGGTATGCCTTTATCTGTATCTAAGTGTGTATTTGTGAGTAATTTCATGTACATAAACGTTTCTACACTATCAAGATGTTTAGGATAATTTTTAAAAAAAAGTGAACTGACAACAACTACTAGAAAGTTTCCTAAACTAGACTTAAGAACCAATAAAATCATTGAGTCGGTCGTAACAGTTTAAGATGAGTAAAAGGGTTCAAACCCAGTCTACCCTACTGGGTCGTGTCGTAGAGCGGGACTTGACCGAGGGTTGGGGTGTGGACCGGGAACTGAGACTGTAATAGGTCTTCGTGGAGACTTCCTCCTGGTCCAACTGAGTCAAGTCAAGTCAGCGAGTCAGTACAGACTGAGAAACGCTGGTGCACTTAGAGTCGTGCGGTCCGGAGGGACAGGTAGTGGTAGAGGGCCTCAAGTGTGTTTGAGTACAGGTAGTTCAGCCACTACGGTAGGTCGGTAGAGTAGGAGACAGCGGGGGAAGAGGAGGACGGGGGTTAGAGAGGGTCGAAGTCTCAGAAGAGGTTTCTCAGTTGAGAAACGTACTACACCGGTTTCATGACCTCAAAGTCGAAAGGTTTCTTTAGGGTCCCGACTAGAGGAAGTCTTACCTGACCAACCTAGAGGAACGTCAGGTTCCCTGAGAGTTCTCAGAAGAGGTTGTGGTGTCAAGTTTTCGTAGTTAAGATGTCGCGAGTCGAAAGAAGTGTCAGGTTGAGAGTGTAGGTATGTACTGGCGTCCTTTTTGGTATCGGAACTGATCTACCTGGAAACAACCGTTTCATTACAGAGACGAAAACTTATACGATAGATCCAACTGAGTCGTCCCGAAATTACACCCGTCTGTCTAGGTCCGGGGACCGTTCAGGAGGTCTCGGACCTTACCGTCTTCAGGGACTGGTCTCTCGACACCGTACTCCCACCCCTAGACCTCGTCGGGTCCTGTTACACCCGACTTCGTTACCGGTGTGGGTCCGAGGTCGGGTGCACCTGAAGACCTGAACCCCGGCCCGGTCCGGCTGGGACCTCACTTCTAGGTCGGACGTCAGGGGTCCTGTCTCGAGACCGAGATGGGTCCGGAGTCGGGGAGTGGGTACCGACAAGCCGACGTCGACGTCCAATTCGAGGTCGTCGTACGTACAGTCCAGCAGGGGTCGTCGAAGAGGAACCGTATCTTATAGACCCACCCTCACCCTCGTCCCTCCGTCTCTCTTTCTATGACAAGTAGTTGGAATCCTAGTGTATATCTCGGACATTGACTGGAATCTGTAGAAGAAACAGTCACGAACAGGTTGAGATGACGGACAGTCTTAGTGGACCCTTCAGATACGTTTTCCGTCTAAGGACCAAGATGGGAGGTCTTCCCGAGTAGGCAATCTCGACCCCCTCCCCCCGTACGCATTCTTGGATGTTAATAGTGTAGTAAGTGCTCACTCAGACTATGTTCACCCGGGACTCAGTGAAAGACGAGGTGGGAGGAGTCAAAGAATTCCGAGTCTCTCCCATCCACTAAAAGGTCACAGTGTGTCAATTACCCCCAGTCTTGAGTCCACTCTTAGATCCAGAAGACGTTATCGTACACCCCGTACCGACCGATATGTGTCCCATCTCCTCTTGAACTTCTCGGGGTCCTTCCTGAGGTGTCAGTTTCTACGCGGTGTCACAAACTTTAAGGTGGTAATCTGTAAGTAAGGAAACCCGGAACTAAACCTAAAGGGTCTCAGATGAGACTTTTATAAGTAGAAAGACCCTACTTTAGAAGGACTCAGTAACGTCACTCGTTTAACTGTCACTGACCGAAGAGCCGTGGAAGGTTGCCCCTACCTCCGATGATTCTTCGTCTTAGATGTGTGGTGCGGAATCCTCGAGATCTACGTCACTCCAACAGACCTCCCTCCTCTCCCATGTTCGGTCTTAATCTGGTGTGAAAAAAAAATTGGTAGAATCCTCTGTCTTACGGGCCCGTCTACGGGATCTCAATTGGACCGAGCTCAGGTTCAAGACGGTGAAGGGTTGAGACACCGAAATCCGTCAAGTCGGTGAAATACCGAAACTCGGAGCCAACGGAGTAAACATTTTGACCTATTGTGATTGTGGACAGAGCAACCCAGCCCCCTTTGAGACCTTGTCAGACTTAGGAATCTAGACAGGGGACTGGTCGTACTAAACGGGAACCCCTCCGTGTTCCGTAGACGTCAGTGGGGTTCAGTGGGGTGGGAGGGAGACCTCAGGTCTCGCTCACCACCGAGACCCCTCGGTCGACGCAAACAACGCCAACCAGGGCGGCGGGGGTCCGTAGGTGACCCAGACCCATGGTGCCTCCGCCCCTGGACAGTAGGGTCGTCCCCAAGTGTAAGAAGGGGTAAGAACCGCAGACCTTCGAGTAGAGACGGGAAAGAAGAGAACTCCTTTGTCGTTGTTGTTTCGGTCTGAGGACAGGACCCCCTGTCGCGACGGAGGTAGGGCGTCCTTACCGTCGCTCGCCTCTTCCGAGAAAGGTGGGGGAGGGGGACGGTCCGATTGGTGTGACGCCCCGAGGACGGGTGGGAGGGAGGCGGCGACCGCCCGCCCGACCGTCCCACCTCCAGGGACCCTTTTGAGGGGCCTCCTCGGGTCCTCGGTCGTCTGAATCGGGGCCCCGGAACCGTCCCCGGACCCGAGGTACGCCGAGTCGGAGGGCCAACCCTGCGGGACTGCACTACAGACCGCCGAGTCGCGCCCGCCCCGCCCCGACGCGGCCCGTCCACTCCAGGCGCTACGAGACACAAGGGTGACCGCTCCGACCCCTCTCCAACCGTCCTGCCGGCCTCTCAAGTCACAGGCCCCGCCTACCTCACGACCCGTGTCGGGCCTACTCCTTGTCCCTGCTACCAGGTCTGAGTCTTCTCCTGACTTAAGGGGACGACGAAGGGATGAGACGGACTTCCTTCGACGACTGAGTGTTTGCAAAAGGACGAAGTTTCCGTCGGTGTCCAGAGTAGACCCAAGACTTTCCGCGGTACCGGTAGGGGAGGGGCGACGGGTGGGGTGCGGTCTGTCGGACATGTCGGAGGAAGAATTTACGAGTAGGTCGGGGTGGAACCTGTGAAGAAATAATGAGTTCTTTACTCGAAAAGGAACATCGTTTCGGTTTTATGTTTAAAGATTTTTTTTTTTTTCTTTCTTTCTTTCTTTTTCTTACTGGTGAGGTTTGAGTTGACAAATCTCTTTTTTTTAGTGAGAACTGGATCACAACGGAAAGGAGAGTCTGAAAATATATTCTATATTTTGTCCCGCTAAATTTCACATCGGACCCTTGACAAACAAGAACCACGGATTTCTCTACTCACACCTTTTGTTCTCATTCGTAAATCTTTTGAGGGTCTCGTTAAACTGTGCCTGTGGCGCAAAAATATATAACACAAAATGTTTGATAACTGAACGTCGTCAAACTTTTAACGTTTCGTCAGGAAGTCGTACCGATCAAACTCTTCGTGATTATGTCTATAAAAATAAATTTGCCCAAGTATAGGGTGGAGTACAAGTATGACACAGAGGGAATGGAATAGTATGGCACAAATCACCGACGACCGAAGGTACCTACGGGACTTCAAAAGAATGGTCCGGAATTTCGACCTAGAGGTTTATCAGAAATCGAAAGTTCTATTATTCGTTATTGACCACTTACAGCGACAGGTATGAATGTAGAGACACGTAGACACGGTGACAAAGGAAGTCTATCAAACTTCTTATCTTAATGACCGCGTTTCCTCCATACAGAAAAATTTTGAAACCTGTGAACAAAGATTTTACTACAATTTTTTTTTTAGACTAGGTACACTATGGAAGTGGTCATTCAATTCTCTCGAGTCACAAATTCCGTCCGAAGGGCACCCCCCTAGGTAGTACGTTTCATCGATGGAGCAGGTTACTGTCTAGAGAGTCTTTTCTAAGTCAGAGAAACGGAGTCCAGATAGTCGGTGAAGAGTGTCCCTAAGTTCTTGTCGTCCGAGTCTTCGCTGGAATCTCTAGGGGTCCGGTCCTCAAAGGTCAAACATAAGATACCCTGGGACCAAGACGTCCCACAATTACCACGATCGTCTGTCATATTAAATATGAGCTCAGTAGAACCCCTAATTGGTCAATTTGTTCAGGTTTTTTTGTGTAAGAAAGATCTTCCTGAAGAGTCGTGCAAATTATTCAATTACACGTAATAAAAAAGGGGTCCTTCCCCGATTTCACTTAATTCAAAGGGTACAAGTAAACTGGTGTCTTAGGAAGTTCCTCCCCGTCGAGTTTCTTGGTTATCGGATAGACAGAGGAAGAGGTCTTGTCACCAAAAGTTTGAAAAAAATTTTTTTCAAAATATTTTGTCCCTTCGGACCGTACGACGTCGAGTACCCTTCTCAACCTGTGCTGACTCGCTGACTTGCTGTTTTAAAAGACATTCTTTAGAGTTAAATATGCCTTCTCTCTTTTGGTCCCTACCCTACTATATCTTCGGACTACTACGTGACAAGAAGGGTCACCCCAGGGACCCCTCCGCAGGTCTTGGGGATCCCTTGGTCCGCTAGGGTAAACTTCCCATGTCAGACGAGTAGAGGAGAGGGAGTGACTTCTGGTAAACTTTCCAGTCGTATCCCCCTTCTCCTGTGAGACGTGTCGACGACGACGATTTAGTGAAGTTGTACAGGCTGAGACACGCCGGGGTATCTACCGTCGGGTGCTCCGAGGGGGCAGGGACCCTAAGAGGTCCGTTCTTGTGACCTTACCCAACGGTAAAGGAAGAAGTTACGTACTTTCACTTTTCACTTTCACTTCTGCGAGTCAGCATAGACTGAGAATCGCTGGGGTACCTGACGTCGGATGGTCCGAGGAGACAGGTACCCTAAAAGGTCCGTTCTCATGACCGTACCTAACGGTAACGGAAGAGGCGAAACGTGTCGATCATCGTAAATAACTTTTAAATACCTAGTTTGGGATACGGTCCACACCTCGAAATCCTTCATTTTTTTTTTTTTCGGGGTATGGGAACAGGGGTCCCTCAAATTTACACCGTACACTCTACGTGTATCTGTGTCTGTTTCCCTTAGTTTATGTTTGTCAAGACATTATTCCTCTTCGCCATATTATTTATTCGCCATACTACCTGATAGCAAAAACAGACGGTGTGTGGAAAAACCCTTCGACGGAAAGGGGACGAGGTAGTGGCCGTTCCACGGTTAGTACTGTCGGGTACAAAGGTCGGGTGGTGCACCACTACACTAGGAACGGACCGGTTAGAGTGCGGGATAAGAAGACCAGAGTCACTGACTGGACCCTACCGTGTACCAGGTTTGGACCGGTTAGTCTTAGTAAGGGATCCGACCATCCGTCTACGAGAGTGAGGGTGCCCTGGTAATGTGACCCTACCACCCTCGGACGTCGACGGGCACTGGTCCAAGAGAAAGAAGGGGATGACGTACCTTCCTGAGGCAGATATTATCCTTCCTCATTTCCTTCGGGATCTCTGGACTTCCCAACTTACCGCTTTTCGTTGGCTCAGGACTATAAAAATAAAGACTTTAGAAGAGGTTCGGATCTGAAAGGTCTATATGTCCGACTAATTAAGGGGGAATTGACTTTCACCATCAGTGAGTCGACACAGACTGAGAAACACTGGGACACCTGACATCGGGTGGTCCGAGGAGACAGACACCTTAAGAGGTCCGTTCTTTTGACGTCACCCACCGATAAGGGAAGAGATCCCCTAGAAGGACTGGGTCCCTAACTTGGAGTCAGAGGACGTAATATCCGTCTAAGAAATGGTAGACTCGGTGGTCCCTCCGGGTTAAGGGGGCATTCTCACCTTTTCTTATTGTCAATCTGATCTCTTGTCCCTTCCTGTCCAAACCTGTCAGGGCATCCTACTTGAACTTATGGTCCCACTTACCAAATTGACAATAGATTTACCGTCACCTCTCGGTGACACCCAAAAACTCGTATGGACTACCCCGATCTCTTCCCTACGATACCGGGGAAACCACAAAGCCTTTCTGGAGACACTGTCGTCTACTGTCTACCCAGTACCCGCCCCTCTTTCTCCTACCCGGTGACTTACTGAGCCTCGTGTCTCGACGGTGGTCACCTCTCCTCTTCACTCCTCCTCTACGACTAAACGCCCGTCCTCACATCTGACCTAGCCCGGTGTGAAATCAATTTCGGACGATACCTGACTGAACACTAGGGAAGTGGGGTTATCAAGTGAGTATACAACTTCCGAGTTGAGGGTCCCTCAGATACAAACCTGATTCCTTCATTAATTCCAATTTACTCCAAGGTTCCCACCTCGGGACTAGCCTACCCTAATCACAGGAATGTCCTCCTCTGATCTCACAAGGGAAAGACGGTCGTGGGTAAAGGGGATACACTTCTGTGCCACTCTTCCAGACGTTCGGTTTTTGTCTCGAGAATAGTTCTTGGTTTGACTGGTCATGGAACTAGAACCAGAAGAGACGAAGGTCGTGACATTCTTTATTCACAGACAACAAATTTGGTGGGTCTGACACTACGAGACAATACCGTAGGACTCGTCTGACTCTATTCCGTTGGACCTCGTAGTCTACTTCTGTAGGACGTCCACCCACCTCTGTCCATTTAAACCCACTTAGAGGTGGGTTCCCGTGGGAAGGACCTTACGTTTAGACGGTCCTGGACCTAGGTCCATCGAGTCTATCATTTCTTAGACGGACGTCACACCCTCTGGACCCAAACTAGGGACCTAACCCTTTTAGGGGGCCTCTTCCCGTACCGTTGGGTGTGGACATAAGAACGGACCTCTTAGGGGTACCTGTCTCCTCGGACCACCCGATGTCAAGTATTCCTGTGTTTCTCGACCTGCACTGACTCACTGATTCGTGTCATGTCCTGGGTCCATGTGTCTCCTAGTTCACATTGGTAGTGGTAATGGGCAAAGGTTTAGCAAAAATAGAATTTGTTTTTGAACCAAGTCAGCGAGTCAGTACGGGTCGAATCACTGGGGTACTTGACGTCGTGTGGTTCGAAGAGACAGATAGCGATAGAGGGACTCAAACGAGTTTGAGACCTGGGTAATTTGTTTTTAAGGGAGAAGAATGGAAAAAGGTCATGGACCATTGTAGATAAGATAAAACACAGAGACACTCAAACGGACAAGATCCATGAAGTACATTTACCTTAGTATGTTATAAACAGGAAGACATAGACCCCATAAATGAATCATATTGTAAAGGCACCAGGCAGATACAACACTATACACAGTATCAAAGTAAGGAAAAATACCGACTTTTTTATAGGGTGACATACATGTGCGGTGTAAGACAAAAAGGTAAGTAGACAATAACTACCCGTGAACTTAATAAAGATGGAAAACCGATGATACTTGTTACGATATTACTTCTCCAAAAAAAAAAGGACTTAGACATTTTTGAAAATTAGATCTTTTATCTAATTTGTCCTCAACGACACAAAAGTAACTCTAGACTAACGAGGGTGTTAGAGGGTGTGTGACACCGTCGAGGTATCTGGACTTGGCGAAAGGGTTTGTGGGGTATTTTTGGGGTCAAGTCGGGTCTGGGGACCTTCAAGTCGAAGGACACGTTTCACGACGAGAGAACTGGGCTGTGGGTGAGGGGTGGGGTATTGGACAAGAGGTGTGTCGTTTACCGGAAACAGTGGGTCGGTAGTTAAGTTCGTGGTTGAGTTCGGAGTTCGGGGTGCGGGTGGACCGGAGACCGTCCACGACCTCCTCCTTGAGCCTCGTACACCATAACCCCCGAGGAGAGGTCACAGGGAACCGAGAAAAAGGAGGCCGGCTGTCTTCGAAGGACAGATTAGAATTAGGAGACGAAAGATAGTGACGAGTAGATGAGGTAGTAGTCAAGGGTAGTCGAGTTGGAAGGTCTTGTGACATCTCGGAGTAAGACAGGTGACGGGAGGGAGGGATCAGACTCGGTAGTGCGAGAGACCGACGTTGACTATGTCTGGACGATCCAGAGGGGCGAGGAGGGAGACGTGGAGATGGTAGGTGAAAGGAGTGGGACGATCTCGCCCGAAACTGTTGTCGGTCTAGTTGTGGTGTGGAGACAGATGTCGAGAGGCTACCGAAGGGTAAAGGGAATCTTAAGTCGGGTCTACAGAAGGGGACTAAATATTCCGGGGCGCAGACGTGTGGGTCGGAGGTGAGAGGGGGGTCGAGGGGGACGAGGACGAGACAAAGCTGGCGAGAAGGGGAAGGAATCCACCCAAAAAACGTCGAACTACACAACGAAGCAAAGGATGAGTTTTAGGAGAGGTGGGCCTAGAAACGTACCAACCAACGAAGAGTGGAGTCTCCCTGGGTGAGGTTCCAGTGGAGGAGACTCTTCGGAGGGACTGACGGTCTGACTTCGTCGACGAGCTACGTGGGTCTAGGCCTGTACACGTAGAGGATCGGTGTGAGCCCCAGAAACGTAGGCTTTCTTAGACGACAAGTGATAGGGAAAGGAGGAAACATCAGTACAGGACGGGACCGCGATCCGGGTCTTGTCCCTGAACAAACGGTAAGGTGGGGAGGGGGTACGGGGACGAGGAGCTTGTCCCGGACCGTGTTTCCGTGAGTTGTCGACAAATTCTCCGCTTGTTAATTTGCGTGTTCCCACGCACTCGTCCCCATCCGACTTCAGACGTATACGAAAGACACGAGCACCACCCTAGGTCCGAGACGGTTGTGACAGAGTGCCTCCCAGAGTGTGTTCGTTATTTTCGTCCTGGTGGAAGACGGCCCACTACCGTCCTCCCCGCGGGAGAGTAATCCTGTAGTCGACACCCCCTCCCACAGGAATGTCTTACCCCCGCTCGTGTCTACCCTGAGGAAGGCACTCCCACCGGTGGGACACGGGTCCCGAGACCCTTAGGAACCCCCTTTGACCGGGTGGACCTTTCGCCAGGGACGTGGAGTGTCAAGGTCCTTTGGAACCCCGGAGGGTTGTACACCGGAGAAGACAAGGTCCCTCCTTCCGCTCCAACGTCTCTGTCGCGGAGGGACGGAGCGCCAGTCGGATAGGAACACGGGACCTTACGAGAAGAGGAGCCACGATTGCCGGCGGTGGAGAGACCGCCCGCGGCCAGAAGACTCGGGACGAGAGACCCACTGTTCCCGAAAGAATCGGGGGTGCGGGTGGACCCGAGACCGTCCGCGACCTCGTCCTGGGGTCTCGTACGACAGAGTCTCCAAGGAGAGGTCCCAGGGAACCGCGAAGGAGGAGGGCGGTTCTCTTCGAAGGACGAGTCCGTCCCTGCTCTCGGGCGAAGACCAACACCTCGTTTGTTATCTGGCTCGGGGAAGAGTGTTCCCCTCGTCGTTCCGACGGACCCGTGCTCCGGACCAGAGGAGCGAAAAAGCGTCCGACCTCGTCGGGTCCTCCAGCACCACGTGTGTAAGTGGGCGACCGTCTCGGTCTCCGTGCACGCAGACCAGGTCCCAACCCTGACACAAGAGTAGGAAACGAAAGACGACCGACGAGGGACCGTTAACTGAAGGGGGAGTGAGAGAGACGAGACCGGAGACCTAGCTATCAACAACGGCCGTAGATGAGAAGGAGGCTGTGGGTCAGATAACACAGAACTGAAAAGGTCTTCGACTCTTATCAGGGGAGAAACGAGGACGTTACAAGCGAGTCAGTCGTTCGTACTTTAGTAGGAGTGATAGTAGTGGTATGAGTAGGACAGCAGAGGTACCAATGGTAAATGGTGGAAATAGTAGCACGGGTACCAATGGCAAATGGTAGTAGTAGTGTCGACGATACACAGACCGTGGTCCGTTTCGCGAGACGTGCTGAGTACATAAGGAACCCTCCGGCAAAAATAGAAGAGTAGTAAAGTGTCTACTCCCTTGACTTGAGTCTCCAACTCGGTGAACAGATCCCAGTGTGTCGACCACTCACCACTCGACCCTACGAATTGGACTACGGTTTCCAGACGAGTCGGGGCTTTGATATGTCGAAGGGTACCGTCTCCCACGTGCTACACCTAAAACCCTCGCAGGATACCCTCGAAGTTTAGGACCAGGACCGGGACGACGGGCGGTCGACACCCTGAAACCAATAAACTGGAGAGATACGGAGTTATACAGGTAGACATAGGGGTAGTGTACTCCTATCGTTATCATGGACGGAGGTTCGGACGCCATTCCCGATTTCCTCAATTGTGTACCTTTCAAGCATCTTGTGAATCGTGTCACCGTCCATGCGACATTTACGAGACACTGCCAGTGTCTTCTGCGTCATTCCGTGTCGCGGACGGGAGTGCTCGAAGGTCCTCTTTCTAGTTGTACAGAGTCGGCGTTGCCCCTGCTCTTGTCCCGTGCGTCCACACGCACCGCCCCTAAGACGGACCGGCGTCTCCGAAGGTGAGACAAAAACAAACAAAGAAAAAAATTATAAAAAAAAAAAATGTTATAACACAACTAAAGACGATTTGTAGTCGTGCTTAGTCGGTATCAATATGGATACAGGGGAGGGAGAACTTGGAGGGAGGTGGAGGGCAGGGTAGGGTGACGGGATCCGCCAGTGTGTCGGGGTCACCCTCGAAAGACTCAGTATGTCGTTTAAGGGCGACCGATAGATAAAGTTTTCTCAGTCTGTGTTGACTCGTTGACTTGACTTGACTTGACTTGACTCTCATACACGAAGGTACCATGAGAGAGGCGAGTAGGGTGGGAGAGGAAGAGGGGCGAAGGGGGAGTGGTACAGGCCTTCAGACAAGAGACACTGGAAGATGAGAACTGGTACGGACCTGGTTCTATCAAAAGAAAAATTTATTTACAAAATAATGTCTTATTAAAATCTAAATATCTTTTAAACGTTTTCATCATGTCTTTCAAGGGTATATAAGATGGGGGTCGAAAGGGATTCCAATTGTAGAATGTATTGGTTCGACGAAACACAGTTTTGATTCTCTACTTATAACCATGGTAAGACACTTTGACCACCGAGTCCACCATTTTTTTTTTTTTTTTTTTTTTTTAGACGGACGTTACACCCTCTGGGTCCAAGTTAGGGACACAGTCCTTCTAGGGACCTCTTCCTTTATTGTTGGGTGAGGTCATAAGAAAGGGTCTCTTAGGGTGCCTGTGTCTTCGGACCTCCCGGTGTCAGGTACCCCGACGTTTCTCAGTCTGGGCTGACTCGTTGATTGATAATTGATTACTGTGGTGGGAATACCGTCTTTCACTTCTCTTCGATTTTTCGGAGAACTACTTTCACTTTCTCCTCTCGTTTTTACAACCGGATTTCGAGTTGTAAGTCTTTTACTTCTAGTACCGTAGGCCAGGGTAGTGAAGTACCCTTTATCTACCCCTTTGTCATCTTTGTCACAGTCTGAAATAAAAAACCCCGAGGTCTTAGTGACGTCTACCACTGACGTCGGTACTTTAATTTTCTGTGAATGAGGAACCTTCTTTTCAATACTGGTTGGATCTCTCGTATAAGTTTTCGTCTCTGTAATGAAACGGTTGATTCCAGGCAGATCAGTTCCGATACCAAAAAGGACACCAGTACATACCTACACTCTCAACCTGACACTTCTTCCGACTCGCGGCTTCTTAACTACGAAAACTTGACACCACAACCTCTTCTGAGAACTCTCAGGGAACCTGACGTTCCTCTAGGTTGGTCAGGTAAGAGTTCCTCTAGTCGGACCCTAAAGAAACCTTCCTTACTACGATTTCGACTTTGAGGTCATGAAACCGGTGGAGTACACTTCTCAACTGAGTGACCTTTTCTGAGACTACGACCCTCTCTAACCCCCGTCCTCCTCTTCCCCTGTTGGCTCCTACTCTACCGACCTACCGTAGTGCCTGAGCTACCTGTACTCAGACTTACTTGAGACCCTCTACCACTACTTGTCCCTCCGGACCGTACGACGCTAAGTACCCCAACGTTTCTCAGCCTGTGCTGACTCGCTGACTTGACTTGACTTTCATGTTAGAGACAACCTTAAAGTCGTCGAAAAAGTCAGGTCGTAGGTTAGGTCCTATAGTACACCGTAAATCAGTCGAATCAAAACTTCCTACTTGTCCTCAAACAGTCCCGTGTCGAGATTCGTGACCTCGAAGACTCGTACTGTCCCTACCCTCTTGGAGGACCTAAAACATTGTAAACGGACTTCGGGTACGATAAAGGGTCTTTATTCTGTTTCCCTTACTTGGGTACTTTTCGTAAGTGACGCAATCGATAAGGTCCTGTGTGAGGGTGGTTGGTACTGGAGTACCCTTGTTATAGTCAAGTCAAGTCAGTGAGTCAGTATAGGTTGAGAAACACCGGGGTACCTGACGTTGTGCGGTCCCAAGGGACAGGGAGTGGTTGAGGGCGTCGGATGAGTTTGAGTACAGGTAGCTCTGTCACTACGATTGGTTGGTAAAGTAAGAGACGGGAACGGAAGAGGAGGACGGAAGTTAGAAAGGGTCGTAGTCCCAGAAAAGTTTACTTAACTGAGAAGCGTAGTCCACCTGTTTAATAACCTCAAAGTCGAAGTTGTAGTCAGAAAGGTTACTCATAAGTCCTGACTAAAGGAAATCCTACCTGACCAACCTAGAGAAACGTCAAGTTCCCTGAGAGTTCTCAGAAGAGGTTGTGGTGTCAAGTCTTCGTAGTTAAGAAACCATGAGTCGAAAGAAATATCAGGTTGAGAGTGTAGGTATGTACTGATGACCTTTTTGGCATCGAAACTGATCTGTCTGGAAACAACCGTTTCATTACAGAGACGAAAAATTATACGACAGATCCAACCAGTATTGAAAAGAAGGTTCCTCGTTCACACAAAATTAAAGTACCGATGACGATGGTAGACGTCACTAAAACCTCGGGGGGTTTTATTTCAGACTGTGACAAAGGTGACGAAGGGGTAGATAAACGGTACTTCACTACCCTGGCCCACGGTACTAGAATCAAAAGACTTACAACTCAAAGTTCGGTTGAAAAAGTGAGAGGAGAAAGTGAAAGTACCCTTGTTATATTCTTCTTTGTTTTTAAACCGGTTCCGTGTCTAAAGAGTTTAGACAGAGAACGTGTCTCCCGGACTTACTCCTTGAAATGTTCGTTCCAGTTCGTCCTTGGTATCAAGGTGACAAATCTATTGGACTTGTCGTCGGGACTTGGTCCATGAGACGACCCGGGACCCCAAGGTCCCAGTGAAGAGTGTCTCGAGGTAGAAGAGTTATCGGATGGAAGTTGTCTTTAATGTTTACCACATTTGTAAAAATATCGAGACCCCTCGAAGGATGACGATGGTATTGTTTAATGGTGTTTAAATCACAGAATTTTGTTGTATTTAGACATATGTCAAAACCTCCAGTTTTCAGGTTTTAATCAGAGTGATCCAATCTTTCTTCAACAACCCTCCCACCCAAGGAAGACCCCTCTTTAGACATAGGAACCGAAACGGTCAAAGACCTCCTACGGACGTACGGACTCGAGCACCGGGGAGGGAGGTAGGAGTCTGGTCGGTACACCGTCGAAGAGAGCAGAGACTGGAAACGAGACAGGAACCAAGAAAAACCGAGTCTTACATTTCTTAGACAAATGTCTACCATTTCTTAGAGGACGGCCTCTGGGTCCAAGCTAGGGATCCAGTCCTTCTAGGGGACCTCTTCTCTCACCGATCGGTGAGGTCATAACAACGGACCTCTTAAGGTACCTGCCTCCTCGATCCTTCCGATGTCAGGTACCCCAACTTTTCTCAGTCTGTGTTGACTCACTGAAGAGAGAATATCCTGAGTACATTAATGTTATCCGGGTAAGTCTATTAGGTCCTATTAGGGGAGTGTAGTTCTAGGAATTGGATTAATATAGGGTGTGAAACCCACGGTAGTAAGCCGGATGATATCCGAGAAAGGGGTTCAGACTGTCGGGTCCGAGAGTACGGACCCAAACGCAGGTGTCGGACGAAAAAGAGTCCCAGACCGGGTACAATGACTCAGTGAGACACGGAGTGAGTGAAAGGAGTACAAATTTTACCCTGCTTTATTCATCTCGATAGAGTTCCCAACAACATTCTTAATTTGGTCGGTAGCACGCTCAAGATAGGTCTCTTGGCATTACTTTTGTTGTCTTCAACGGGACCACGGTGAAATTCGTCTTCGCAGTAGACCTCCCGACCTTTAGATCCCAGTCTTTTACGGTTTTGTCCCGTCTTGATCGTCCGTTTTGGTGTCAGGTTTGATCTCATACCTTGAGTGGGTCACTTCGAAAGGGTCATAGTGGGGGTCGGGACACGTGGTCTACGGGCGACGGACACCGGGCCGGCGGGGTCTTGTCACGTCGTCTGGGAGGAGACGAGGACCCGACTTAATCACGACCCGTCCTTGTAGTCTAACCGACCGAGACCAGTGCACGGGTGAAGGACCACCGTTCCCGGGGACCCTTTCGTTCCGAGACCGAAAGAGTCCCAGATCCATCTTCCGCCCGGCAGGAGGAGGTCGGGACTGAGTACCCCACCCCTTGTGGGACTTGAGTTTTTCTCCAAACCGGCGGTTTAGTTCGTGAGTAGGTTACGGTGAGTACTAATCATAATCAGACCCGAAAAATGACTTCGGACGCCATTTTAACGTTGGGAAGGGCCGTTGACCTCTTCCTCTGTCGCGAAGACGAGGGACAGTATTCAGCGAACCCACACCGGTCTACAGTGTCCGTGAGAGCGGGTCTACGGTCGGTTTGTGGTTCTTACAGTCGACAAGGACCCACCGGTAGGTTAGTTGTTCTGGGACGAACCCGACCTCTCGAACGGGACCGTCGAGTGAGGTAGTCGAAAACAACCTACCTCCTTTTCTCTTCGACCCTCTCACTCTTACTCGTCCCTTTTCCGCAGGTTTTCTACAAAAATTACACGTAGTCTAATAAGTCGGTTCGGTCCCCGGAGACGGGTCGAAGGGCCGTACAAGGACGGACTTCTGTCGAACTATTAAACTTCTCTCGGCGCCAGTCTGACATATGGACAGTTGGCGGAGAGGCGCGAACGACCCCGGTGTCCGGGATTACTCCGGACTGTGCAGTCCTTAGGCCGTCCTATGCTTTGTCGGCGTCTCCCGTCCTCCCCTCCGTCCGTCCCGGACGAGACCGGTGAACCCGAACGGACTTTACACGGTCTCCTCAGACCCTCCCTCGGGTCACCCGGACCGAGGTTCAAGACGGAACCGGCGAACCACCTTATTACTCTTCCAGTGTAGTGGAGAGACTTGGAGTCAAAGGAGTAGATATTTCACTCAAAATTATAAGGGACTTTCTAAATGACCTTCCTAAGTTCTACCGAATGTGCTTCACGGAGCGTGTGTCATTATGGGCTATTTACTATTTCTATTTAGAATGGTTGTAACAGGTATGGAAGTGGTTGGACCAATGGGAACAGACGAAGTTTACAGACAGCCCCGCGAATCTTGAGGTGGTAGCTCCGTAAATAGGTTGTAACAAAAAGGATCTAAAGAACCCTATACTAACTGTATATTGTAACATACGTACACACGCACGATTCAGCGAAGTGAGCACAGACTGAGAAACGCTGGGGTACGCGATATCGGACGCTCCAAGGAGACAGGTACCTTAAAAGGTCCGTTCGTGTGACCTCACCCGCCGGTACGGGAGGAGGTCCCGTAGAAGGGTTGGGTGCCTAGCTTGGACACAGAGAACACAGAGGACGTAACCGTCCACCTGAGAAGTGGTGACCACGGTGGACCCTTTGGGAATATTGTAACATATTAAAATTTTCGTAAGTAAATAAATCGGCGTGATCCAGAATCACCGTCGTGTGCGCGAGAAATCAACTCTGTGCACTTGGGTGTCGACGTCGTATACCCTAGATCAAGGGGTAGGTCCCTAGTTTGGGGCCGGGGACCGTAACCCTCGCACCTCAGAATCGGTGACCCGGTGACCCCTTCAGGGTTGTACCACATTCGCATTCCACCTATAACACAACCAAACTATGTGGTTGTATAACGTTTCACTACTGACGGCATCGGAATTGGTTGTGGAGGTAAGGTAGTGTGTTGACGGTAAAGAAAAGACACCTCTCCTGTAAATATTAGATGAGAGAATTGCTGAAAGTTCATAATAGTTTATAAAATTGATATTATAATAATTGATATATAGACAGTACACGAAACGAAAGGGAGGTGTTCTCAGACGGTCCTCTTAACAATCGGACTCGCGCTACAATTCCTACTAAGACCGGTTTGAGGTAGAAGGACACCTCCTTTAGTTCCGAGTCTACCCCTCCACTGAATGGGTCCCAGATTGACGAACCACCGTCTCCTCAAAACTGTCGTGCTTCCCCTTTGTCTTGTACTTCCGGGGACCGACGGCCCTCGTCTCCCCACCTGAACTGAAATACGAATCTCGTTTAGAGTCCAACAATAAAGGCCCGTACAATCTATATACGTCTCTTACCCTGATCGGTCACAGGACACCAACTCGTACAACCTTAGGTATTCGTTCCCGCGTCTCCACATGCCCGTTCCGGTCCGCAGGAGGAGACACACCGGACTGTCTCCTACGTCCGTGAACTTGTTAAGTAGGATCGGTGAATGACTCTTGTCGACAACGTCTGGGGCTCACCTTCTCTAGTCAGGAAGAACCCCGTCCTTACAAAGGTATGATACCTTCGACTCAAAGTGTTCTACTCTACGTTACACATTTCCTCCACCTTTCCTAGTGTAGACTAAGGCCCATTCTCTCCTTGCAGTCTTTCCTCTACCTTAAGCGACCTACGACACTTCTTCCTTAGCATAAAGGTTTCCGACTCCCCTTTTCCCGTGTGGGCCGTCGTCCGTGTTCCACTCGTTTCGGTATCTCCGACCTTTCGTGTCCCACACTGACCTTTTCTCTTCAAGTCGACCTGATCCCCTATTTCCCATTCTTCGTCTCATCGTCCTCTATTCCGAGCTTCCATCCGACTCTAGTCTGTCACCCATGGTACTTTATGGTCCAAATTTTTTTTTTTTAACATAAATAAAGGTTTCCTTCTCCCTCGGTATCTTCCAACGTCTCGTTCTCACACCGTACGAACCCCGACTCCACATAACCTCCTTGACCTCGTTACTCTTCATTCCATCCCACCCAAGAGTGGTGGTGTTTTAAGGGGTGGCGTGTCGAACGACTACGACGATTATTAACTGGGACCTCTCGAGGTTTAATTCGCTCCAGTAGAATGAAATAAGTTCTACAACACAGAACACGGTAAAACCATTTGAACCGAAAGGGTTCCTCTTAAGACGGAACTTGTGACCGACCATTCCCGACCCCTCGCCGCCCCTCGATGAACGAGCTAGTCGACTTCGACTCACGACTCCTCACTACATTTGTAAAAAGATCAAGCCATGGAACCTAATTGTGAAGGGCTCCACCAAAAATATTGAGTTCCCAAAACGAAGTTGGTGTCGTTTGTTTTCCTTTCCTCTCACAAACCCCTCACGGACCTTAACTATATACGACGGAAGTAAATTAAGTGGAATCTAGACACTATAAATTAGGGCGTACCCCTTCTATGATAATAAGGGTAAAGTAGCTACTCTTTTAACTCCAAGTCTCCCTAGTTCACTGAACGAGTTCCAGAGACTCGAACTTTCACCGTCTCGGTCCTGAGGTTCAGTTAATTACAAACAGAGATTTGTGACTAAGAAGGAAGGTTTGGTACGACGGAGACCCATTACCTTGAAAGGGACTGTTTACTGTACTTCCTAAGAGTTGTCGGAGGAACTCTCATTTCTCGACGTATCGACTCCAATCAGGGTTAGAGAGAAGTGAGCCCCAAACCGTTGCCAATCGGCCCCGACGGTCTTTGGGTACTCCAGGACGAGTCCCGGACGGCCGGGTGCAGGCCATAGAGTGTAGTAAACAGCAAAGAGACTGACGTCAAGGAGTCTAGGGTCTGAGTTCCCCTTCCCCCCAAGTCGGGGTTCAGTGCAGGAGGAGGCACCACAAAGAGTGCGAACCCGCCTGGTCAGGTGAAGACGGATCCAGGTCCGACCCCTTGACACTGCGACCCGACGGAAGACGAGTCTGGAAGAGACCCGACGAGAACCGAGAAAGGAAGGGCCATGTCGACGGTGTCCTCGTAGGGTCGCAGGTGAGAGTCGATCCGTCATTTACACGCGGAAGACCCGACTCGCACCGGGCCTTCCGGGGAGGGGAGTCCGCAGGAAAGAGAGACCCCTGACCCCCTAAAGAGAGAGGGGGTCTATTCGTAAAGAGGACCCCGACGTCGACCTGAAGTCGAGAGGCAAACGAAGAGACAACCCCAAGACGACATAGTAAGGAAACACGGGTGAATGAGGAATCGTTTAAAGATGGTCCGGTGTGACGGGGGTGGTTCCGGGAGGGTCGGTTGTCCACTGGTGGTACGGGAGACCGTACCTAGGATGGAGTCAGGACGGTTACATGGGTAGTCATGGAGGGCCCTGTGGGTTCGAGGTTGAGGCTCCGTCGATGTACTTAGTCCAGAGAGAACTGACGTTCACTGTCTTTAGGCCAACTTACATGACTTTCGTTTGTCTTACCTTTTCTTATCTTACACGGACGCACGATCCAGTGAAGTCAGTACAAGGAATGGGAAACACTGGGGTACTCGACATTGGGCGGTTCAAGGAGACAGGTACCTTAAGAGGTCCGTTCTTATCACCTCACCAAACGGTAAAGGAGGACGTCCTCTAGAAAGACTGGGTCCCTAACCTTGGTCGTAGAGAAAATAGAGGACGTAACCGTCCGTTCAAGAAATAGACCGTGGTGAATTCTTCGAGTATCTCATCTCATTTTCTCTTCTCTTAGTAACCGATTATATTGGCCCTCGACACCCCTACGTCTCTCCCGACTTAGGTCTCAAGTTTTTACGACTAAAAGATGGGGCGGGGAGGGGAGGAGGTAACGGGAGGGTGGGACAGGGGGCGTCTACCCGTAGACCTGTCTTCCTTTTGGAGCCTAAGGGTTTACGTGTCGAAGGGTTGGAGAGTCGAGGTCGCCCTTACTTCGGTCAAGGACGACTTTCACTGAGGGGACACCCCGAGGGGACCAGTGGGGGACTGGGTCACCGATCCCGGTCCTCCTGCCACCCCACTAACCAGGACAGTCCCAGACGGACACGGGTGGAACCTCCGAGTCCCCTTCCCGCGACCAATGGTCCTACCTCGACCCCTTGTTTGAGACACGGACTACCGTTCTTATCAAGGGATAGCCCCCTACCCGTTCCTCGACCCTCGACCCTCGTAGGCCCACGGGAACTCAGTAGGGTTCTCCCCAACTTGTTCCGCCCGACGGGGTGAGAGACCCCGGTAGGGTCCTCGACCTTTCGTTTTGTGTTCCTCGGTCACCCTCCTACCCCACCCCGTACCCTACCTCGTCACCAGAGACGTCGTTCCCTCCTTGACCCCCCGGGGGTGATAGTGGTGGGGAACTGTCCCTCGAAGGGTCGAAGGAGTCGTCCCTCCACGGTTCCCCGTCCTTGGCTCACTCTTCTACTCTCTCTCCTTAGACTCCTTACGGCTCCGTCGACCCACCGAGACTCCTCTCCGACCCACCTCCCGTCCCCGACGGACGGTGTGCACCCGAGTCGGGGTGCCCGTCAGGACACGGAGGGTCGACCCCTCCCCCACACGCACACTGTCCTCCGGACCGACCAGACCTCCACCTCCCAGTGTAGGACGACTGGTGGGGGGCACACTGGACAGAGACGACGGGGCGGCTACTTTACTCCTGTAACCTTCCTTTCGCGGAGTCGGACGGAGGACAGAAGGAGGTCGAGGAAGGTAGTGGGGGTCCTCAGAGCCCGTGGGGTCCTCCGGGACCCTTGGGTCCTTACGCGGGGGTTCGGAGCGGGAGGTAGTCGAGGAGGGGCTCCTTCCACCCCCCTCGCTACCCGTCCCATTCGGTTCCAGGGGTGTTGGGGGAAGAGGCGGGGTTTGGGAGAGACGAAGGGCGAAAGAAAGGAGAGGCCCGACGTTTCGTGTATGTCTACACCCCGACAGCCCGCGTTAGTCCCCCGAGTCCACTCCTTACCCCGGACCGTCGGGAACCGAACATGAGCAAACGGACTCACGTTAAAGGGGCATTAATGTGAAGGATTGAAAAGTCGTAGACACTTTTTAGTCGAAGACTGTGCCGTCTCAGTCCGAGTGCGGCCGGTCCTGCGCTCGGGGAAGCGAGTCTTAGTGAAAATTGTCCGTCTCTTTTGTGTAAGCGAGAAGAGAAAGGCCGTACCTGTTACAGGGTATCTCTGTTCGGCCTCCGGGGGCTGGGTACCGAAGTCCGTCGGGCCTCAGACCCGCGGACGGTGGGTCGGTGGGAGGGTTGTGGGAGACTCCAGGGGGTGGGCGGTGATCGGGCGTAAGAGTCGACGAGGGAACAGAGGGTGGTAGTGGGTCCACGTTCCAGTAGGGGTGCTTAAGGGTACCCCGGTCGAGACAGTTAGTGAGTACCAATGTACATACCCCAGCGGACAGTGCGGAGGGGGGAGTGGTAATTGGTGTCGCCAAGGTAAAGAAGTGCGGTAGTGGGTGGACATTGGAGGTCGGCAGAGGAACAGCGGGTGCCGCCGTGAGTGTCTACGGTAAAAAACTTTAAATTAAATAGACCCCAGGAGCAACGACGTGTACCCGAAAAAGATCGACGTCCCTTACCCTCGATACGGGGACACCGGCTCGTGGTCGAGCTCCTCCCCTTCCTCCGAGTCACCAACAGGCGTCAGATCAACGGAACTCCGTACACCTAGAAGAGCCTGGCCCCTAGCTTGGGTACAGAGGACGTGACCGTCCGCCTAAGAATTGGGGACCTGGCGGTCCCCTCAGGTGTCTACAGGATAATTAACGAGAAGGGTAGGGGGATCTCTACACGGGCTTGGGTGTGTGTGACCGGGGTATCGAAGGTCCGTGTAGAGGGGAAGGTGAGTCTCCGGACCCCAGTCGTCTCCACCAAGTCCTGTGGTGGTTCGACTTCGAGAGTGCGGTAGAGAGGGCCCTAGAGTCTACTTCTGACCGAAACTGTTACACAACGCCCCCACCTCCCCCCCCATCCGCTCCCCACCGCCGCCGCCCGTCTCTTCGTCTCATTTGACTTCCGGAGTCTTTGAGACCCCTCCTTCCTTGGTGCTCCTTGGAACATTTGTGTAATCTTTACACCGGGTCCGTGTCACTGTCGGGTCCCTAGTCATTACATACGTCCCCCAAGTTTCCTGTCCGACCCCTCCCCTCGGGGTACGTCAGATTAGAGGGGGTCGACGACCGGTGCTCCGGACCCCCGGTTCGGGTGACGGAGTCTTATTTATCTGACCCTCGGTCCCCTCTGTGAGGGTGAGACTCCCTTCGGTTTAGGGAGACCTCGTTCAGGACGGGGTAGAAGTAAGTCCCAGAGAGACGAACGTCAAGACATCCATTGGAAAAACGAAGGTTCTGATTCTTAGACCCGTCTTGGACCACGTTCCACACCAAAGTCCCCTCTAAAATGAAAACAGTTTCCTCGACTCTCTGTATGCCCGGGGTAGGACTCAGACGTCGTCCGTAGTGATTAGTTGGTACCGTGTCTCTCCAATTCATTAAACCGCTTTCAGTGTGTCGATTCTTTACGATCCTCAGTTTAAAACTTGAACATGTCAGACCTAAGTTCGGAACTAGAATTGTTGACATGATATAACAGGACATGTTCGTGACCGGGGCTCGGAGTCTCCACCCGTGTACGTCGGACCTGTAGAGGGGTCGTCTATTCTCTACGTTGGTTTCCGGGAACTCTTTTCCTCCACCGTCTTTCGTCCTCACTGCACACTCCAAACCGTAGTCATACTTAAGTTTCGGTCGAAGACGGTGAATGAACGACACCCGAAACCTCGTTTACTGGATGAAAATGGTAAAATATGATAGAATTTTATATGTCAAGTCCCAACGACAACAAATCACAGATTCGGACGTTCATTGACAAGGAGGTGACATTTTCCGTTTGTATCAGAAAATCTTTCTATGTATTTCTTGGACCAAGAGACACTCATTGACCGTGTCACGACACATGGACCTGTTGTTTTAGGGTCGTCGTAGCAAGGGTTGTCAGGTTTCCGTTTTAGCTGGGTCGCCGTGTGACCGTCTACTTGGCTACTTGTCTACACCGCAATGTGTGTCGCGTTATGGTAGGTCGGAGGTTTCCCTTCTTGGAGACTGTGGATGGTGTTGCACCGACTCGGAACTCCTGTGATACACTCACTTTATTTGGTCAGTGTTCTTCTGTCTAAGACTTACTAAGACGAATATGCTCCGTAGATCTTGTCAGTTCAAGTTCTCTGTCTTTTATGTTACCCCCAACGGTCCCGGACTCCGCTCCTCCTGTTTTCCTCAACAACAAAGTATATTTCAAAGACTAAACACTCTACTGCTTCAAGATCTCTGGCGAAAGTGTTGTTACATCTGTACTGACGATGATGACTTGACATGCGTCACAGGGACCACCGAGTCACCATTTCCTGGGTGGACGGTTACGTCCTCTGGACCCAAGCTAGGGACCTACCCCTTCTAGGGACGTCTTCCTTTGTCGTTGGGCGAGGTCATAAGAGCGAACCCTTTAGGGTACCTGTCTCCTTGGACCACCCGATGTCAGGTACCCCAACGTTTCTCAGCCTGTGCTGAATCTCCGATTTATTATTGTCGTTGTTGTGACTTGACGTATAAAATTCTATCACATTTTACCGTTTACGATGTATATACATCGTATATGTACATTTACAAATATATACGAAATAGTGTTATTTTTTTATTGTATGTTTTTATTCACAAAAGGATGGGACCGGTCACTTCACTCACTCCGGCACACCCACAACCTGTCGTCTCCTCCACCGGAGATGACCCCTGCAAACCTCCGTCGTAGACTCTACGTCAGGACCATTCCGGTGACCTTACCCCTTCGAGTTTCCGTTCCTACTCGACCAGTGGTGGACAGGTTCTTTGTCAGAGAACAGACCCACAGGGAAAGGGTGAGACGGATGGAGACCAGGGATGAAAGTGAGTCTCCTCTCCTACGAAACAACTCTGCAGAACCATCCCCTTACCTTCCCGGAACGACCTCTCCCCTCTTCCGTCGTTCGGCCGGTCGTCCTCCGGTCCCGCCGACCCTGTCTCCTGTCAGAGGGCCGTCGTGACTCTAAGGTCTCCTCGGGACACGGGCAAATTCCTATGGGGAATGGGTGTCTCGGACAAGGGTCCCGTCGCTCTTAAGATACTCGTGGATGACATACAGTTTGGTCCGCCCTGTGATGCCCTTTTCCCTCAGTTCTGTTTTCCGGTCAGGGTCGGAGGTTGTTCTGTTCCGAATCACTGTGTCCCCTGGACCTCTTAGGACCTTAGGGAGTACCGTCGATACGGGCCGCACTCCTTAGTCCCTTAGTGAAGGTGAAACGGTCTAAGGTGGGGCTTCCTGTGGTAGTCGGAGTAGTTTAGCGTAGAAATAAGTCCCCGGCTCTGTTCCCGACGGAAAAGGGTGAGTAAATCGTTTTAGGGGGTTCCCGGAGAGACTCGGGGTGGTAACCCTTCTCCCGTGACCGGGGTGGAGAGGACGGGTCGATGAGGAGTCGGACCGAACAGGACCCATGTTTAGGACCGAGACAGTGGATGATCAAGACACCGGAGAAACACGGAGTCGAAGGAATAGACATTTTACCCACAAATTATTCTGGACTAAGTACCTTAACCTTTCGTAACCATTGGTACGGACTGTGTCTCATTCGTGAGACATGTAGACTCGACAAAAATAAAAGCAATA
Source organism: Capra ibex (assembly GCA_006410555.1). Lineage (NCBI taxonomy): Eukaryota > Metazoa > Chordata > Mammalia > Artiodactyla > Bovidae > Capra > Capra ibex. Next base: position 7,400,219 of record SJYO01033645.1, read on the forward strand.
AAGTAGGAGAAGACCAGGTGTAAGAAGTAGGCTAAGACTCAGTTTAGGTACATAAATGAAAAAAGGTGTGTAGCCCCTACGGGTGAGTTTTACCCCTCGACTCAGTCTACACAAACAAGTCCCCCCAGTAACGATTCGACTTCGTAGTAGGGACACTGCCCGTCGTAGAAGCCAAGAGGTCCTTCAAAACGAAAGTACCAGTGTGGGTAGTGTGGTAGTGACCCTCCCTTCTTCGACGATAAACAGAAAATTCCAACGTCTTTTGCATCGCTGTGCGAGTACCGCCTCGACCCCAGTCTTTGAGTCCAAGGGACGGGAGGGACATGTCGTACCAGGCGGAGACCCACACTCCGTCGTCGACCCCCCCTCCTTTTTCTCTCGACCCCGAAAATAGTTCTCCCGTAGAGAATGTGTGTCTTTTTTCCATTTACACAGCTAAAACTGAGTCGTAGTCTACCTTTCATGCCTGGTCTTCTCCTTTTTCACAAGTCTTCTCCTATGTTATTACTGTTTTTATTTTTGTCGAGTCTATCTGTCTCGTCCCCCGCGCTCTCGCCGGTGGCGGAGGGGCGCGGGTAAACAACGGGAGGACCCCCGTAGCCCGGAAGACTCTGGACCTTGAACCCCTGTCCGTGGGAGTAGACTATCGCAGTACAGGAGGGACCTTTCTGACTCGCTCCATACCCTGACCTAAGACCTTTCTGAAAGACGGTGGTTGTCGACACTTCGGGTCCCAACGGGAGGGAGGGTTGTGACCCGTAGGGGGTAAGAGTGACACCATGTACGACCCTCGTCTCTGAAGAACCACGGTCCTGTCTGTAGGACGTAGTTCTGTTTACCCCGTCCCTTGGACATAAAAAATTGTGTAAGGGGAAACCCTCGACGGACGGATCTCCACCGGGGGCAATGACCAACCTAGACCCACCCCGGTGAGTAAGTTAACCGGTTTTTTATTTGTAGTGCGAAAATCCTCAGTCGTAGTAGTGGACACTGTACGGTGTATGATGAATCCCGAAGAGACCACAGAGTCTGCCATTTCTTAGACGAACGTTACGTCCGTTGGACCCAGGTCTTCTAGGGGGACCTCCTCCCGTACCGTTGAGTGAGGTCATAAGAACGGACCTCTTAGGGTACCTGTCTCCTCGGACCGCCCATGTCAGGTACCCCAACGTTTCTCAGTCTGTGCTGACTCCCTGATTCACGTGCATATATGATGAATCCATTGGAACTCGTTCAGGGAAGAAGAGGGACCCGGAGTCAAACGTGTAGACATTTTGACCCACTAAACCTTAATTCTAAGTCCTTTCAATACTGGTTGTCTGTCGTATAATTTTTCGTCTCTGAAATAAAACGGTTGTTTCCAGGCAGATCAGTTCCGATACCAAAAAGGTCATCAGTACATACCTACGCCCTCAACCTGATATTTCTTTCGACTCGTGGTTTCGTGACTACGAAAACTTGACACCACAACCTCTTCTGATAACTCTCAGGGGACCTGACGTTCCTCTAGGTTGGTCAGGTAGGATCTCCACTAGTCAGGACTCCCAAGTAACCTTCCTGACTACAACTTCGACTTTGAGGTTATGAAACCGGTGGACTACGCTTCTCGACTGAGTAAACTTTTCTGGGACTACGACCCTTTCTAACTTCCTCCCTCTTTTTCCCCTGCTGTCTCCTACTCTACCAACCTACCGTTAGTGGTTGAGTTACCTGTACTCAAACCGATTTGAGGTCCTCAACCACTACCTGTCCCTCCGGACCGACGTCAGGTACCCCAACGTTTCTCAGTCTGTGTTGACTCACTGACTTGACCTAACTTGACTTGACTTGAGGGAGGACGACCCTGGAAGAATATCTGATTGCGGATGGAGTACGCTTCCTCTCCTTCCCTCGGGTCAAGGGTTCGTCCGTACGTTGGATTCCGGGGTCGAGGACGACCCATACATAAGGTCAACCCCTTCCCCTATCTTTTTTAATGTTCCTCACTACCTACAGTCTGTCACCTTCCGTGATCCTTATTTACTTTGTCTCACTGCTCTGTCTTTAGGTCCTCGTGGGGACCATAAACACCCGGGTCGTGATCATGCTTCCTTCCAGGAGCAGGTACGCGGGAGAGAGGATGGGACAGAGACGAGGTTTAGGACTCCCGGGAGTACACGCACACATACGTGGGTAGTTTCGAGACAGGGACGGGAGGTCGTGGGTGCGGTATGTGCGGTGTCCCGGTGGGAACCCGATGGGGTGTCCATCGGGTGTGTTCCTCCTCTCGACCGGGAGCCTCCTGTCTAGGCCCCTCCGTCCGAGTCCTTCAAACCTACCCCTTAGGTCTTAGGGGTCCTGCGACTTACAACAGGTCTACCCGTCCACACAAGAGGTCCATCCGTATGGTGAGCCGGTACCTGAGGAGTGGGGTCTTCAGTCCGGGCTCGCCCCGGTAGACTTGACCCAAACTCCCGACGAGGAGATCCTTCGGTGTCTCGGTCTCCACGACTAAACAAACTCCCCTACTCTCTTCCGGAGGTTCTCCTCCCCCGGAAACTCGACTCTGGACCAATTCTTCGTCCGGCGGGACTGTCGAGACCTTTTTCTGTGGGTCCGGTCCCTCGTCGAGTGGGTCGGGGGTCCGGACGACGGGGACGGAGGTCCGGGTGGCAGCCGAGGGTGACCCGACCCTCCCCGGGGCTCTCCGTGGACCTTCGTTAGAAGGGGTCGGACGAGGGACTTTCACTTTCGATGAGCGAAACTATCAGAGGTTTAACGGAAAGAGAGGGGGAAGGAAGGTCCCTCCCTCCGATGACCACAGACCCTCCCCTTACACCCTCCTTTTACTCGGTTTTCGTTGACCCGAAACCAAGAGTTCGTGACCTACTCGTCGGGGTCTCTGGATGCCCCCGGCCAAGACGGGTTTGGTGGGTTGAAGGGAAAAGTCGCTCGGGTCTTAGAGGTCTCTGATTCCCTTCCCAAGACGGAGGGGTCTAACCTACGAGAAACTGGACAGGAAATCGTGGACTTTTCCTCTTTAAGTTGTCTAGGTTGAAGGATTGGTACAACCTTGAAAGGCGGGTAGAGACAGAGGTGGTTCGTGACAGAGTATCGGAAGAAACCGTTTGTGGGTTTACTATGAGTTAATATTGAGTTCACGGGGGTGTGAGAGATTGGAAACCTTTGTAAAGAAGTTTACGAAGCTGTAAGGAGGGTGATTCGCCACCCCAGATACCGGAGGGGGCAAACGAAAACCTGGTCAGAATCTCTGAACAGTGGTGGTCTGATACCGTCTTCACTCCGATGTGTTGTGGAAGACTGAGTCCCCGTCCAGTACTTCCACTGCCACGAATACGACCCAAGTGATTCGTCCGAGGTCGACTTCGGGACTCAGGGCCCGGTCTGAACGAGGTGTTGCTCCGACGGTACGACGTTCCTTCTGGTTAGATCGAGGGTACCTGTCTGGTGTGTCTCTCCGGTGTCCAAAGATCTTCTTAGGCTCTATCGACGAGGGAGGGTCAACGAGATCGGGGATCGGTGGGACCGACGTCAGTAACAGGTAGACATTGACACTCTCCGGGGGGACGGGATGGGTGTGTCGGGTGTCGTTCGACTTTGGCAGGACGTTTCGTAAAGGACCTAGGGACGGGGTGTCTTTGGTGCTTTCTATGATTGGATTACCGCCAACAAAGGTCGGTCTCAAAACCCCTCTAAACAAGACATCGTCATCAGTGTCCGTGTCGGCACAGGGGGAGATGGTCGACCCGACCTGTAAGAGACAAATAGGGAGGTCTAGGGGAAATGGGACAGACCCGGGGTACTCCGACTGAGAGGGAGACTGGGGTAGAGGACATACTTGCCGAGACGACCGAAGACCGAAGACTAACCCGAGTCGGGTGTCCACACCCTCCTTCTTGTCCTTCTCACCTACGACCCGTAAAGAAGGGACTGAGGGTGGGACGTTCCAGTGGTTCCCAGTAGAAATGGAGAGTTGGTTTCCGATGTCGAGGGCGGTCCGATGGGAACGACCCTAAGATGATTGATGTGGGTAGGCCGTAACAGGAACCACAGGGGCCCCAGTGTGGAAAGAGAGAGTAGGGACACAAAGACAACGAAAAGGTACGGGAACTGTGACTGACCCAGAAAATGGTCGGGGACCCAGTTGACCGGAGTTGATTGGACAGGTTCAGACAGGGAACAAAGGGTGGCCTAGGGACTGGCTACCGACTACGGTCGGGTTTATTATCGAGACGAATTAGCGCGGAAGGATGGTAAGATCTTACAGGGTGTTCTCTCGTCACGCGGACAGAGGTGTAAGTAAATAAGTGGTTTGCAGAGAAATGACGGACGGCCCACTGACCGGAGAAGATCCCCAGTCCCTAGGTCGTCCCTTTGTCCTGTTCGAGTCGCGACGAGAAGTACTTCGGTACGCGAACCCATTGTCTGTGTCTATGTGTTCAGTTACACACTCTATCGCGACCTATCGTCACTCAGACATTCCTTCTCTTTCGTTCCGGTACGTTACCCTCCCTCTGTGGACTGGGGTCTGTGGAACGTCTCTTCTGGGTATAGACCCCACGTCAGGTATGCCTCATAGAAGGTTGCAATCTTCTCGTTCGATACGTGCAGACGTTTGTGACACCGTGTTAAGACCCACGTACTGTCGGAAAGTGTTGGTGAATGTCTAACCAGCCAACTTTCTTGTTCCGTTCCTCATTTCGGGCGGTAACAAACGTAGCCACTTGAAGGACCAAAAGTATTCACCTTAGGTGTGACCACACTGTCCCAGATATCGTACTGACTCGAGGTCATCCTTCCTTGATCTGTACCGTCTTCAGTAGAAATTGTGAAACGATCTTGGGTCTAGACTGGAGGGACGGCCAGGAGGGGCGTGTCAGTCGAGACTGAGTCCCGAGGCGAGTGGGACCCTTTTACTGCTTCTTCCGGCCTTCCCCCGAGATCCCTTCACCGGAACTCAGGCAGTCGTTTCTTGTCTCCGCGGCCCGTTCCAGAGACTCCGGTGCGGAGTGAGGAGAGAAGTCTTCGTCTCCCCGGCAAGGGTACTGTGCGCGGGACCGGGCGTGGGGTCGACCCGTGTGTGTTATGTCGACGAACAAACTCTGGGGTCGCTCCGGTGCCCGGAAGGAGCGGGACTCTACCTGACCTTACTCGTCCTCCCGACCCAGTGAAAGGGGGTCGCAACCTCTCGACGAGGAGGGTCGTAACGACTGGTGCCCAGGAGGGATGACTGTCGACAGAGCCAGGATGGTCCTCGCGGGGTTGGGAAGAAGGGTGGACCTTAAGAGTGGGTTAGGAGAGACCACGAAGGTCAGGATGTTAAAATACAAGTCATTTCTCTGTCTGGACCCCTAGTGGGGGTAAAATGTCTACCCCTTCCACTCCAGGTCCCTCACCCAACCCAACGGGTCCAAGTTTCCCAACCACATTCTTGCGGATTGATCTCGTGTCCGGAGAAGGGAGTAGAGTACGGGTGGGCTGTGGGCTCCAAGGAACCGACAGAGGGGTGAGAGTGGGGGTTCTGGGGACGAACCGAGACGAGTAGGACTGGTAACTCACCCAGACAGAAGAAAGGGTCAAAAAGAACATATACTCCCGTCGGAGGGGTCACGTTCACACTGGAGGAACAAAGCAGAAAACAGAGGTAGTTTTTAAAGGTAGTCTCCGGGCCAATGGGTGGTTGACAAGTTATTTACGAAGATCGAACCAATTAAGTGAGTAGTCGTCGTAGAAACCAAAAGGGGATGACCTGATGGAAGTGGTCGGTTTCTTCTTCATTCTCTCAAAATTTGACTTCGCGGTGTTGTTTGTGTCTTGTAGAGTCTATAAGGTCTGGGATAGATCAAGTAGAGACCTAAGGGTTACTGGACTCTCTCTCCCATCCACCCACAGTGTTACAGGACACAGCAGTCTCCCCGATGAGGTCCCAGGCTTGAGACCTTCTTCACAGAAACTCCCCTCGGGAACCTCCTACCGAGGTCCCCACCTAGACCGCTCTAGAGTTCCGAGGCTCCTTCGAACCACAGGGACCTATATACTATGGTCTGGGTACAGTGGGTATGGTCTGAGAGGAGAAAAACGGGTCTCATTACCGATTGGGGTGAGGACAGAGTATCTGCGACGGTGACTGGTCTACCCTTTCTGCTTCCGTACTCTTCGGTCCCAGGATCGGGTGTCAATTGAGGACTCGTGGGGAGAAAAAGTGTGCTGAAAAAGAGGAAAAAATCGAAGAAAGAACAACACAAACGTTTACCAGTTAGGTCACTACGATCACGTCAAACAGGGTCTTCTCGGGGGAGGGACCAGAACCGGGGAGACGACCGAGGGGGCCCATTGGGCGACGGGTCGACCGACGACGGACCCCCACCCCTCTGTTTCTGGGGGAGAAATCTAGTCCGGTACTGGACACGAGTGACCTCGAAAATGCGTAGAGACGGTAAGGACGGAAATAGTCTAATCAAAATTAATCTGTTTACTTTTAGTGTACCTCACCCGCCTCTCCGTCGGACTCGATCCTCCTCGTGGAAAGTTGTTTTCCTGCTCCCATTCCCCCNCCCCCACCCCTCTGTTTCTGGGGGAGAAATCTAGTCCGGTACTGGACACGAGTGACCTCGAAAATGCGTAGAGACGGTAAGGACGGAAATAGTCTAATCAAAATTAATCTGTTTACTTTTAGTGTACCTCACCCGCCTCTTCGTCGGACTCGATCCTCCTCGCGGAAAGTTGTTTTCCTGCTCCCATTCCCCCGGTAGCCCTTTCCCCTCCCCACCCACCACCGGGTACCCACGAGCGCGCGCGCGCGCACACACACACACACACACACACACACGTGCACGCACGGAAGGGTGTTCCCGAAAGGTCCTCTTTTCCCGGACCGTCGATGAGTCTTTTCGTGTTTCACGGTAGTGATTGAATCTTCCTTGGAACTGTAAAATCTAGTTCTTCCCGACGTCGTAAAACTCTCAGTGTTTGGTCTTCCGAGATCTTGTCACTGCAGGTTATCTTTACGTTACACTCTGTATCTACACTCTGGGTATATCTTACACTTTTAAAATTCACCGGTGTAAAAAAAAACTAGTACGGTACAGAACACCCTAGAATCAAGGGACTAGTCCGTAACTTAGGACGTTACCTTCACACTCAGGATTGGTGACCCGGTGGTCCCTTAAGAGATTCATCGGTATAAAAAATTTTGTAGTTTTCTTTGTCTGAATCAAATTATTATTGAATCATAATATAAAATAAATTGGTTTATATAGGTTTTACGATAGTAAAGTTGTATATTGGTTAATTTTTGATAACTTTATAAAATGTAAGAAAAAGATGTAGACGACACACAAAATGTGAACCTCGAGTAGATTAAACCTGATCGGTGTAAAGTTCACGAGTCATCAGTGTGCACAGATGACCGACAATACAAATACCATTGGTTGATAGGGTCGAACGGGTCCTAAGAGGACTAAAATCGTCACTACCAGGGAACGGGACCCTTTGGGGACCCAGGAACCGTTTGGACCTACCAGCCAACGGAATCTAACCTATCGTATTGGGATCTGGCAGGGGAACCTTGTTACGTGTCTGTCATCAATGGAATGTTGAACTTCTCCAAACCACGGGAGAGTTCTAAGAATCGACCCCTTTGGGTCTAGGGTATATTGTCTATGGCTTTTTTCGCTAGGTCTTTCCTCTCCCCGAACGGGTCCTGGTGTCTCATTGAAAAACTAATCTCGACGTTGACTCTGGGCCCATAGGACTAGAGTCCTTCGAGACACGGTCGAGTACCCTCCACGGACCGTTGTCGTACCGGGTACAGACACCCGAGGACCTTCACTTTTTGTGACTGACCCACTCCGACCCCGGACGTCGAGACACTATGAGATGTTCGTCGAAGAGAGAGTCGGTCCATCGTTCCGACCCTCGACAGATAGGGTCCAGCCGGTCGTCTCCGTTTTGACCCCTGTCCCAAAGGGTTTCATCTATGTACGTGGTGAGTCGGACACTCTACCAAATCACAAATCACTAGAACTGAGGGTGTCACTCTTTCCAACCAAGAAAAGTCTTCGAGAGAACTTGGAAGACCAATCAGATCCTCTTTTGGAACCATACCCCAATTCTACAGACTGTAGTTGAGAATGGGTAGGGAGAAATTTTCCTCTCTCTCGGTCGGAGTCCGATTTTCTTTCATAGATATCTCACAAAAAAAAAAAAATGAAAAATAAAAATTTATTAATATCTAAGTCTTTTTCAACGTTACTACTAACTCTCTCCAGAACACTTGGGAAGTGGGTCAAGAGGGGTCACTAATGTCGAATGCGTTGATTTCATGTTACAGCCTGGGTCCTTTCGTTGTAACCATTTACATGTCCGAAGGGACCACCGAGTCGCCTATTTTTTTAGATGGACGTTACGTCCTCTGGGTCCAACCTAGGGACCCAACCCTTCTAGGGGACCTCTTCCCTTACCGACGGGCGAGGTCATAAGAGCGGACCCTTTAGGGTACCTGTCCCGTCGGACTATCGGATGTCAGGTACCCCAGCGTTCTCGGCCTGCACTGGCTCGTTGATCCGGTGGTGGTACGTCTCGACACGCCGTGAGACAGTCCACATCTAGGACACTGACGGTGACGTGAGATCTAAACGGATCCAAGATTAGTGGAACAAAACAAAAGGAACATAATTGAAAGTAACGAGATAAGAGAAGTATTTTAATTAAAACGAAAATGTGAATGTCATTATAAGTATTGTAAAGGGAAAATTTATTTAAAGGGATTCATTTTCTTTTAGTTACCTAAGTTCCTTTCCATACTTCATTTATTACTATGTCTGTCAAGAGTCCATACTGAATAGTAAGTCGTTGGACAATTTTGGGTTTAGATTGATTTGTCTTGGGTCAGATTCTGGGTTGTTCGTTATGACGACAAATCCCCCGGAGTTCTGTACCAGTTCAGATGGAGTCCGGAATGTCTAGGGGTCACGAACCGGAAGACTCGAGTGCACCTGTCTCCCTCCGTGGTGGTGCGAGAAGGGACCGAACTTCCCGTGTCGAGTGTGGGAGTCCCTCTCACCCGTCCGTCTTTTCCCTACACTTTCCGGGAGCCGGACCTCAGGGTCGTATAATGGTCCTAGACAGGAGTCAGGGGATTTATCGGATCTACGATTGACTATTGTTCCGGTAGGACCAATTAATAAATGTCGGGCTGACTTGGTAGATTGTCACAGTCTCGACTTTTCCTGGCGTCTGTGAGGAGGGTAAACTGTCTCCTGCCGTGTCACCGGTCTCCCCAGTCCCGTCCCAGGTTCAAGTGACATGTCCACTTCCACTTCCGTCTAGGGTGTGTGCTCCTCCGTCTCCCGCCGGAGTGGGCAGGCTCTGGTCCCGGTCCAAACCTTCTTACAAACAACTCGCTCATTTACTCTTTAGACTGGATGGAGCGTGAAAAGACGGTAATAAGAGACGGAGAAGATTTGGACACTTATACTCTACCGTCGATGTAGCCCTCGAGAATAATTTCTGTGCAAGGAGTCCGGTGGCAGCCTCTAAAACTAAGTCCTCCAAACCTCTCTTCGGACCCTTAACCGTACAATCTGTCGTGAAGGGGAGAAGGACCGGGTGGACTCGAGGACCCCCCTCATTTCTACTTCGGTCCGTCCGCAGGTCCACAAAAGGTGGGACACAACTGGAGGCATCGAAAGAGAGGCTGGAACCGACGTGTCGCGGGGGACCGACTTCCAGAACCGTAACTAGTCTTTAGACAACCAGGACGCCAAAGGGCCCTACTAACTAGGTCACTGCCCCCACCATCGCCCGGCCGTACAGAGGGGAGACGGGGAGTGGGAGGTTCAGGGTGGTGCGAATCGGACCCTCTCGACTACTTACAGGTAATGGCGTCGTCAGGGGTATTTTTCCTAATACCCCACAACGACTCAAATGTTCGGACAAGAACATTTAGACGGTCTGAACCCCACCAGTCTCGGTGACGTCTTCTGTCAATAAGTGGGAGACGGGTCACGGTGTGTGGGTCAGTGAAAGCACCCTTGGCACCGCCGGACCGACGTCCTCGTGACCGGACACTTAGTCTTCCGGACCTTGTGCACCTCTCTGATGTCAAGTGTCGACTCGGCGGTGGGTGGGTCGGTCACCGGAAGAGACCCGGAGAGGAAAGGGTAGACACTTCACCCGGAAAGTGCGTGGAGGGTTTCCACCGACACTCCCACGGAGCTCGAGTCGGAAACTGCAACATTTAGACGCCACTCCCACAGACAAACCGTGTCAACACCCCTCTCTGACACGAGTACCGAAGACAAGGGTAGTGCCGAGGCCGGGGTACCCACTGCCCACACCGAAGTGTGGGTCTCCCGTCTCACCGTCGACACCTCCTCTCTCTGGGTCCCGTCGGGGGTCCCTGGAGGTCCGGAGGAACCGTGGACTGGTCCGACCGAAGGACCGGCGGAAGTGGGTAAAGGTCCGGACCAAACGTAGACGGCTCTACGGGGTCCGGTCACACTCAACGAACGGGACGAGGTTCCGGACCAACCCGGGGTCCTGTTAGAGTGGTCCACGCACTAGAAGACACAAGGAAGGGGACAGTCGGAGACTTGGACCTAGCAGATGCAGTCCAGGAAAATTTCACTAGTCTATGTCTCAGGTGTCGGGTGCCTCTCGTGTCCTTTGCACTCGTAAATAAGGCAGTTATGGTCCGTCAGGTCTCGTCCCCTCTCCACCCGGCGACGAGGGGATCTTAAAGTAAGTAGCAAAGTTGTTTACGTGGGTCTACCCCGAAATTTAGAACGACAGTTTTCTGGTCTTTTTCTCAGACGATCACCACGGTCACTTCACCACCGGTGTCTCTGATCTCCGAGTCCCATCCCCACGTCAGCCCGGTGTCACTGATTTCGGGTCCAGTAGACCTGGGATCTTGATAACTACAATTATTTATTCGCTACCTGTCCGCGGACGGTAGTGACACAACTCACTCGTAACGAAATTGAGAGTAGTGGTGGGAGTGACGGACCTTAATTCGAGAGGGGAAGGTGTCTATTTCTTTGACTCCGAGTCTGTCCTTTTGACTGTACGAGTTCCCATATGTCGACCCTTCACCCCCCTCGATCCTGAGTTTGGATCGTGACTAGCTCCAGAGAACCTTTTGTGAGGGTAAAGGGGTCACCCTTTCCCACAGGACTCACCCCTCGTCCGTCTCCTTCTTTCTGGTTTTATGGAAGGAACCAAAAAAAACAAAACAAAACAAAAACAGTTGCACGATTAAAGACAAGGACCATATGCACCGGGAGACGGGTAGGGGTTTCGAAAGGAGACAGGGGGTTGGGTCCTGAGATAGTGGTTGGTTCTAAAGATACCTGTTTACCTTCTAGTTAATACGTTTGTGTGTTTTTCTCCTGATTGGTAAAAATCCTTTATATTCATCTTAAACAGACAATAACGAAAGTTGTTGTCTGAAGTCGAACATAATCGTATCAGAAACACACGGGAACCCCTTCTCTGAAGGGGTAAGACAGGGAGATGTTTTTGCCCCTATCCTCTCCGGAGAAGGCGGATTCCGACGTAACGCCATCGGGTTTCGTGTCTTGAATCATTTGTAGTTATATTGACTCAATAAAACAATCGTCATTCGTCCGTTCACCACCACACCCGTCTTACACTATGGTCTTCTTGGGCGCCTCGGGTTTCAAAAGGCCCTGTAGGGGGCACCAGGTCACCGATTCTGAAGTACGAAGGTTACGTCCCCCAGATACAAGCTAGGGACCAGTCCCTTGATCCAGGGTGTACGACGTTGATTCTCAAGTGGACGACGTCGACTTCTGGGGCGTACGGTGTTGGTTCTGGACCACGTTGGTTTATTTATTTATTTACACACCCCAAAAAATTATTTTTCTAAAGGGTGACACTACTTCGACACCTTAGTACGAAGACAGTCTTGATGGGTGCCGGTTCACCGACCCGAACACCAGTTGAGACAGTCTATGGGGTGACGGTTTCCCCCCGAACGTCCTCCTCGACTTGGGGAGTTTCCTCCGACCCCACCACGTCTCGGGGTGGAATCGTCCTGAGACCTTTTCCTCGTCCGACGGGTCCGGTTCCCCACAGTCCCGACCTCGGGTTCGTCACCGGTGAGACCGAAGAGGGGAGGGGTGGGGGTAGACACAGGTCTGAAGTGGGTTCCCGTCAGAGAGTGGAGGGCCTCCCAGTCCACGACGAGTCACAACACGGCTCCGACCTCTCCTCCAACCCTGTCCGGACCGGGTCCAGAGGACAGGAACCGCTATGCGTCCTCGGCGTGACTGAGTATGTTTCGACAAAGTCGAGTGCTCTGAGTGACAGTGCAAAACCCCTGAAAGCTCTCGTCCCGAAAGACTTCGTCAATCACTACGAGTCAACCATTTCTTAGACGGACGTCACATCCTCTGTTGGACGTTACTTGCACAGGACCCAAGTTTGGGACTCAACCCTTCTACGGGACCTCCTCCTTTACCGTTGGGTGAGGTCGTAAGAACGGACCTTTTAGGGTACCTGTCTCCTCGGACCACTCGGTGTCAGGTATCCCAGTGTTTCTTACCCTGTACTGAATCGTTGGTTTGGTCTGCTATCCTAGGATGGATTTATTTGTGTAATATGATTTTTGTTTCCATTATTTATGAGTTTCGAGTAAATAAAAGATTTCGTGAAATCATGGAAAAAACCATCATGATAATAGTTACGGGTGCTACGAATCCCGCACCGTCCTCGGGATATGTCACTACGGAACAGACGTGGGGAGGAGGGTCAAGACACTAGACGCTGTGGTGGTTTTCCCACGAGCTTTAACCGGAAACCTCAGAAATGTTATACCTTTAGTCCTTTGTGACGTTTAGTCTCAATGGGGGAGGTCTTGACCAACAATCGACGAATTTTCGCCCGGTGACCGGGCGTCCTGCGACTGCTCGACGTCCCCCTTCCTCCCCTACCCCTTCTCCACGGGGGGGGAGGGGGCGGTTTGGGGAAGGTGGAGGGGCGGGGGTAGAGGTCCTCGCATGAATCTTGTTGACCCCTCAGAGATCTTACCTAGTTCTGGGTAACAAGGGGTCGGTCAGCCACCCGAGGTGGGGGGTAACAGGTGCCGGGGAGGGTCGAGGAGACTCCGAAGAGCTTCATCGACTACTTGGAGAGTCAGTCTCGAAACCGACCGTCGGGACACACGACCACCGAACATAACGCTCACGGGCTCCTAGAACCCCAAAGGAACAGGGGCCCGACGTGTGAGGCGACCCCTTTCCGGACAAATACCATTTACTACGGACAAACGAAACTAAAGATCGAGTCCGGGGTCCCGGTGTTAACTCAGGGGCATTTAATTTTCGACGAACATAACCCCTCCCCCCACCTAATTCGTTATGACACTTCGGGACCCTTGCTAAGCCTGAAGTCTCTCTCGTCGGTCAACCCGGAGGGTCTCCGTCGGTCCCCCGCACAGGAACAGGGTGCATCCGCCCTGGGAGACCCACCACGCGACCTGGGTCCTTGATCCTACTATGACACAGACGAGATCTCGGTGTTTGACAAATCTTTCTTTTTTGTGTTTGAAGGGAGTGCCGCCCGAAGAGGGGAAAGGACGAAGAATAGAAACGGATTCTACAAGCGCGACGGAGCCTCCACGGACGGGGTGCCAGATGTGCCGCTTGACTCTCGACCAGGGTTATAAATAGAAGTTCCAGGTTGGGTCCTCCTTTACAGGTTTTATCCGGATCAGAGTCTCAAATGTTTCGTGAAAGGTACGAACTAAAAAAAAAAAGGAAAAATTTTTAACACAATTTTATGTACATCGTATTTCAAATGGAAGAATTGGTAAATTCACACGAAACGACGACCAGTCAACGATTCAGCACAGCCTGTAAAAAATACGGTGGGTGACGTCCGGTAGTCCGAAGGGCCAGGAGGTGATAGAGGGTCTCAAACGAGTTTAAGTACAGTTCGCATGTCAAGTCACCGTGTTTATGTAACAAGACGTCGGTAACGGTGGTAGGTAGGGATCTTGAGAAGTAGAACATTTAGACTTTGAGACGTAGTTAAATTGTGAGGGGCAGGTGCGGGGAGGTGGACGGAGCCAGGAACCGTTGGCGGTAATAGGAAAGACAGAGACTAAAACTGCTTCTAGGGGACTTCTTTCTTTACCGTTCGGTAAGATCATAAGAACAGACCCTTTAGGGTACCTCTCTTCTCGGACCACCCGGTGTCAGGTACCCTAGCGTTTTCTAAATCGTTGATTTGGCGGTGGTGAGGGTTCATGGAGGACATCCACCTTAGAATGTCACAAAGAGAAAAACACTGACTGTAAAGTGTCTCGTATTGCAGGAGTTATAAGTGGGTACGTCACAGTCTTAAAGACAGGAAAAATCTCGACTCACTACATCCATATCTGGTGTAAAACCATTAGTCAGTGCTCGACTACCAGTGAACCCAACGAGGGTGTCAAAATCGACAACACTTATTACGACGATACTTGTGCCCACACGTCTATAGAGAAACTCTGAGATGTAAGTTAAGAAGACTCTTATATGACTCTTTTCCTTAAAGACCCAGTATACCATCAAGGTAAAAATTCCAAAACTCCTTAGCGGTGTCAAAAGGCGTCTCGACATGGTGGAATGTAAGAGTGGTTGCCACGTGTTCACAAGGTTCAAGAGACGAGGAGAGGCTGTGAACTAAAGACAAACAATTAAACGGAAAATATGTCATCGGCAGGATTACCTACACCAGAGATTGTACTTGAGGATTACACTCCACATCGACATGTTTCAAAGTAACATCAAAACTAAACGTAAAGGGATTACTAATCACTATTTTTCTAATAATTTATTAATCACTACTTTTCTTCTGTAGAAAAGTGTACACGAGGAACCGGTAACCAAATAGAAGAAACCTCTATTCAAATAGAGAAACCTCTATTCTTGAACTTGAACAGTCGAGTTCAAGAAACGGGTAAAACTTAGTTCGACGAACAAAACGACAACGACTTAAACTTCTCAAGAGATATATAAGACCTATAATTGGGGAATAGTTTATATGATGAACGTTTATAAAAGAGGGTGAAGCACCCGAAAAACGAGACACCTACCATTGTAAATCACGTTTTTTGAAAATTCAAGAGTGCTTCAATTTAAACAGATAAAAAGAGGATAACAACGGATACGGAAACCTCAGTGTAGGTTCTTTAGTAACGGTTTAGGTCACAGTACTTCTAAGAACAGGATACCAAAGAAGGTTCTCAAAATGTAAATTGTAAATACAGGAATTAGACAAAACTCAATTAAAAACATATACCACAATCCATTCTCAGGTTGAAGTAAAAACGTCTACTTATAAGGTAAAAGGGTCGTATAAAGAACTTTTCTGACAGGAAAGGGGTCACTTACCAGAATATAGGAACAGTTTTTATTAAATTGTCACACAAACTTGGAAATAAAGATCCAAGAAACGAGATAAGGTAACCAGATATACAAACAGAAATACGGTTGTGGTGCGACAAAACTAATGACATCGAAACATCGTCCAAAACTTTGGTCCTTCTCATGCAGAAGGTTAAAACAAGAAGAAAGAGTCCTAATGAAACCGATAAAGACCTGGGGAGGGGGGTACGAACTAAAATAACGTATACAATCAAGTTTTTTATGTATCATTTAGGGGCGAAAAGTACCACAGGATCCGGGACCCCTAATCTCCGCTTACTGGGGTTCGGGACCACATTACTTCGGGTACTTGTGAGACCCCTCTATCCGTCTGGATTTCGTATCGTAGGGGCAAGATGTCTAGTCGTTTGTCTCCCCAGAGTAAACCTAGTCTTGTCACTGGCGATACCTGTCTCGGGTTAGGGACCGGGGACCCTGACAGGAGACTCGGGTGAGGACTCCGGTGTCAGGGTCTCTCTCCGGACTCTACCCTGGGACACGGTTCTGTCGTGTCGGGGTACGTCGACGGGAGACGTGACAAGACTTCCCGGAGTCGAAGGGACAAAGGGTAGTCGTGAAGTCGCAGGTACTTCATAACCCTTTTATCCCGGTTCATAATCCATTTCTGGTAGGTTAAATAAGACTGTCGTTCTTGGTCTCCCTCCTTTAACTGTAGTCACTAAAATGAATTCGAGACTGTTGAAATTAATTAGAAGTGAGGAACGGGTCCCTCGTCCTCGACGGTGGCCGTTGTGTCTCGAGTCCGTCTCCGGACCTCACACGCGACTGGTGGGAGTCAACACGTCCACTTGGACGGGTGACCCTCCGGACTTCTAGGTAGTTCGGAGGGTCAGTTTAGTCCTCGAGCAAGACCTAGGGAGAGCCGTACCAGACGTCGAAGACGGAGGAACCGAAGAGGGTCCTTCCGTCTCCTTCGGTTCCTCCGAGATGGGTGACGAGCCTCCCTTTGTGACTTCGAATCTCTCCCCGGAGTAGAACGGGTTCGACGTGACACTTAGTCGGGGTTGCACCTCCCATGGGGTGGAGGCGTCGTTCCTGTCGGCACAGGACTCTCCCCCGGGGGGTCCCTGGGTGGTTCCTCTCCTGGAGCGTCGAACCCAGTAAACTTAGGGTCCGGGGTTTGGAGTGACGCATCTCCGGAGTCAGGTAGGTCTAAGACCGACCGTCCTTCCCGGAGTCTCTTCTTTCCTCAGAACGGTCAATCGTAAGGGTGAGGTGGAGTGGTCTTCCGGTAATCACGTAGGGAACTAGTGGGTCACTTTTGGAGTGACTACTTTTCGGGGAAGTGTCCGAGACCGCAGAGGTGTTCCCTATGAGACTTCTGGTCTTCAGGAAGTCCAGGGGTTTATTCTCGACTACGACCACCTTTCTCTGGGAGTCCCGGGAGATGCACCCCAACAGGTAGTTTCGTCGGGTCCCGTGGTGAGAAGATACACCGAGATTCGACCGTCTTCCAAGACCTTTGACCTGTTTCCCACTATTATTATCGACTGTTTATAACTCACGTAGGTACACCTTTGGAGAAATAACAGTTTATTCGTCATAGTTAAACCCCAGGAGACCGTGGGGACACCTCCCACATGGTAATAACGGGGAAAAGAGTCTTCGTCGTCGACTCCAAGTCACTCCCTGTCAGTCGATCCGTTCTAGAGGGTCGACCAAACGCCGTCTTGACCTTAAGTTCCGACTAAGACAGACAGAGGGGTCGGGTCGTAAGATGGTGCACGGGGGTCCTGTGACCGGACCGGACTCGGAGTCGACTAGGTTGGGACGGGTCTGCTTGTCTTGGGACCCCTAGGGTCCGTTCACCGTGTTTCTGTCGGCGGGAAGGACTGGAGGAGACCCGGTGGACCGAAGGGTCGAGGAACGTAGACCCGGACCTGGGGTAGTTCAGGGACCCTCCGAGTGGTCGTTCCAGGAGGTATGGACACCTGCTAATCTCTTCACGGGGTGCCCTACACTCAGTAGGGGGTCGACACACAGCTCCGACGTCCTTCCGGTTCCCGGTCTAGGGAGGACGGACCGGTGGGATTAAGGTCCACCGTAAGAGGTTTCCGGGGAACCAAGGGTCCGAACCGTACCGAGGTCCCCTTCTTCTCACCTGACCTGTAGAGTGGTAGTCACCCTCCGGACGACGGGTATGTGAAAGGAACGACCCAGAAAAGAGACCAGAATGCTCGGAGTCACAGGGGTGGTGGGGTACTTTCCTCCTGTAAACAGAGGTGGTGTACCCTACGGGTCTCCGAGGTTCCTGTCCGGGTACTCCTACGACAGTCCAGGTCCACCAGTGCTAGTCGAAGTAATTGTTTTACGTTTGATATAAAAGCAATTATCGTACTCCGTCTCACCAAAGACTTACATCATTTTTCTTGTGTCCGAAACCTCCGGTTGTCGAGACCAAAGATGGACCCGCCACCGGGGGTGGTAGGTTCACAAACAAGGAATTCGGCGGCGGAGTCAAAGGAGTAGACATTTTACCCGAATTATTAGAGAGGGAACGTCCTAACAGGACTAAGTTACTTTATTTTTATATGCATTGGATATAGTTATTTTATTATATAAAATTACTTTATCATCGGGGACATTCACAGACCTTGTAGCGGTATTAGTCATTGGGTGTGATGAAAAAGGGTGACCAACCGAAGTAAAGACTGAGTAAACGTCTACTCTTTTACTTTTGGGTCTTCCAATTTCTCGAACAAGGTTCCAGTGTGTTCGACCACTTATCTTCTCTAAACTTGGGTCCTCCGTCCGACGACGGGGTCGGAAGCTACTCCGTCTACGGCGCCCTGACCCCTATCTTTCTTCAACCCTAACTCGGAAAAGGAGTACCGGACCCGGACCTAGTGGGGCACAGGTACAGTCCGGGGACGGAGAGTCGGGTCCGTCTCGGACGACAAGGACACTTCCCCCGGTCACAGTCGGGACCTCGCTGTACTTTCGAGGCGGAACCGAGACCCTCGATCGAAGAGTGAGCCGCTGCGGAAGGGTGTCTTTACACAGTTTTTCAGTCAAACTAGGGCAGTCGAGACGTCACAAGGGTGTCGGTCAGGGGTCGGACTCCGGACACCACAGGGTCACCGAGGTCTAAAAGGTTCCTAAGTAAAGGTCTTTGTCTCCCTCCCTTCAGTACGGGAGGGGAGTGGGGTTGGGAAGTGGAAAGTGTCTCCGCGTTCGCTCCCCCAGCGGTCTCGGTTCCTTACCTTTGCCTGGTGTGAAGGGCGGAGGTAGTCCGGGTGGGGTAGTGGCGTTTTGGTGACGACGGAGGGTCACCTCGGGACGACGGGGTTGAGGGACCCGTTGTTTGCAGGGGTCCGCCAGTCTTGGTAACCAGGGGTGACCTCTGTAAGACGGGGAGTGCCAGTCTCCTTAACTCCCTCTCTTCGATCTCTCTTTCTAGACCTTCGGAGGGACTCATAGAAGAGGACCCTTCTATATAACCACCCCAAAATGAGTACTTCTAGAGTTCTTGTCCCGGGGTTTCACCCCTGTCTGCGCTCACTAAGATCCGTCCGTGTTTACTCGGGAGCCCCGAGAGTGTGTTCGATTTATAGGGTTCTTGTGGGTCACTCCCTTTCTTCGTCTTGATTAGTCGTACCAACGAGAAATAACTCGGTGATATTACGGGTCGAGGAAGACGTACAACGGACGAAATTAGAGAGGTGGTTAAAATGTCTGCTCCTTTGATTTCAAACCAGTATGTTCGGGTCCCTATGTTGTGGAGTCAATGCCTCGATGGTGACGAAGTGTCTAAGGAAACTACATCTTAAACTACACTGACCTCGGGAGACTCGAACACGTTAATGTACCATCACAATCCTAGACTTGGGCTATGGACCGAGTCGGAGTCTCTTAAATAAGAGGTGGGAGGTGACTATAATTGGTTTACCACTGCTGGGGTACCTGACATCAGGGGGTCCAAGGAGACAGGTTCCCTAAGACGTCCGTTCTTATGACCTCACCCAACGGTGCGGGAAGAGGTCCCCTAGAAGCACTGGGTCCCTAACTTGGGCCCAGAAGACAACGTCTTTCCAAGAACTGGGAGACTCGGGGGTCCTTTCGGGGTCACCAGGTGTCACTACGTATTTGGTCAAGAGTGGTGTCCGTTCATCGTATTAGTGTATTATTTCCACTAAGGGTGGAGAGGACGGACATGGTCCCGACCCTCTCCATCTCTGTACCCTTCCTTTGGTCGAGGTCAGTCCTCTACCCCTCCGGGACGGCGTAAGACTGTCGTCAGCTTGTAATTGTTGTACCGGTCTCAGTAAAAAGGACCTTACAAACTAAAGAAGGTTCTACCGTTCAAGACCTCGACTGTGTCTCCCCGTCGCCCGGTTCCACAGGGCGTAGGGTCCCTCTGGTCGTAGGAGGCTAGTTACGAAAAAGGTCGTCCCCGTCTCAACCTGAGGCACCCGGACCTTTAAATGACTCCTGGACGAGTAAAGTAATTGGGAAGGTCTTTACTCCTTAAGAACCGTAGAGGAACAACTCCTCTGACTCTGAGTCTCTCCAGAATAAACAACGAGTTTTAGTTTACCACTAAGTTGCTGTCTCAACCCTGGACATGAACAGGGGTAGACTGATGTCGAGTGTGAGAAGGGTTGGGAGATGGTGCCAGAGGGTTTCCAGTCCTCTACGTTACCCCGGAGGATGGTGGTTTCCCGGGAGCTCCTGTAAGGAGTCTCTCTTCTCGCGGGGACCTATAACACCGTGGGACACTCTGTGATTTAGAAGTTTCTGTCACGGTCCTTTATGTAGGTATTGGGATTAACATTATTATAATTTTATTGTTTTACCCGTCAATAGTGAATGACCACGGACGAGACGTGATCCGTGACAAGACCCCGAAGGATCCACCGAGTCACCATTTCTTCAGTGGACGGTTACGGGTTTCTACGTCGTCTGTACCCAAGTTGGGGACCCAGTCCTACCAGGGGACCTTCTCCTTTACTGTTGGGGGAGGTCATAAGAACGGACCCTTTAGGGTACCTGTCTCCTCGGACCCCCCGATGGCAGGTGCCCTAGTGTTTCTCAGCCTGTACTGACTCGTTGATTCGTGCGTGCGTCCGTGACAAGATTCTTGAAATGTAATACTTGAGTAGATTGGGAGTTTCTTGGATTACTCGTGCCATGATAATAGGGGGACAAGATCTAATGCATTGTCTATTACTGTTCCTCCAGAGTAACGGACGGTCGTGAGCAGACTAGTAAGTAAGTAAGTTGTTTGTAACTGACTTGTCGGTGATACCTGGTCTGTGGTAAGACCGGTGACCCCTATGTTCTGGACTTTCCAAGAATACTAATACCTGGACTGTAAAGACACCCCTTCCGTCTGATATTCGTTTTGTTATCGTTGTTTTGTCTCCCCTACCGAAAGGTTGACCATTATTGGTACTTTCATTTTGTCCCCCAGTCCCCGTGAAGAAATGTGACTACCAAGTCACTCCCGGAGAGAATTCTCCCCGTAAACCTCCCGTATACCTCCTGGTCTCCCTCGGTCTGCCCACCTCCCCCGTCTCCAACGTCCGTCTCCCTTGTCTGTTACCGTTTACTCGGACCTCTAACCTCCTCGTCACTTCTTCCTTCCTCTAACCAATCACGCCCCGTGTCCCTCGCCCTTACTCCATCTTCCCTTCTGTCCCCGGTCCAAAATAATGGATCAGCCAGGCGACTCGGAAGGAACACCGAGTTGACCATTTCTTATACGGACGTTACGTCCTCTGGACCCAAACTAGGGACCCAACCAACCCTTATAGGGGACCTCTTCCCTTTCCGATGGGTGAGGTTATAAGACCGGACCTCTAAAGGTGTCTGACATATCAGGTACCCCAGTGTCTCTCAGTCTGTACTATCTCACTGAAAGTCAAGTGAAGTCAAGTCCAGGGCACTCTTCAAACCAAACATAGGTTCACACTACTGTTCGTCACCTTCCGAATATCTCTCCTCTACACTAGACTAAATACAGAATCTTACTAATAAGACCGACGACGGACTTTTTAACTAAACTCCCTACCCCTCTTCCCCATCGTTTTCACCCTCACCTACTGGTCACCATTGACGTTGTCCTTTCATCGTTCTAATGTCACTTAAGTCCACTCTAGTGACGTCCTCTCTTTACGCGACTATGTCCTACCTGAAACCTCCAACAGGGAAGACAACAGGAGGGGGATCGGGAGGGGAGTTCCGATAAACCTTTCCGTTGTCAGTTTTTTACATAAAGGACTTCTCCTTCTAAACCTTGGAACCAGAAAGTCGGAGTTTCAAGTTCCGAGTACGAATGGATTGTGACTCTTGTGAGGGGAATCTCTCTCAGGAAAGGGACTTCAGAGTGAACGAGAGACGTCTCTACATACTACCAGGTCTGAGGAGTCACACGTGGGACAGAACTCACTTAGTACTGGGAGTGTTGTCCTATCTGAAAACGGTGGTAGGGGTGAAATGGACACCAGTCTGACCTTCCTCCATGAGTTCATCCTCCACTTCTTTTAAATTTCCCCCATTGTCCTGAACCATTTTACAGTACTAGGGAACGACCCGACTTTGGTTCAACAAAAAGGGAAATAAAAGGTTTAATTAAGTCGTAAGGTTTACTTAGGCCTCTCTGAACCAACCCCCGAGAAAGTACACCCAACTTTGAGTATTTAAAGTTAAACGACTCAACGTCCTTCCGCTTCTCAACACGGGGTGGAGGAGGGTGAACCGTGGTGGGACCTCCCAGACCTTCCTCTCTTTTGAGAACCCTGTCGAGGGTTCACCCGAAATCCGAAGGACACAGTCTGAGTCACTTCCTGATATCCCTCCTTGTTGTCTTAAACCTTCGTTCCCTTTACCGGTCTCCACCGACGTCGACTACGGTACCCTTTCTGTCGATTCGGGATTTTATAGTCCTGAGTCCCTACCCTCTTGGGAAATGTGAGTTCTTCGATTCTTATACCTCTCCTGGGAAGGGTGGTATGAAGTGACTCCTGGAGTGACTGTCACCTTGAACACTCTTCCCCTTAGAAAGATTGTTTTTTCTTTCTGTACCACAGATCTAGACTGCCCAAAGAGAAATATCTGTCTGGGTAATGTTGGTTCTTCGATATCTATCCGTTTCACACGTCTCTTGATTCCCGGTCTAAATTCTTTCTTTGTAATACTCTAGATTCCCTAACCGAGAATATCCAAATTATAACGATATCAATACTCAGTCGGGATGACCTGTGTGTGTTGATACGTTCGTCCTAACCCCCGTTACACACCGGGTCTGGGATCTAGTTCCGTAGAAAAGGGATTCTCTATGGAGTTCCTAGTGGAACCCTGAGGTAACAGGTGGTGGTGAGAACTTAGATCTTACTATGTCTTCTTGGAAGTCCATGCGCCGCAAACCTCTGTCCTACCCAAACGTTCGATACACCAACGGTCACTCAACCTGTATAACAGACCTCTTTCCTTGCACTTCCAGACAGGACTCCTGACGAGGAATTTCCGTCAATATTTGTTCGGGTAACTCACGTACCCCGTCTCCACCATCTCTTTCGAATGTTGTGAAGTAAGATCAAGAGGACCAAAAAAAGGGATAGGTTTACGATACCAGACTTAACACGTGGTGGGAGTTGTTTAAGTATACAACCTCGGGATTGGGGGTTAAACCGACATAATTTTCTGTCACGGAAATTTTTCCCTTAATTCCGATTTACTTCAGTCTGTCACCGAGGGATTAAATTGTACTGACTACAAAGACATTCTACTTCTTCTTGAGACATGTATGTCTCCTTTCCGGTGCACTCCCGTGCGACCTTCTGCAGGTGGATGCTCGGTTCCTCTCTCCAGAGGAGCTAGAACCCGAAGGTCTGAGGTCTTGTGACTCTTTCCTTTAAATTCAACAAATTCGGAGTCAGACCCTAAAACAAATGTAGTTGGGAATGTTTAATTATTTAGGCCAAACTAAGAGATTTGCACCTGAAGAGAAAGGAGACAGTGAATAAGGTTGTTGTTCATCTTCAGAAAAGAATAGGGGTTTACGAAATTTAATGAGCTCCAAAAGGGTTCAGAAGGGGGGCGGGGGGGGAGGGGCCGAGAACCCTGTTCAATCGTCAGTTCCTTATAGTTCTTGGGAGTCGGTCAGGTCGTTTCACTATTACTAGAAAGACTTGTGTTCACGATAGGGTCTACAGGTGTTACCAAGACTTATTCTTTGACAAAAGCTTTCTTAAAAAAATAGAAACTATTTTGGTGACAAAGTTTGTAACGTGACTTCTAGCAGTCAACTACGATTTTGATCATACACTTTCAATTCTTGATTATCCTACAAACGTATGAGAGTTTCATAGAGGAGTGTTAGTGAATGGATAAGGTTGTTCTTTTGATCATTGGACCGTGACTTCCTTGAACCGTCTGTGGGGGAATAAGTTCTCCCATTTGAGTGGTAGGTGTTCTTACCCTGTGTGTCCATGATACACGGAGGACTCTATTACCCGACTCTTCGTGTGTCGTAGTGAAGTCACTGAAAGGAGAGCTCGTACGTGTCGAGTTTAGATGGACCTTTCTTTGTGGTCTCTTTGGATATAACTCCCTATGAGATGTTTATTAGGTGAGACCCTTTTACAGTTGCTTTCTAGATCCCTGACGAATTTCCTTAAGTCTATCTGTGCTGTTGATTTACATTACACACTGAGACCTGACCTTACACTTACTTCTTACCACAGACGTCGAATAAGAACTTACCGAACCTCTTGATTATCAGTATACTCGTCTTCCTCTCTGGTTATTTGTTTGCTCCGTCTACAATAATTGTTCCCACTTAGACTTACTTCCCATTGTCCCCCAAGAAACAAGATAGGACCGTTGAAATTTTTTTTATTGAAAGTTCAATGAGTGTTATTCTCTAAAATATTTTTCGGGACGTGACGTGTTATAAGGAGTATTTTACTAGGTACCTTTTTGAAAGTAAAAGATCCCCCTTTAGTCTGAAGAGGAACCATGATTTACGGTTGTCCGAAAGAAAGTTGTTACGTTTCACATATTGGGTGACGAAAGGTAAAAACGGAACTGTCGACCCTTCGGTAAGGTACCACGTTCCTACATAGTTGAACCTGTTCAATGAATTGGAAAGATTTAGACTTCAAAAGAAATACTTTCCCTTGATGACGTCCTCGACCACTATTTCTCTACTTCATGAGTCGTGTCATCCACTACACAACATTCGTGAGTGAAACCAACAGAAGAAAACAATAAAAATAAAAATATAACAGTCAGTAAGTGAGTTGGGAGGGATGATTTTACTCGAACGTCGTCTGAGTAGACTTTAGTCCTTTTGAATCTCCAACGGTCCCTCCACTGAAAAAGGTACACATGTAATAGTTATGTGGTCTTCAAGACTCCAGAGTTTTAGTGTGTGAGGTACGTCGGAGTTTTGTGCCACAGTCCTTGATACCGCTGTCATCCTTGCCGTTATCGGAATCCCAGTCTTTCAGTCTATAAGTTTAAGGTCGGGACGGTTGAGGGACCGAAACCTTGACAAACGAAGTCCTTCCCGACCCGATACTACGTCATTGTTTGTAGGGGTTCTGAGTCCCCGAATGTTGTTACAGAACGAGTGTGATGTTCGGGTGAAGTTAGGTCAGTCTCTGAGACGAGGGGTTATAGGAGGGAGGTCTCGGTTCTGACTACCTCAACGGTGGTGGACTTTACGGTAGGGGACGGACCCATCACCCTCTCCTACTCCGAGAGTGTAAAATAACCGATTTCGTTTAAGGTTTCCTTCATGTTAGGATGGTACACCGTACCTCGAGTTGTTTTTTTATAAACCACTTGGAGTGAGTACTAGTCGTGTCAGGAGAACCTTTTCAGAACTAAGAGAGACTCTCAGTCAAAGGAGAAGGAACTTCTTCTTCTTATAGACTGCAGAGTTCTGTTCACACTTCTAACTTTCTCTATTTAACCTTCTTCGTGATTAAACCCAGTCTTTGTATTATCGATGAGTATTATTTAATATGGTAAACGGAAGTAACGGGTCCTCAAGGTTTCCTTGTTATGACAAAAGACATACCTAGATCTATTTATCTCTCTATATCTATCTACCTATCTATCTACCTATCAATTATATATAGGTCACCAATGTAAAATCCTTTTCTATTTTCGGTTTGTGTGTGTGTGTGTGTGTGTGTGTGTCATTCTTTGTCTTTGTTAAACGGAGTCCCCGTCTTTCATTTCTGAGAAGTTCAGAAAAAAACAAACAAAAAAAAGAGAACCAGGATAACCCAAGATCCTCGGTAGACCAGACGTCACCAGAGGTCTATCCTAACGTGACTACGTATTAAAAAGAAATGAGTCTTAGAGATACGGTTCGGCATACGTTTCGTGACGTTCGGAGTCTGGGACTCTCGAAATTCCCGAACCTCCTCCTACCATATGTACATTTATTTGAGTACATGTTCTCAACTGTTTCCCATTCCCGTCTTCCTTCCGCAAACGTGGTCGAAGTCCCCTCATGTGACTTGTGGACCCCGTCCCCTATCCTCTTTGGTTTCGTACTGGGGTGAGAGACGTCGTAACATCAACGGTAGAGGTTCGGTGACCCGTCCGGCAATGGTCGCTCAGTTTCCAGAGTCGCAGTCGGGCTCCGGTCCACGATTCACAGCGAAGCTCCTTGGAAGTGGTCCCTTCAAGGTAAAACGGCGGGTGTAAGTCGAACCCGAGGATGGTTCGATTGTCCGATCGACATGTGTCGTGGAGGGACACCACACCTCCTGCTAAAATGGAAAGGACCGAATAGAGTTAACGGTTTAAAAAGAGGTCAATTATGCGTTAATGACAAGGAGTATTAAATAAAAAACTTCAAAATTTTTTTATGGAACCATCTGGTGCCTACAAGAATTTGGTCACAAAGTATTTGAAGTCAGTAGAGAGTTGGTGTAGGTGTCAAAACAACACATATGATAAATTAATCATAAATTTTAAGTGAGGGGGTGGTGTGTGTGTTGTTAGGAGACTTAAAAATTTTAAGTGAATTGGAGAAATCCGAGGTAAAATACGTTATCGTATACATTTTATTATCCAGATGACACTACTAACATAAAAATGATGTTGTGTAGTTACGTTTATATATTCCTGATTTTTTTAAATTCAGTAGGAGTTACCTTACTCATGGTTCGTAAAATTTTTTATTGTGACCGACCCGGTGCTTGTTACTCGTCCCACGATGTGCCATTTTCTCATCTACTTCGACATGTTATTTACTCAAAACGTTGAGACCTTTTTCATATCTTGGAGAGACCCTAACCCAAAGGATGAAACGTTTCACTAATTTGTTATCAGACATCGAAAATTTCATCACACTCCTACTTTACTTTACTAGACAACTCGTCAGGTCCGTTTTACGTTACTCTTGAACTTCCTCTTTTTTCGTTGAAGGTCGACCCTCTAAATCCGTCCAAAGTACCTTTTCCACGGAAAGCTCGGTCCGTTACTACTGTTCCTTTCCCCACTCACACGTCGCAACACCCCTCCCACAAAGTCTTCCTTCCTTTCTCGAAGTCGTTTTCGAGTCTCCGTCTTTTTCCGTCTCCGGGGAGCAGGAGACCTGGAGGAAGAGGGAACGTTTGTCTCGGAAAGAAAAGACGGTAGGAGGTATAACCACCCGAAGGGACCTCCGAGTCTGTCATTTCTTAGACGGGCGCACCTCTTCCTTTACCGTTGGGTGGGGACATAAGAACGGACCTTTTAGAGTCTACTCGGACCCCCCGATATCACATACCGTAACGTCTCAGTATGTGTTGAATCGTTGACTTGTTGTTGTTGTGTGTTAGTCCGTCTAACACTAAACCCCTTTATCAAGAACTACCTTTACACTGTATTTTACTTCTCACTTCACTGGATCGTTATACCTTATGTCTCAAAACATTCTTTAATTGCAAACATATACCTCATTATTAACGTTTATAAGTTTGATATTTCAGGTACCGATTTCTTTCTTTTTTAGACGGACGTTACGTCCTTTGGACCCAAGTAAGGGACTCAGTCCTTATAGGGGACCTCTCCCTTTACCGTTGGGTGAGGTCATAAGAACGGATCCTTTAGGGCACCTAACCACTTACTGAAGGTGGCCCCATAAGACTAGACCTGGGGGTTGTAAGAGGACGTAGAAATTCGATAGGGTACCTAGGTGAGGACGAATGGTGAGATGGGACGGGTCGGACGGCAAAAAGGTTAAGACCAGTAAGAGCCAGGGGAGCCCTCGGGGCTTACGTCCTTAGTCCTCGACACTTCCCCGTCGACTCTGACCTTTTCCTTCCCTAGGAGGAGGAATGACGATTGACGATTCAGTAAAGTCAGCACAGGCTGAGACACACTGGGGTACCTACCGTCGGGTGGTCCGAGGGGACGGGGACCCTAAGAGGTCCGTTCTTGTGACCTCGCCCAACGGTAAAGGAAGAGGTTACGTACTTTCACTTTTCACTTTCACTTCAGCGAGTCAGTACAGGCTGAGGATCGCTGGGGTACCTGACGTCGGGTGGTCCGAGGAGGTAGGTACTCTAAAAGGTCCGTTCTCATGACCTCTCCCCAGGGTAGCGGAAGAGGTAGGAGGAGGAATCTAGGACATATTTATGTCCTAGTGGTAGAAGGGTATGGACAGACCCCTTTGTCCCTAGTCTGAGAGAGACACTTCGGGAAACACCCGTCTTCATTCTACTCGCTGCTCCCACGTCTCTCCGGTTCGAGAGGGTGGCACGAGACACGACGGACGGGGGATCTCCACGGTCAGAGAGGGCCCGTTCCACCCTTCTCGTGGACTGGAGGTGCAAAAACTCCTGAAAGACACGACTTCTCCTTAACCCTGTCGACTTATGCGTCTGGAAAACGGAGATTCTAAGATAAACAAGGACTTTTAAGTGAAATTTTTCGTTGTCTTTTAGAAGATGGGGACGGTAGACCAAAGGGTCCTTGTGGACCGATTCAGTCGAGCCTACAGATAAAACTCGGAAAGAACCGATGAAGATCCCGTAGTCTCGGTCTTTCCCGAAGGTTCTGGTAGAAGAGGTTTAAGTACCCCCAGACCCTGTACCCCAAAAAACCATCCAAAAACAGGGGTCTGGGGTCGTACCTCGACCCTTGGACCATCTGAGATTCGGGTGCAGACGACTTGACGTCTGTCTTGACTTCAGGTGGTCACCCGTTCTGGGTCGTTCTCGGTCACTGGACGGAGGTAGTGGGTCGTGCCTTCTCGGTCTAGGTCCGGCCCTGGTGGCGGGACAGGGGGTAGGGAGGTTTGACGAAAGAAGGTCCGTTGTTAGGGTAGGCGTGTGAAGTGTACACACTTCCGGCGTTTTTTATGTACGGTTCGAGTCTTTACTCGTTTCGGAATATGCTCTGCCATAGAGAAGGACCCGGGTCGGTTCCCGACGGACTCAGATCCGATCCATCTGTTTCCCGTGGTGGTGGCAAGGAGACCACCTTTTGCACATACCCAGGGGTCGTGACCCGCCCTCCGGGGTCTTTCTTCGGAGTCTGTTTCTCGTGTGTAGTTTACGACGTGTGCACAAGGCTCTCCTCTTTTAAGAACCATAAAGTAAACTTCCCGGACCTCGGCTCTTCCCTTAAAAGTCAGGGTCGTAGAAGACTCCCAGTGTTACAGACAGAAAACCAAAAACTAGATTTTTTCTTTTTTCTGCCCTTCTTTCCTTCCCTCTCCTTCCGCCCCTCCCCCCCCTTCTTTCCTCTTTCGGAGGGGTGGTATTAACTTAATAACCCGACCGGAGACCCCGACTGCGACCTTAGGTTCTGCGGAAACACGTCACAGACCTCCCTGGGCCCTGTCGCCGTCCCTAAAGTTTCCCCTTCTCCTTCTCTACCCCGCCCGGTCCTTCGATTAGCTCTACCTTACCCGGTTCCGTCCCTTCCCCCTCACCGTCTTTAACTTTCGACTTCCGGGCGGACCGAGGTCCGGGACGGGACTGGGTCCCACCGGCGGGCCCGTCTCCGACCCCGTCTTCCGTCCGACGTGTTTGTCTTTCCAGGGTCTTCCCTGGTTCCGAGGGGGGTCCCCGGCACGGACTGGGCCCGCTCCTACCTTCCTTAATTGTGAGTCCCGTGAAGGACACACGGCCCGAACCTCGATCCTGGACCCTCGTATGGTCACCATGTCCGACTCGCGAGGAGTACCCGACCCGAGGAAAGTTACGCGACAGCGTCACTTTAGGAGTCTGGGTGTGTGACTCCGTCCATCAAGGTCCAGGGGACTAAATGTCTTTTTCTTTGGTCTTTTCCGGTCTTTCAGCTCGGTAAACGGACCTCAGTACGTCACTCGCCGTTGCGACCCTACGGTGTGAGGTCAGTGACCCTGCGGTGTCGGTCCTAGAATTCGTTGTGAGAGTAGTAGAGTAAAGTAGGAATGTTGTCGGACAAGCCCCTCGGCGCCAAGGATCGCTCCCTTTGACTCGGTGTCTTTCTGATTTCTTTAAACGGTTTCGAGTGTATCCGTCCTTCCCGACTTACCCTGAACTTGGACATGTCAGAACCGAAGGGTCGGGACATAGAGTGGACGATCCCATCTCGTAGAAGGGGCGTCGGATCCAGGGTTGGAATATTCGTAGAAGAGAACCGAGGGAGGGATACGTCAGTCTCTCGTCCGTCGTCTTTCCTGTACCGTCTTCGGTGGACGATTGTACCCTTCTCCAAGTGACACCGGGCGCCCGGGGAGTCGCCAACAACGACAACAAGCCAGTCATTCTCCACAAGCTGTGAACCACTGGAGTACCCGACGTGTGTGGTCGACGTCTTGACCTCTCCGATACATTAGTAGAGTAGGAGACAGTAGGGGAAGAGGAGGGTGGAAGTTAGAAGGGGTCGTAGTCCCAGAAAAGGTCACTCAGTCGAGAAACGTAGTCCACCGGTTTCAAAACCCCGAAGTCGAAGTCTTAGCCAGGAAGGTTGTTTATAAGTCCTAACTAAATGAAATCCTACCTGACCAAACTGGAGGGACGACAGGTTCCCGGGGAACCGACAGTACGACTTCCGGAACTTACGGGTGACTTAAGAGTGTCTGTGTCGGGATGGGGTGGGGATCCGCCAACAACCTTGTTTTTCCATCTCCAAATAGAACATTTACTTTGTAGGATCTGTGTTGACTCGTTGAAGTGAAAGTGAAAAGTGAAAGTACGTAACCTCTTCCTTTACCGTTGGGTGAGGTCACAAGAACGGACCTCTTAGGGCCCCTGTCCCCTCGGACCACCCGACGGCAGATACCCCAGCGTGTCTCAACCTGTGCTGACTTCGCTGAATCGTCGTCGTCGTCAGTGATAATACAGTAGACTTTCATTGTTAAAAGATCAGAAAACATGTAGCGTGATGGTTGGGGTACACCTCGTCCAAAGAGTCGGAGACGTGACACTTGTGAGCCCCGACCTATTCCCAAGTAGCGTCCCCCGACAGGACACGGGACCTCCAACACATCGTCGTAGAGGTTCACCGAGTCACCATTTCTTAGACGGACGTTACGTCCCCTGCACCCAAGATAACGACCCAACCCTTCTAGGAGACCTCCTCCTTCTCCGTTGGGTGACGTCCTACGAGCGGACCCTTTAGGGTGCCTGTCTCCTCGGACCACCCGATGGCAGGTACCTTACCTTTCGCTGAGTTTGTTTTGTTTTGACTGAAGTGGATGATCCGCGGCCGTCATGGTAGGGGTGGGAGAGGGGTCGGTCAATATTTTTAGTCTTCACGGAGGTCTGTAATGGACGGGGTACCACCCGTCCTCCCCCTCTGGCAACGGACCGGACTCGGCCTACACCTCCCGTCCCACCCGTGTCGTTATGGTCACTGGAGCACTGCCAGGGTCACCGCAGAAACCTTCCCCCAAAGGGTAGAGTAGACAGGGAGGTGACTCGAGGACCGTGGATGGTTCGTGACGAGTTCCGTGACCCCTAAGTCGTCACTCTTTTCGTAACTATAAGACCCCTCCTTTTGTCTTCTTTTTCGTTCGTTCCCCCTTCTGCACAACCTCTCTGTCGTCACCGGGGCCCTGACCGTAACTCGACGTGTCGGGGGAGTCGGTCACCGACCGAGGGACGTCCCCGAACAGGGTCCTCGACACGGTCCACACCTCTGCCCGGTCGGTCGGTCCGGGTCGAGACGGGAGTCACTCGAGTGCTCACGAGCACCAGGTCACTCCCTGTCTACACACAGGGAGGGTCCGGGTCGAGGCGAAGGGTCTCTTCGTTTTGGTTCGCCGGAGTCGGGCCAGGAAGTCCGAGCGACGACCACCGATAAAATTCAGGAGCATTAGTGAACTTCACTGATTGTGACTAATTCCAAAATGCTCTTTACTCTTTTAAGGAGGGGTCGGGGAGGTGGTACCGAGGTTTGGTGGAGTCTCGGTGAAATAATTGAACGGGTCGGACCTTGGTCCGAGCAGACCGTGTTACACCTAAATAAAAAGGTAACCCAGTGCCGGGACACGACCGAAGAGAGATTGTTGGTCGGACGGCCGAAGTGGTAGTGTCTGTTCGGGTAAGGACCCTCGACCGAGGAAGGTGACTTGGCTCTACCGACACTGGAAGAACCGAGACTCCGTATTCCTGGCGGACCCAGAGGCCCACCCGTGTCGACCGGTCTGTAGGAACGAACAGTACATGTGCGTGACCAGGTAGGTTGTATCCACTGATCGGAGGGAGGGGCGATGGAGGATGGTGACCGTGTGTGAAGACGGGTGTAGGGACGAAGAGTGGGCCGAGACCGGGGGGTTGTGTGTAGATGGACAAAGTACTTGTTTGAGTGATCACCAGGAATTTCTGTCTAAACACACGGTCAGAGCCGTTTTGTTTCTACTTAATCCGTGGTCTGTAGTCACCCCGATATCTTGGTTATTAGCACAATGTTCCATTTTACACTAAGTCATCGATGTAGTACAGGTTAAGAAACGCTTGGGTACCTGATGTCCTACGGTCCGAAGGGAAATGAAGTGACAGAGGGTCTCAAACGAGTTTGAGTACAGGTAACTCAGTCATTACGGTAGGTTGGTAGAATAGGAGACAACGGGGAAAGAGGAGAACGGGAGTTAGAAACGGTCGCAAGACCACATCTTTTAGTCATTGAATCAAGTTACTACTTTAGTGTCTCCCGAGGTCCCTTCTCCACCGAAACTCGACTCCTACTTCCTACCCCTTCGTAGTGTCCATCTCTACTACCAATGTCGAAAATTCATGAGTGACACACAGTCCATAGTATGATCGGTGCGGTTACGTAGGAGAGTAAAACAAGAATATTACCGTATAATTCCTCTGTAATAGGGACAGGGGTAAATCTAATCCCTTTTGACTCCAAATCTCTCGAATTCATCGACTGGGTTCAGTGTGTCTGAGTTCCCCCTATGACCCTTACATCGTACGAATGGAACCTGTGACAGGATGTAGTCCACCTCTTTTCCCTTCCCGAAGGTTCTTGGGTAGGAACAGTAGAGAAAAGGATAAGACGGAAGTCACCTTAGTCCAGCCGTCGAACTTTAGTCGGTCCCACCCTCTTAGACATGGTGTCTTTAACCGTTTACGATGTTTAGTCCCGAAAAATTAAACTAAAGAAGGTCTCTCAACCAACTGGTCGTGTAGTGAACGTATTCTTCACTGTACTCTCTTTGTTCTTTGTTCGACTTTGTCTCCCAAGATTCCCTTTTCTGTTGTGACCCGGTTCGTTTCTTCGAACCTGAAATCGGATTTCCGTGACCTCTCGGTGTCTTTAAACAACTCGTTCCCTCCCTACACCAGTCTAAACACGAAATCTTTCTAGTGAGACATCTACCTGCCTCGCCCACCCGAGGACTCTGTCATCCGACCAATCCTCTGTAAAGGCAAAGGATTCCGTAGTCCCGAGGATATTGAGGAGAGGGACTGGGCTGTCCAACGGTCAAGTCTCCTCTTCGGGTTTGTAGTACACTTTAGGTGTTCCAGGAATCTGTGGAGGGAAACTGACAGACCTCGTTCACGGACGGAAACTTCGAGATTGAGAACCTCTCACTCGCGTCCACCTCACGGACTCGGCGTGTGTCAGCAATAATGTCAGGAGAGGTCGGGAGGGAGTGTGAAAGGGAAGAGAAATACGGTGACTGGGTAGTGTTATTGGTTCCGGACAATCCCGTCCGGCGGGACACAGGTAGGAACATTCAGGATCTTGTGCCACTGTTGAGATTCCTACCCACCTACTTACCTATATACCTACCTATTACTTACCTACTTTTTCCCTTTTACTGTTCAGAGGACCCTGC
Organism: Capra ibex; assembly: GCA_006410555.1. Taxonomy (NCBI): domain Eukaryota; kingdom Metazoa; phylum Chordata; class Mammalia; order Artiodactyla; family Bovidae; genus Capra; species Capra ibex. The sequence continues at coordinate 7,433,912 of SJYO01033645.1, forward strand.
CTGGTCTCTCCACGGATCCTTCCGGAACTCCCGTGTCTCCTCGGACGCTCGGAATTGTTTCGGTCGTCTACTTACCGGTGCTCTCCTACCCTCTTTGTTTTACACTGTGCTCTCTGACTACTTGCGTCGGGAGGTCTCCTGGCTCTCCTCACCCAATTGCTCGGAAACAGAGAACAGAGTAGTCGAACATTTGGGCGTTTGGGTGAACCAAAGGACAGAGCTCCGACCACTTTGTGACCCTCTCCTTACAGGGATAGTATGAACCCCCCCCCCCACCGACGAAAAGACCACCCGTGTGTCTAACCGTGACCCCGCACGGACTGCGCCGAACCAATTGGTGTCCCCACAGATGGGAAACCCCGGCAGAGAGGGTAAGTACGTGGGGGAGGGTGTTGCGTGTGTTTATCCCTTACCCTCCTCCAAAGGGAGCCGAGAACCCGATTGTCCCGTTTGAGAGGACTTAACCCTCATGAATCGTTTAAGGAGGAGAAGAGACCCTGAGTCAGAGGGTCTACACTTTACCTCTCTCATGGAATGACGGGTGGTGGGAGGGGGCGTCTCTTGTCAAGACTAGTTGACCCTCTTCTCTACCCTGTCGCGGCACGTTTGACCTGGGATAGTAGTGCGTTAACACACGTGGATGAGTCAGCGCAGACTAAGAAACGTTGGGGGTGTCTGACCGGGTGGCCCGAGGAGACAGGTACCCTGAAACGTCCGTTCTTATGACGTCACCCAACGGTAAGGGAAGTGGTCCCCTAGAACGGACTGGGTACCTAGTTTGGGTGTGGAGAAGTCCGAACACGTAATCGTCCGTCTAAGAAATGGTAATCGTGGTAGACCCTTCAGGTAGTAGTGTCTCTTATGTTAGATTTCAGGGAGTCACCGATCTTCCGAGACGGTTGGAGAGGGAAGAGAAAGGGGTGGTGAGGAGTGAGACAAGGTCTGTGTGACGGAGGAACGGACCCGTAGACACGAGTAGGAGAACCACACCCTGTCTTGGACACTGAACAAAAATTGGGTGTCTTACACCGTTTGTGTCTCCCTACAATGAAGGTACCGATGCAAAGAAATATTTTCTGAGGTAGAATCGTCTGATGTCTTTCTCTACGGGCACGTCGGAAACTGCTTCGTGTGACGGCACAAGAATACGTTCCCAGTGTTTCTTCCTCGACACCCACCGAGGAACTTTTACGGTCGTCGGTGGTCGACTGTCCACATTTCTTCTGTCCGTGAAGTCATGATGTTGTTGTTCCTCTAGTCAAGACGATGGTAGGGCTCCCGCACGCGTTCATCTAGTCAGGGGTCAGTTCGAAGACTACTCTGAAGTCGGGTCGTTGTGGACCTAATTTCGGTTTCGTCTCCTCAATCGATTTGACACGGACCTGAGGACTGGGTGTCTTTTGTACTCTACTATTTACTCACACAGTCACACACACGCAAAATTCGATGATTCACACATCAGTTAACGAAAAGTACTTATCTTTTGGTTATCTTAAGATAAAATTCTCTAGAGATTCCTTCCGTTGGGGTACGTGACGGGAAAGTAGGAGTATGAAGGTACTGTAAAGTAAGACATGAGTGAAAGTACTCTCAGTAAGATGGTGTCCCGTTCTATGGTAACCTAAAAGTGGATATTGCTACAGTTTTTATTTCTTAAGTCTGCAATCTGGACCATCTGAAATTCTCTTCCTCTCTCTCTACAGGTCTATTTGTTGAATTTTATATAGGATATATATTCTCGGGGTACCGAGTCTTAAGTGGGTGTTACATCCTCTGGTCCTAAACTAAGGATCCAGTCTTCTAGGGGACCTCTTCCCTTACCGTCGGGTGAGGTCGTAGGAACGTACCTTTTAGGGTACAAGTCTCCTCGGACCACCCGATATCAGGTACCCCAACCTTTCTCAGTCTGTGTTGACTCGTTGATTATGTGTGTGTGTGTGTGTGTGTGTGTGTATGTGTGTGTAGATCATATATTCCCTTTCATGGAATCACAGAAGAACCTTTCAAAAAAAGAGGTACTATTTTCGGTCCAATCGTTCTCCTTTCTAAGAACGTAGGAACGAAGACCTACCTCAGTATTACGTTTTCGGTGATATCGGTAGAACGGCGGTATTCCGTTGTTCGAGTTTCTTTTTACAGGTCATGTCATTATGGTCCTCTTACTATTTTTAGACCAGAAACTACTATAACAAATCGACAATGTGGTTTGAATCTGTAAAGGTGAAGGTCTAAAAAAGGGAATACCCTCTCTTAAGTTACAGAAACAACAACTTCAAGGACCATCCACACGTTAGATAATGAGGGTCCACTTTCGCGAGGATTGTCTCTGTGTCTCAGTATACGTTCGGGGCCCCAGCGTGTCTCAGTCTGTGCTGACTGGCTGAATCGTCGTCGTCGTCGTCGTACTTCCCGTCCCCTTACAAACCCTTTGAAGACGATCTTAGTTTACCTTATCTCCTCCTCTCCAGAGGTCTTCATTTCACTCAGTGGTCGTTTTCCTCTTTACTTTTGTACGACTCGGTTGTTCAGTCCTCGATAGGGAGAGGGTGGGACGGTAGACGGGTAGGGGCAAGTGGAGGGAGTTTTCCCAAAGAACCCCATGTACGACGAATGTCTCCCAAACCCTTTTTCTCGTTCGGAGGTAAAGGTCCAACACTGGACCCTTCCTCTACCCCAGGGAGGTCGACCGGGGAACGAGAAATAGGGGTTGGGAACCCCCGAAGACACCACCACCGGTCCTGGAAGGGACACCCTCCGTGGGCGTCATAGAGTGTCCCGAGTGGACCTGTCGTCACCGACCCTTTCGCCCTCTATGCTCCGAATTCAGAACTGAAACGGTAAACGATCCACACTAGAGCCTGTTTGTCGTCCTGAGTCAAAAAGACGGATATTTTACCCCGACGGGGTATTTCTTGTTCGTTTCTCCATCGCCCAATTCGTTGTCCTGAATGAGTCTCCCGATAACACTCCCGATTTCTCTTATAAACATTCCGTGATCGACCCTGACCGGAGCAGTATAGGACCTTCCGTCACGACAATAGTGAGTCAAGGGTCTCGGACAGACCAAGACGGGCAGCTGCTCGGACTCTAAAGGTCCCTTCTGGCCCCGAGTCCCGGTGGGGGCCCGCGCGAAAATGCGGTCTCGGCTGCCCGAGGGAGGCGGTAGAACCTAATCGCCGCGCCGACGACGGGGCCAACTACAGAGTCGCGTACCTAAACAAAAAGGTCGACACTCTCGACGAGACAAATTAGCGAGGGTAGGTCGAGGGGAGGCACTAACTTGAACTCTCTCATACAAACGAATTGTGGGTGTTACAAGGACGTGGGCATTGTGTCTGTCTCGCGTTCCGGACGAGACTCCCGGGAGCGCGGGAAGACTTTAACTCGACCTGTCAGTGTTAAAGCCAAATGGGTTTTCTTGGCGTCAGAAGAGAGAGGGGCTGGGTTGCGGAAGACTCCGGAGCGTAGAGACGTGACGGAGGGCCCGGGAGTGGGGTCCGCCGAGAGACCGCACACGACCGCAAACGGAGAGTCGATGACAGAACCCCTCTTTTCTTGGCGGTAATGTCCTCCGAAACCGAGTTGGGGGGTGCCCGACGGACCTGTCGGAGGTGCGGATGGACGAAGTCTGAGGCAAGAAGACCGAGAAGGAGACATAAGAAAAAGAAGAAGAGAATAAGACGGAGGCAAAGAGATAAACGGAGAGAGAGGCAAAAGGAGAGGGAGAGAGAAACAGAGAGAGGGTCAGTGAGAGAAAGGGAGTGAGAGACATTTCAGTACACAGAGACAGAAAGAGAAATGTAGAGACAGCCATAGAGAGGGGATAGAGATAGCGGGAGGAAAAGAGAGAGGTTCAATTCCGGGTGTGAGAGACCGAATGCGTACTCCAGGGTAGGAGAAGACCCCCCGACGTCAGGTACTGAAAAATCCTCCGGAAGGGGTTCTCGGTATAGGTTGTTTAATATTTCATTCCTGATCTTGAGTAGGAGTTCTGTGTCGAAATAGTGGTACCTAGGAGTGGACGATACCTCTGTGTGGAGGACTTATTGAGGGGACCCTGGACTCTCAGTAGGACGACTTTGTGACTACGACCATTGGAGACATACCAGGTAGGACGGTATTGGTCTGTTTTTACTGTAGTTTCAAGTATACAGAGTAGGACTCTTGGTCTATGTGCAGAAAGGTAAACCGTCTACTCTTATTTTGTCTTCAGGTCTCTCCACTCGGAAGCACTGAATCCAGTGTGTCTACTCACTACAGTCGACACATTGACCTCTTCCCTGTCCCGTGACCCCAGACAAAGGAGTAGACATTTTGTTCCTGACGACAACACTTCAACTTTGTTACGGGGACGGGTCGTGTCTGGACCGTGTGGTACTCGAGAATCACTCTTACTTGTTACAATTAGTGACACTAACGATAATATAGAGAGTCCCTCCCACGTTGTGTTCCAAGACCGAGAAAGAGTTCGTCCGCAAAACGTTTGGTCTCGGGGAGGAAGTGGACTAGACCGTCTCTTGAGAAGACGTCCAGGAGTGGTGACGGAGGACGGAAGTCAAGTGTGGGGGTCTGTGGAGAGTCTCGAGGGGGTGGGCTGGGGTGGTCCCACCGGTGAGGAGACCTGGTCTCCGGTCAAGTTTCCCAAAGGGGTAGGAAGGACGGTACCTGTGTTATCGGGTAAGGGGGACCTGGGGCTCGGCCGTCTTCTTTCGGGTCCGTCCTCTAGTTTGCACCCGACTTACCTTCTGTCTCCTCTGTCTTACTCCCCGCTCTACCCCGTCTTTCTTATTACTGAAGGTAGGTTCAGAGAAGGGTATTCGGGTGTCGAGAAACTTCGGGCGAAAGGAATTAATTTACGTGATAATAATTACTGGGTTCACCTTCGAAAGACCCGTCCTGGTACGGACCGAGGGACTCCGAAGGCACCCCGGAGTGCGTACCCTTTCGTGAGACACCAGGTCTTCTACGGAGGTGTACGGTTTACGGTCGTCCGAACAGTTTCCCCAAACCCTCGTCCCGCCACTGACGTATCTGCGGGGGCCCGCGGCGACCAGAAACCTCGACGGAGAAAGCAGAGGGATCGTTCCGAGAGTCCGACTCCGACCCCAGTCCTCTCAGAGATGACGACGTCGGGTTAACTAAGTAAATAAGGTGTTTATAAAAAACTTGTGGACGAGACACGGACCGGGATATATCTCAACTTTCCCGTTAAGTCTGTGTTTAGAAACAGAAGCACCTGTGTTTAGTACTTCGGACGTCAGTCTTGTCTCCTCTGGTAAGTATTCTGTTCTCGGACCAACAACCATCCATCTCCCAGGGTGTAAGATCTGAAATAGACTGTACTAAATATTCGAGGTGTTGAAAAGGACCGGTGGAGGACAGTGTTACTGTCAGAGGGAGTGACTTGAGAGGGGACGACATCAGGTCTGAGTTCCAGTGACTCACGAACAGTCAACGACGTCGTCTGGGAACCGGTGTGAAGGAAGACGGGTGAGGGTAGGTGGGGGTTCCTCTCCCTAACAGTTGAGTGACAGAGAGACAGCAGAGACACCGGTCGACTGGTCCCGTTCACTGAGGGAGTCTCCCACTCTCTTACAGAAAAAACCTCTCTTTGGTCAAAAAACGTAAGATTAAGACCTTCCTCGAAACTCGGTCACGGATAAGTTACAGTAGTTAGTCTTCTACCTCCAGGATTCGGTGTCGGACGAACACTGTGGGATTTGGGTTTACACCCTTGAAAAGATTCCGAGTCTCCACAAGTCGGGGTTCCTCTATCCGTGTCACAGTGTGCACACACACACGAGTCAGCACAGACTGAGAAACTCTGGGGTACCTGATATCGGGTGACCCGAGGAGACAGGTACCCTAAAGGGTCCGTTCTCATGACCTCACGTAACGGTAAAGGAGGAGGTCTTGTCGAAGGACCGGGTCCCTAGTTTGGGTCCAGAGAACGTAGAGGACGTAACCGTCCGCCTAAGAAATCTCGGTGGTCCCTTCGGAGATTTAGTATAATTTTCGTAACTCACACACACCTATCCTCTCTTCTAACCTCTTTTTCTGGTCTCGGAAGTAGTCTAAGAGGATTTTTCTCGGACTGGGGTCTATCTACTTCGTGTGTTTTGACCCACTAGAGGTGCACAGGAAGGATACACGGAAGACCCCAAGACTTAGATCCTTAACAAAGCAAGGGAGTAAGCACGTTAGGGAAAAGTTCAAGAATGTAACACAGTCTGTGTCTCCTCGGGAAGACCAAGGGTGTAAGGGTCCTACCGGAATTCTCACCTTTTTCTTCCACCTATCACTGGGGCGTATGTGAAGAAGACCACGTCTCGGAAGGGTCACCGGGTGTCGTCTAAGGTAGGGTGCAGTTAGTAAAAAGACCTGGACGGGGATTGCACAGGGAGGTCTCTTTAGAAGGTACGGGGAGCGGTCACGTCCCGATGGACCGAAGGAGGAGTTTCAACATAAAAGACTTGGTACTCGACGTCCTACCTCCCTCTTCTCGACCGCGGACAGGGTCGGGTTGGACGGATCAGTGTTCCCTGAAAACCTTTATTAATCATTGTCCGGTCTCTGGGGAGGGGTCGAGTAAGTAGGGAACCTCCATCCCGACCCGCTCCCCAACCCCCCACCCCGCCCTACCACCGACGTCTTGTTTCCCTACTTTACTCTTCCCTCTCTGACTCTCGTTCCTCCGAGGTACAGAACCACCTCGGATTTACCCGAGGTGCGACACCAGTTCCCACTTACGGTCGGACGATGTCGGTCGCTGCCACTCTCGGTTGTCGACGGCCGGTTGAAAGGCACTGTAGTTTCCGGTCGGGTCCCCGCCCCTCTTTCGAGACGTGCGGGGAAGGGAGGACAAATGACCCCTAAGGACCCGGTATCACCCTACCCTCGCACAGGGGTCCTTTTTGACGACCCTAGCACTTCACGTCGGTGACCGATGAGAGTCTACCTTTGTCAGGTTTGGAGGTTGTTGTCTCTTTACGGAATAATACGGGTATGTGTGTCACCTCAGGATGTGTCATTAAGTTTTACTACAGATCCTAGCGAAAAATCTCTTCAACCCCAGATCCGATTCACGCTCTTCTTATCGCGTGTCCTACCACCTGTTGCACACTAGCGGAAATCTGTGTAAACGGATATTAAATATAAGACAAACGTACCTTTAATCTGATTTTTAGAAGTTCCTGTGGCTGCTCCGGGGTGTCTGACCCTGGGTCGACGGGGAGGTCGGGGTGGAGACAGGAGACGAGTCGACCCAAGTGGGTGTCTTCGACGACAGTCGTAGAGTTGTGTGGGTTTGGAGGAAGATTGATTCGTTCAGGGGGTTTCAAGACGGAGAGAGGGGAGGGAGGTGGGGGTGGGACGTAGAAAAGGTAACAGAAAGTCTAGACCGACTCTACATTGAAAAAGTCTACCGAGTCTCGTGGGACAAGAAATACTCCGAGTACCGTAGTGTACTAGTATTTGAGTAATCGTACAATAAAGCATCGGGAGGTGCGAATGGGGTTTCTCCGACATTCAAGGGGGTCCTGTCCGTTGTGAGAACGAAACAAGTGACGACATACGGATCGAGATGTCTGCCACGAACCGCGTATCGCTTACGAGTTTCGTCACAAATAACTTACTTACTTACTCAAACTGTATTGTCACCGATTGTAAATAAGTCATTAATGGTACCCGGTCACGAAATATATGTATCCCCTACTTTAGGAATCTTGGTAAGATTCTCCGTCCGTGATACCCACCGATTACGAGGTAAAACGTCTAACCTTTTGTCTCCTCAATTTCTTAAACGGTTTCAGTGCGTCGATCGTTCCGAAGGGTCCCCCGCATCAACCCTTCTTAGACAGACGGTTACGTTCTCTGTGTTCTCTATACCCAAACTAGGGACCCAGTCCTTCTACGGGATCTCACCCTTTACCATTGGGTGTAGTCATAAGAACGGACTTCTTAAGGTTCCTGTTTCCTTGGACCACCCGATGTCAGGATCCCCAGTGTTTCTCAGTCTGTGCTGACTCTCTGATTCGTATGTGTGTTCGTCGATCGTTCTCCGTCTCAGTCTTAAACTTAGTCCCGACAGTCACACGTTTTGGGTATAAGAATTAGTGAGTATTAGTGAGTTAAAGGGTCCGAGAGGATTCACTTGTACCCTCCTTTTTCTTTCTGTCCTTTCTTTATACCGTCGACCTTGACGGTTGATAGAATGACCTTGGTCGCTCTGGTAACCCACTACCTATTCAGTTCCTAAATCAACAAAAGAAAAGATGTTAACATACGTAAACTAAATGTTGTCTTTCTTGGTTGTCATGTTATCATACCAAGAATTAAAATAAATAAATGTAAAATAAAAATAATAAAACCCGAGACGACCCAGAAACTGCGATGAGTCCGAAGAGAGAGCGACGTCTTTCGACCTCGACGAGAGACCAACGCTAGTAGTCGGAGAGTCACGTCAACCGAAGAGGACAACGTCTCGTGCCCGAGGTCCCACACACCCGAAATCATCGACGTCGTGCACCCGAGTCATCGACACCGAGGGTCCGAGACCGTGTGTTTGAATTCTCAACACCGGGACAACAGGTTCTGTACTCCCTAGAAGGACCTAGTCCCTAGCTTGGGTACAGAGGACGTGACCGTCCGTTTAGAAAATGGTAACTCGGTGGTCCCTTCGGGGTCATTAAAAAGATTATTTTCTAGTCGTTCTTAGGGACTACCCTGGGACTTTTAAGAGGATCGTCGGGTCGTCGGGAGGTTAGTACTCTTCGGTAGGGGAGGTACCCCGACGGGTCCTCTGGTGGGTGGTAGTCACTTCAAGGGTGATCTTCACCTTCTAGGGACTTGACAGACACACCGGACGTGTGCGAGTGAGAGTTCGAGAACGTACAGAGTTTGACTCTCTTTTCTTCGGTCGTTCCTCTACACACAAAGAGAGGGAGTGGAGAAGACAGATTGGGTGGGTCGAGGAGGAGGTCGGAACTTAGGACGGAGATCCCGGGGGGTCTGAACCCCGTTCGTCGTGTCGGGTGGGGTTTCTAGAACGTGTACTAAGGTAAAACGAAATACGTAGGGTTTACCAGACAGGAAACGACCGTCCCAAACGTCGTTTAATAACGACCACTTTTGTCCTCCGACCCCAAACCTTTGGTCTACTTCAAAAATGAAAATGACCGACACCCCGGTCCCACTAAGGGTTATCCTTCGTAGGACATGTCTGTTCAAGGTAGGTGAGTAAGTAAGTAAATTGTCTGTGTACAACTTGTAGATGACCCAGGGTCCGTGACACGGGTCGACCACTCGTACCTACCCCTTCTCACTACACTAGTGTCGGGAACACCTCGACTGTGACACCAGTCTCTCTTTTGTGATCTACGATCTACGTCATTCCCCTACTCCCCTCCGACCTATCCACATCATGCTTCGGGAGGTACCTCAGACTTCTCGTTCTTCTCTCCCCCCGACTTTCCTCCCCGTATAGTTGTCCCTCTGTCGATACGGGTTCCAGGACTCCCCCTTACTGTGACCACATAAGTTTCTTGACTCTCGTCAGTTCGGATGAAGTCAAGTCAAGTCAGCGAGTCAGTACAGACTGAGAAACGCTGGGGTACTTAGCGTCGTGTGGTCCGGAGGGACAGGTAGTGGTTGAGGGCCTCAAGTGAGTCTGAGTGTAGGTAGTTCAGTCACTACGGTAGGTCGGTAGAGTAGGAGTTCGGATGAATCTGGGTACGTTAACCACTTGTAATTACTCAGACTGGTGTAGTTTATTCCTTCCCGAGTATTTGGTACTATCTGAATATCTGACTATGTGAGTTAGATCTTTCGAAACCGTAATAAGGATTTCGATTTGTAAATTTGGATACTAAGTCTTATAAATTAAGGACCATATGTGGGTTTTGAGAACGTTGAGGACATATCGTTCTGTGTACATGTTCACCAAAGTCTCATTGTGAGCAGTACTCTCGTTTTGGAGTCTTCGTTGAGTTTCCGAGTTGATATCTACTTAGTTGTACCACTTTAACGTCTCCCCTTATAATATACCAACAGTTTTATTCACTTGGTCTCTCCACGGTAGTGTCTAGTCTCGGGTTCCTCTGTACTGTTGCTTTACGTCACACCGTAGGATCTAATCGACGATCTTGTCCTTATTTTTTTCTGCAATCTCTCTTCTAATCACTCTAGGTCTATTTCAGACATCAAAGCAATGATGTCTAACGTGGTCACGAGTGAAGAATCAGGACCAGATACAAGACATCAATACATTCTGCAATGATAGGTCCCTTCGACCCACTTCCCGTCTACCTTGAAGACATGTGAAACAGTCAAGCTACATTCGGATTTTAATAAAGTTTTATTTTTCAATCTTGCCCCTGCAGGAACCACCTGATCCCCAACTCTTAGGAGGAAGGTAACGTCCTCTACTCTCAAGCTAGAGACCACTCCCCTTGATTCTAGGGTGCACGACACCCCGTTGATTCGGGTACCAGGTGTCGATGACTCGGACCCACGGCGTCTACCTCCCTTCCCTCGGTGTCCCTGCTAGGACGTACGGCGTTGATTCTGGGTTGTGTCGGTTTTAATTTATTTATAAAAAAAGTTTCAATTTTGATTTTAAAATCTTTGATTCACTTTGTCCCGTTGTGTGTCGTTATACCTATTTAGGACTTCACTTCACTTCGCGAGTCAGTACAGATTGAGAAACACTGGGGTATCTGACATATCAGGTACCTTAAGAGGTCCGGTCTTACGACCTCACCCGTCGGAAAGGGAAGAGGTCCCCTAGAAGGGTTTGGTCCCTAGTTTGGGTCCGGAGGGTACGACGTCCATCGAAGAAGTGGTCGACTCGGGGGCCCTTCGGGACTATTATCTTATAACGGTACTAGACTTACAAACACAGGGGACGTGGTTTTAAGCATACAACTTTTAGATTCCGGGTTCCACTATCGAAGTTTTCCACTCCGGAAACCTTCCGTTGGACTTTACCTTAATCACGGAAATAATTTTTTTTTTTTTTTTTTCGATCGAGTGGGGGAGGGGGTTCACGCCTGTGTCGTTTTTCAGTCGTCAGACGTTGGTCCTTTTCCCAAAAGTGGTCTTGGTTTAGCAGGATGTGAACTATAGTCGGAACTTCCAGTATTCCTTCCCCAGGGAATCCCGGAGGGGATGGGACGAACCAAAGACGTAGATAGGAAACGATCCAGGGAGTTCACTACTCTTCCGTCGGTGGACCTCATGTCGCAGTCCCGTGTGGACACAGTCACTGTCGTAAAAGAGTCTACGAGACACCTCTGCGGGGAGGTACCGAGGAAGACTCAAACCTCTACCCCGCAAGTGAGCCCCGGGGTGAAAAGACGTCAAGTAGTACTAGGGGTCGTCGGATTGTCAAGGGTCCGTTCCGACCCACCCGGTCGACCCACACTCTTCCCCAGGAACTCCACAACGGCACCGGAGACCGGTCCGGATCTGTCGTGTCCTACTGTCGACGAAGACCCCTCTGGCCTCGGGACAGAGGGACCTACGGGGGACGGACGGACGCCCACCATTTACGAACACGTTGAACCGTTCCACCGGGGTCTGTCACTCCAAGGGTACCACCCTAGACTACGGACCTTGTGTACTTGAGGGTGGTTCTTTCACTCGAAGGGTCTTTGTACCGGTTCTCGTCCTCCGACCCCTCCCCGATTCGGGATAGGTCCCTCGTGTGGGACAAGAACCGACAAGGACCTTGTCGTCGTACCACCCCTCCCCCGAAGGTCTGTCAGTCTCAGTGTCGGGGGTAGGGGTGACGTAACGTTCCCTAAAGTTTCGGTTCTGGGTCCTACCCCATGTCCCTCCCCCTGGGTGTCGGAAGGTAGTCCTACCGGAGTAGTCGCCAAAACACAACAACCTTTCGAGACGTAACCTCCGGGTCCTAACGTCGTTGTACCCCGAAATTAGGTCCGACCCGTGTCCTTAAACACCGGTCTTCGGGGTTTTCCCCTTATTAATTATAGAGGTTTTGAGCAGGAAGACAGTCCGAGGTAAAGGGGAATACGGGGGCGGGGAGGGGTTTCTTCCAGAGTATACTAAGACAGACGTGGTGTTTTCGAGTACAAGGTCTTCCAAATGTCTCTACAAAGAGTGGCAAAGTCGGACAGAGAGAGTCGGAGAAGAAAGTGAGTGTCTTAGTGTTCGAGAGACAGAGTACAACTCCCGTTCGTCTTACGTTTAAACGAGTAGGTTGTTTTAGATCTTTGGTACCTCGAACCACACCGGAAGTCGGACAGTCGGGATCTACCAGAACGAAGGGTGTCTTTAGTGACGGGATCTGGACATAGGAGTCGATATTGACTCCCCAACCCCGATTCGGTAACGAAAAGTCCTAAAAACTCGGTCCCTACTGAAATGGTCACTTCGACCGGGCTCCTGTCAACTTGGTTACCCGGTGTGGACATGGTGGTGGAGGACGTTTACGAAAGAGGACCCGGAGTCCGGTGGTGGGAGTAGGTCCAAAGTGGATTGAAATTAAGTACGGGTAAGATCCAGAGGAAACGGTAAAAAGAAATAGGATTTATTAAGGACGAGACGTCAGACCAAGGAGATTCGAAGAGTTTCGGCGGGTCGACTAGAAGGGTTTTGACATATGGATTAGTACTTGGAGTGGACGATGACACCAGACTTAGTACCAAGGGGTTTAAGTATATCCTTCGGAATTGGAGGTTTCACTACAAAAAACTTCTATCTCGTAAATCCTCCAAATCTACTTCAGTACCCCCACCCCGGGAGTATGACCTTAATCACGGGAACATCCTTCTTTGTTGTCTCTCAAAGGGAAGGGAGAGAGACAGAGAGACAGAGAGAGACGAAAGAGACAGAGAGAGACAGTATCTTCGTGTGTCTTTCTTCCACCGGTAGACGTTTGGTCCTTCTCTCTGAAGTGGTCTTTAATTTAGACAGTCGTGGACTAGAACCTGAAGGGTCGGGGATCTTACCATTTTTTTATTTATTTATTTATTTATTTATTCAGATAACAAATTCGGTGAGTCACGTACCATAAAACAATATTATCGGGTTCGATTCTGTACCTGACTTTTTAGGAGGTACCGTTGACGGACTAGAGGGTCTGAAGGCGAGGGGTAAGAGAGGGAGTGTGAGAACCGAAGTCGAGACGACCTATACATATGTGAGGTCAGTTTGTGAGGTCATGGTGTGGGGTCCACTTTCCACGAAGATTTTCACTAGTCTGTCGACAGGGGACCTGAGTAGGAACACCTTGGGAGAGGGGAACTCTCACCTGACCTGGGTTCCTGAGGTAGGATCAGTGAAGACTGATCGTTTCAATACCCTGAACGGTCCCCCACGTCGTTATTTCTTAGACGGACGGTTACGTTCTCTACGTTAAAACTAGGGACCCGACCCTTCTATGGGACTTCGTCCCTTACCGTCGGACGAGGTCGTAAGAACGGAACTTTTGAGTCACCTGTTTCCTCGGACTGCCCGATGTCATGTACTCCAACGTTTCTCAACGTGTGTTGACTCACTGACTCGCGTGTGTGTGTCGTTCCCATGACCGACGGTGGCTCTGACCCAGTACTTTCTGACACCGAAGACAGGACGAGAGAGTAGACGAGTGAGACTATTTCGGTGGAAGGTACAACACTTGAGAGACACCTCTTCGGATGCACCGTCCCTTGATTTAACCCGACTGGTGAACCCTCCTTACCTCCGGGAGTACAGTTGTTGGTTCCTCCTTGATTTAAATCGTTTTTAAGGCAACCAACTCGAACCTTCGTCTAGGTGAGGGTTAGTTCGGAATTCTATTGATAACAGGGTCGACTCTGGAACTGATTTGCATTCTCTGGACCTCGGTCTTCTGGGTCGGTTTGGTACAGGTCTAAGACTGGGAGTCTGAGACACTCTATCATTTACAAAATTCGGTGATCGAATCTCTCAATAAACAATACGTCGTTATCGATTGATTATGTGGTCCGAAATGTGTGTGAAAGGAGAGACAGGTCCTGTGTGGTAACTGGGAGATCTGTCTACGAAGGAGTTGTCCTATCGAATCCGAGGAGACCGGTAGTCTCTGGTGGACTTGGAGTGAAAAGTCAGGGGAAAAGGGGATTTACGAGTGGGATGAACTGACATAACATCACGACCTCTTCTGAGAACTCTCAGGGAACTTCCCGTTCCTCTAGTTTGGTCAGTTAAGATTCGCTTTATTTGGGACTGATAAGTAACCTTCCTGACTACGGCTTCGACTTCGAGGTTTTGAAACCGGTGGTCTAAGTTTCTCGGTTGAGTAACCTTTGTTGGGACTACGACCCTTTCCAACGTTGGTTTTTCTCTTCCCCCGTCGTCTCCTACTTCACCAATCTATCGTAGTGTCTGAGTTTCCTGTACTTGACCTCGTCTGAGACCCTCTCTCACCTCCTGTCTCTTCGGACCGTACGACGTCAGGTACCCCAGAGTTTCTCAGTCTGTGTTGAATCGCTGCCTTGTTGTGTCTTTTGATTCTTTTACTTGTGTCTTCCTTAAATTATGAAAAGTTTAGTGACATCTTTTTTACGTTTTAATACGTTCTTTCTCTTGTTACGATAATAAAGTGTAGAAAGGTACTTGTTATAAATGTATCAGTACTACTACTTCTCGACCTATTACTTAAAATGATTTTTAACCCTATTTAACAAGTCCCTCCTACCTCCCTTTCCTGTTGGGGAACACACGTATTTTGGTAATACTCACACATTTTCAATTTGGGAGTCATCTCTCTCGTGTTAAGACTTATTTAGTCTTTTTGGTTCCTGAAGACTATGTTTCTATAATAAATCTTTATGTCTCCATTTATATCCATCGTCGGTTTTCTTGATTTTTATGATGAAGACTCTTCGTCTTTCTTCCCCCTTATCCTCGGACGACAAAAATTACATTGTTAATAAACTTATATTTAAAGATTTCAATACGTGTATATGATGAAATTTTTTTTATCCGTAATGAAGAGTTTCTTTCATTTATTCTTTCTTTCTTAAAGGATAATAGTTTGTGGTATTTCTTTTTATCGTCCATTACTCTCACTGATCATGAGAACGGACCGTTTAGGGTACCTGTCTCCTCGGACCATCCGACGTCAGGTACCCCAGAGTTTCTCAGCCTGTGCTGACTCACTGAAGTAAAAGTTAAAAGTGAAAGTACGTAACCTCCTCCTTTACCGTTGGGTGAGGTCACAAGAACGGACCTCTTAGGATCCCTGTCCCTTCGGACCACCCGACGGTAGACACCCCAGTATGTCTCAGTCTGTGCTGACTTTACTGAATCGTCGTCGTCACTACCCCTACGAAGAATTCTACCCACCAGTGCCTTCCGGAAAACTCAGTCGGTGGATTCCCTCACCCCTTTCGTTTGATCTGGGTCACTTGTCGTGTTCGTTTCGGAACCTCCACTCCGGTTCGAACCTATAATCTTCCTGCCCTCGTGGTCACACACACGTGCTACCTCTCGTCTCTCTCACCGACCTAACTTGACCTCTGGGGGACGCCACAATAGTTCCCTCCAGACCTGATCTTTCCTTCGGGTCTCTTGTGTCCTCTCAACCGCTCCGGTGTATCCTTTGAGTTCTCCACCTCCAATTTTCAGTGCCCTGACCTTCTCTAGTCGGTCCGTTCCTCGTTTGGAGTTCAGTTGGAACAAAAGTTCTCAGGGAGTCCTGAAGGGACCTCCAGGTCACCAACTCGTAGACGGAACGTTACGTTCCCTGTACCCAAGGTGGGGACCAGCCCCTTGATTCTAGGGTGCACGACGTTTTGTTGGTTCGGGAACGTGAGACCTCGGGCACTCTGGGTTGGCCTCTCAGCGTACGGCATTGTCTCTGGGGCACACGACGTTGACTCTGGGCTATGTCGGTCTCCTCATCTATGTACCTCGGGGACCCCCCTCGGTCTTTCTTTTCTGCTCTTTAAGTCCGCGCTTAAGGGATAAACGGTGGATGTGTCTATTTATGGTCTCTCCTCGATTGTTGGTGAGTGCCTCGAGAGTGGACGGTAAGTGGTAACGTTTGGAGGAGATGAAAAACTTCGTTAAGGGGTAGCTGATAGTGGTGGAGTAAAGTGAGTGACTTGTTTCTCCGACCTTAGTCTTTACATTAATCTTTGTGCTAAGAAGGCGAGTAACAGGTCGGACGAGCTCCCGGAACTATCGAGGAAAGGAGTGGTGGGTGTCCGAGTCGGAGGGGACTGAGAGTAGGACTGGGTAGGGGACCGGAGAGTCAGAGGACACCAAAGTGACTAGAGACAAGATCCAAAAGAGAGAAGACACAAAAACTGCCTTATCTGTGAATCTGTGGTCGACGAAGAAGGAGGTTAAGGTCGGAGTCTTAAACCGGGTCCCGAGTTTAAACCTAAGGGACCTAGAGGGTGGGATAGGGGGGCTTTGAGGAACTGGGTACGGACTCAGGAGTTGGGACAGACTCGTGAGGGGTCCTCCGGTCCACTCGGTGCAACTGCCTCCCTTCATCCAAGTCTTGTCTTGTCTACGACGTTCGTCTTAAGTCGAGGAGGTGGAGGGGTACCTACCCCTTGGGGACAGAGGAAGGAGAAATGTAAATTTTAGTATACGACTAGGGTCCCCGGATAAGGTTCCCTGTTCCACCATAGTCGTTCGATCGGGGGTCAACGGAGTGTCATTATCGAGTTTTACGACAGAACTTACTTTTTTTATTCTTTTGGAACAAAAACAGGATACACATTTCTGACTCGTGGTTTGCTTAGACTATAATACTATATTTACTGACTACATAATCTCGAAAAACTATACAAAACACAAAATAAGAAATTTCGGGTCGGAACCCAGATGAAGGAGATCCTTCTGAGGGAATTGGTGGGGGTCGGGTGTCTTAGGAAAGAGACTTTTGTCGAGAGAACTCACTGTCCCACAGATGTGTTGAATGGGTCGGATTAAATAAGAGTACGTGTAGGTTTTTGTCTATTGTCTTTCATCCTATTTCCTTCAGAGTAAAAGAGTAGTCCCTTTTTTTTTTTTTTTTTTTGGAGAGTTTCCAGAAGACGAGAAATTATCACGGGGGTAAATTTTAGTCTTCCGAAACCAAGTTTGGGGTCGACGGCCAGGAGAGACAGAGGAGCGACTACCTCCCCTCTTCGAGACATGGGAAGTCCTCGAGAAGGATCCTTGGTGACAGATTGACGAAACATTTGACAGTTTACGACTTGTCTACAATTGAATGATTAATCGTAATTATGTTATAAGTCCAACAAGTCTTACAATTCATGAATTTATTTCTCGAACGTTGATGGAATCCCGACTATAAAGTAGTACCTCCGACAAGACCGGAGGGTGAGTAAGTGTGGTGGGTTCCTCCCACCGGCTCTTTCTCGCTTCTCAACCCCTTTGGTTCCGGGGGGTCTCTCATGTAACCGGAACTGGTACCCGCCTCGACCCTCTGTATGGGTCTGTAGGACTGAGACGTGTTCCGCCTCCCGGTCGTCCCTTTCCCGACGAGACTACACCGAACCCCATAACAAGTCAGGTCCCAAAAAACCAACAAACCACAAAGTACAGAAGTATCGACAAGAAGAGAAAGATTAGGGTTATTGTCTCCGTTTTCCTTCGGATCCGTTACCCCTCTTTAATGAACCTTTGTCCCTCGAGATTTTTAGGTACAGACCGTCCAGTGAGGCTGGAGAGGGACCACCTCCTCTGTCTCCACCACAACCCTAGCCTAGAACCGACCTTCGGAGGACACCTCCTCAGTTAGGAGAACGGGAGGGTCCTCTCCGACCCGACCCTCGACCTATAGAGGGGCCGAGTAGTCGGGTACTCAACAGTCCTACCTTCCGTGGGCACGGTCGAGCGTCTGGGTGTAAAGAGTTTTACCCAACAAGTCCTTCGTTAAGACGACCTAGAATTGTACACAACATACCTCCATTGTATGGTCTCAACTTTCGTAAACTCGTTCCGAGTGTCAGTTCTCAGAAGAAAAATTCATGTCCTGAAGAGTCCTGGAACCCGAAGGGACCACCGACTCTACCATTTCTTAGGCGGACGTCACGTCCTCTGGGACCCAACCCTTCTAAGGGATCCCTTCCTTATCGATGGGTGAGGTCATAAGAACGGACCTCTTAAGTTACCTGTCTCCTCGGACCGCCCGATGTTAGGGACTCCAGCGTTTCTCAACCTGTTCTGACTCGTAGAAAGCGAGTGAATGGGAGTCCTGGAATTTAAGAGTGTAGATTATAATACTGACAGGTTCTTTCCCGGTACTCTCTACGATAACTAACTTTTTAATAAATTAAACTAAATGTACTAAACACACATATTCTAGCAGGTCCTCACGATGGCAAGATCCGCCTCGCTTCAACGGTGTTAGCACAGCAAATATAGAGATTTTAATGAGATTTAGGGGAATGCTCAAACGTGAGGTACCCTCTTCCTTTCTTCTGCTCTTTCCTTCTTCAGTTCCGTCCCCACTTTCTCTCTCCCTTCGACTCAAAACGGATCAGACCAAGTGTTGAGGGAGATTAAGTTGGTGAAATTGTTAGAGAAAGTAGTCCGTAAGACAAGTGACTGTGAAGTTAAGGAGGGGTCGAGAGGGATTGCGGAGGAGTCTATCGCTGACCTATAAAACCCTTCCCCGAACACATTAGAGGACCGTGTGTCCCCGTACCCGTCACCTACACCTCGGTCCGGGAAACCCACACCCGATCGACTACTGGTGGTTCAAGGGTAGGAAGACCGTCGACGACGACCGGAGACCTCGGTAACCGGAACATCAGTTTCGTACTGAATTGTGAGAGCAACCTAGTTGAGTATTAAATAATTGTATTTATGAAGAAACCATAAACCACAAATACAGGAGGCGTAATTAAAGGAGTTTTAACGTCTAAACTACACACAAAATAAAAGAAGGTCCTGGGAAAATTTAGTTAAAGTGTTAATAGAATTCAAGTCGGAACACTTAGCATTCAAGTGGGTTTAGTGATCGCTAAACAGGGAGTAGTGATCGTTAAACAGGGGGTGGGAGTCTGTTCATGGTCAGACCTGGGCAGAACCTCCGATCTTTGTGGTTAGTTAAACTACACCTGGAACGTCAAGAAAGGTACTCTGGACGCAGACGTGTACGTAAACGGGTTTTCTTGATGATTAGACTGGGGTATTGAGATACCACCGGCGAGGTCGAAGACGTCCCCCGAGGTCCCTCCTCTTGACGTAACGTGTCGAACGGTACTTGAATGAACTTTAGAAAGGGGTGGACCGGGAGGGGATCAGGGCGAAGGACCGTCCACAGTGTGGAGAAGGAGTTAAGGTGGGTGAGGGGGTTTTATTCGGAGCAAATAAAAATCTCAAAAACGTTAGAGAGTCGGGGTGTTGACGGGGGTCTTTCGAGAGGGACACGTCTCGTAGAACTAGGTCGAGAGGGCAGTGGACGGAGACAATGTGGGAGTGTACGTCCCCCTTGGGTCTCTCTCCCTGAGGACGAACCTCCTATCCTTTTCTTTCCTCCCACCGTTTTGAGCAAAACTAAAAGTTTAGGAACCCCTCTTACCTATGTACACACACTTATCGACTCAGGGTTACGACAAGTGGACTTTGATAGTGGCGTAACAATTAACCGGTGTGGGGTTGTGTTTTAATTGTCGATTTTTTCTCAGGAACAGTGGGTCCTCTGACTCCAGGTCTCCTCCGTTACTTCGTCGGGGTTCCAGTCGGTGTTTAACAACCGTTTCAACCCCGATCTTGGGACCAGCGGTCTAAGGTTCAGGTAAAAGGGGACACCTCCGTCACTCGAGTCAGGGTCCGAGCCGTCTCTCCTCTTGGGTCCGAAAGGAGAGGTCCTTTACTTTACTGGAGGAAAGAAAGGGGATGGGGTCGGGACGGACTCGGGGTGAGATTCGGGGGGTGGTATTCTTTGTCCTAAATGTTCGGTCGACGATATTAGGGAAATTTTACTCCAAACCCCTGATATCCCTGAGAAACCCGCAAAGTAAAAAAGTTTTGTTATAAGGACCGAGTTTTCGATTCTAAAGTGGGAAGAGTCCTCTCAATTCTGTTTCTACCCGGTCCCACCGGGTCCCGGGGTTCGAGGGAAGTCTCCACTTTCCTGTGGGGGACTCAAAGAGGGTCCCGACGACCCTGTCCCAAACATCCTTATCCACGATAACAAGTCACCGTTAGGTCTGTAACGAAAGACGGGATTTTTCGAGAGACAAGGTTCGAATTTTTACTTTGAAGTTTACGTGTCGGGTGTGTCTTAATGAAAATTCATAATGGTGACTATCGAGTAGGAAGGACTGTCAGTCAGAACTACCTTGTCCGCTCCGTACTCTGGGGGTTTTCTATCTTATACGACCTTTATGCTATCGTTACTCTACCCCTCTCTACCTCTCTCTCTTCTCCCCTACCTACTCCGACGGATTCTGTTTATGACACTTCACGAGTGAGGTTTCCCGAAGGGACCTCCGAGTCGTCATTTCTTAGATGGAGGGTTACGTTCTCTGGAATTGTTTCTGTCCAAGTCAGGGACCCACCCCCTCTAGAGAACCTTCTCTCGAGTCGTTGGGTGAGGTCATAAAAACGACCTCTTAGGGGACCTGTCTCCTCGGACCGTCCGACGGAAGATATCCCAGCGTGTCTCAGTCTGTGTTGACTTCGCTGAATCGTGCATGTATGCAAGGGAGGTTTCTTAACCTTCTGGGACTGAGAATGCCAAACACTGGACCCCGTTTATTGAAATTGGTACGTCATAAAGTCCCTGGTACGGAGACGGACGGTTCGGTAGGGTGATCTATCCATAATAATCATATTCCTCGTTGAGTCTCATTAGTTGAGTGGACCCAAACGGGTCCTGAACGGGCCAACGTCACGTTGGGTCCCGTCGGGGAATCAGAGTTTGGTTCCCCTCCTTGACTGACGGAATTCGTGTGGGTGAAGGTGAGTCCGGGACGGGAGGAAAGGGTCGACCGGACTACTCAGGAGTGTGTCGAGTGGTGGAGAAGTACCGACTAAGTCGTCCAAACCCGACTTCGAGTCCTGACACGTAAAAATAGTCCGAGAGACTGGTCCCTAAGTCAACCCCTTTGTGACTAAATTTCCTCGGAGATGCCCGAAGGGACCACCAGGTCACTTAATTCTTAGGTGGACCGTCACGTCACTTGTAGTCAAGGTAGGGACCAGGTCCTCTAGAGTATATGGTACTCCGTTGACTCGGGGACTTGGTGTTGCTGATACGAACGCAAGACCTTGGGTGCTCGACGTCGATGGTTTCGGGCGCACGGTCTCCCGGACACGAGGTTTTGTTATCTTCGGTGTCGTTCCCCTCCGGTGTGCGGTATTGACCTCTCGTCGGGGACGAGAGACGTTGATCTCTTTCGGGAACTCCTCGTCACTCCTGGGCACGTCGGTTTTTATTTATCTATAAAAAATTTTTTTATTTTCTTTCCTCGAAAATCGTTTTGTGACTTATTTACGATGGGTGTCCCCTCCACACCCCCACTGACGACCGGTCGACAGTAGGAGAGTCTCCACCTTCCGACTCGGAATCTTTGGGAGAGAGGGGAGGGGGGTGCCGGATTAATATGGGGTCTTACGTCGTCGACCCCCAGACTACCGGTTCTTCGACACTGCATCAGGTATACTCTATGGTTCACCACCCTGAAACGTCGTAGTGACAGTGAAGATTGAAGGACGATTATACATGGTCCACCCCGACCCCCGCGCCTCATCGAAGTGAGACGGACGAATCAAGTCCCGAGTGCGTAGGGAGGGTCCCCGCTAACTAATCCGTGACCTCGACCATCTCCCGTGAAACAGGAGCCCAGGAGTCGGGGTAGACTCCTCTCAGGGACGTGGGTTCTGAGTACCAGACGGAGGGAAAATAGATGTTCCGTAGGAAACCGGACGGGGTACTCGTGACTACGGTTGGGGGTCTTCGTGACCCCGGTTTACTGGTGCAGACAAGGGGTCGGGTGGGTGAGCGCGGGGGGTGGGGAAACTTCTCCGGAGTGACCTTTCCGGGTACCTCCACTCGTCAACGCTCCTCCTCCCATGTGCGTGTAGACACAGGGACACCCTCTCTACACACAACCAACGAGGTAGACACACAGGTCCACACACTCGTGTGCACACACACGCCCGTGGAATACACACCCCGGTAGGTACAGACGACCCACACACTTGGTCGACGACCTCGATACACTGTCATGCACAGTGTGTGTCCTGTACATCCCCGGTGCGCGTGGACACACACAGATCGATACAGGCTCGTGGAGTGGACCTACACGACACTCACACACTGTGTGCCTGTCTCTAGATCTGAGCACACAAGTGGGAGTTTCTTAGAGACCAAAATTTCATTAAGCCAAGACTGAGTTACTGGGTGCCCGAAGATCTGAATGGAATTTTTTGAGGACCGAGGAAGTGTTTTTGTCATCTCTCGTAATGAAGTCAGTATTAGAAAAGTTCATAAAAATATGCCATGGTGTAAAGTCCGAAGGGACCTCCGAGGCTGCCACTTCTTAGACGGATGTTACGTCCTCTGGGTCCAAGTTAGGGACCCAGTCCTTCTAGGGGACCTCTTCCGTTACCGTTGGGTGAGGTCGTAAGAGTGGACCTCTTAGGGCACCTGTCTCCTCAGAACACCCGATGTCAAACACCCCAACCTTTCTTAGTCTGTGTTGGCTCGCTGACTGTGTGCGGTGTAAAGTAGGAAGCTTACACGAAACTCACGTCACTAACTTAAGTACCGGGGTCAGTGACTGAAGGAATTTCCACGGGAAACGCTACGCTGACACGAGGTTGGGGGTACTTCTCCACCTCAGGTAAAGTGGAGAGGAAGCAGACTCGATTAGTCTCGGAGAGTTGGAACCGGTCATCTTACCCCACCTTCACTCCGTCACGGTCGAGGTCCATATCCGGAACCCTTCAGACCGTCGAGGGTGAGTGAGTACACCTTGACACAGTGGCCGAGTACTTCTTCCAACGCGGTCCCTGAAGGGACTACCAGGTTACCAATTCCGAAACGGAAGGTTTACGGCCCCCACGTCTAAGCTAGGGACCAGTCCCTCGATTCTAAGAATGTGCTGAGTACCGGTTTTTCGGTTTGGTATTTTGTCTTCGTTATAATATTGTTTAAGTTATTTCTGAAATTCTTCTTCCCACCCCACCCCCTTTCTTCGGACCTTGTCGGGTGACCCTCCGTCTCTGAATCGAGACAGGCACACTACACGGTCCACCGGGTACATCGTAGAAGACTACACGCGGACATTACTACAAGGACTTCCGTCAACCCTGGTAGGGTCCCGCCAGGTGTCAGTCGATTGAGGGTTCCTACACTTCTGGATCGACTCTACTCGTCCCGACGGACGAGTCGGGTGTCGACGGACGAGTCACATCTGAGTTCTCGTCCTTGACTACGAACAGTAGAAGTAGACGAACCGACGCCTCCCCAGCGAGGACTCTGTCCATAGTAGTAAGAGAGGTAAAGTGTTTACTCTTGTGACTCTTATTTATTTTTTTTGAAGGGTTTAAGAGTGTCGAATTTACATTTGTCTTTAACACAATCAGTGAGTCAGCCCAGGTTGAGAAACGTTGGGGTACTTGACAGTTGGCAATCCGAGGAGACAGGTACCCTAAGAGGACCGTTCTTATGACCTCACCCTACGGTAAGGGAAGAGGTTCCCCAGAAGGTTTGGGTCCCTAGCTTGGACCCAGGGGACGTAAACCTCTAAGAAATGACGGACTCTCTCGTCCCTTCGGGTATTTGGTTTTTTTTTTTCGGACATTTTTTCTCATTCCCTAAGTTTAGGTGGATCAGACCAGAGCCCAAAAGTTCAGAATCGGGCGAGTCCGACGGTTCATTTTATCGTGTGTGAGTCTTCGAATTCGTTGTCTTGAAATAACAGAGAGTCAAGACCTTCGATCTTCAAGTTCTAGTTTCACGGCAGTCCCAACCAAAGACGCCTCCGAGAGAGGAACCGACATCTGTGGTGA
Organism: Capra ibex; assembly: GCA_006410555.1. Lineage (NCBI taxonomy): Eukaryota > Metazoa > Chordata > Mammalia > Artiodactyla > Bovidae > Capra > Capra ibex. The sequence continues at coordinate 7,457,891 of SJYO01033645.1, forward strand.
AAGAGTGAGGGCGTCGGGACGAGTAGAGGAGTGTACCAGGAAGGAGACACGCGCACCTCCCTCCAGAGACCACAGTGAAGGAGAAGAATATTCCCGTGGTTGGGGTAGCTTAATCCCGGGGCTTAAGTGTTAGGGTAAATTGAGACTCCGGAACAGAGGTTTGGGTCTTTGGAACCTTCAGTCCCGAAGTTGTACACTTAAGTCCCCGCGCCCCGTCGTGTCAAGTCAAGTCTTGTTCCTCACTTGGAGAAATGGTCCGGTGAAGTGTCCGTACCACACCCGGTGTTACCCTTACTACGGAAGGTAGAACTTCCGGGATCTTGACTCGAGACTCGACGTCCGTTCCCTGTGTCCTTTCGACCGGGCCGGACACGTGTCGTTGGTACAGTCGGGGTTCCTCACACGGGGAGAAGACCAAGAGGTACCCGTCCCTTGAGGACGTCCTGTTCCGACGTAGAGGGGGGGAGGTAGCAACACAAAAACACGGACCGTGCTCGGACCGGGTCCCATCTGTCCCTCCCTCCCCTTCGAAACTAAGTCTTGGACATGGGAGGGGTGGGAAGGGGTCCCGTGTACGATCGGTAAAGGGATTTACCTGTTTCGGGTCCTACGGGTACCATTAGTTGAGTCAGTGAGTGAGTCAACTAGTCAGTGTAGGTTGAGAAACACTGGGTACCCAACATCGGACGGTCCGAGGAGACAGGTACTCCCAAGAGGTCCGTTCTTGTGACCTCACTCAACGATACGGAAGGAGGTCCCCTAGAAGGGTCGGGTTCCCAGCTTGGGTCCAGAGGGTGTAACGTCCGTCTGAGAAATGGCAGACTAGGTCGTCCCTTCGGGGTCAGTTGAGCCATACAGTGGGAACTGGTCGACCGAGGGAAAGGGTGAGACCTAAGGGGTGAGAAGACGACCTCAAAGGACCCTAGTTGGGGGTGTAGTCGATGAACGTTACCTGAAGACAAGAGACACAGTCGAGAACCCCCTCGGGTTTGAATCTCTGGAAGGTCTTAGACCAAGTCTGGGACTACAGACTCTACTAAGTCTCTTAGTTAGGGTCCCGTCCCCTACCCACCCCCCTCCGCTCCCGTGTCTATGTAGGAGATCTTCAAGGTCTCTCTAACTGAAGACGGGTGGGTGGAACTGGTTCCGCCCTCTGAGGGTCCGACTCCCATCCCCGCCCCCGTCGAAGTAGGACTCGTACCCAGTAAAGAGTACAACCCCACAGGGGGTTCACTAGTGTCGAACACCGGTCTGGTATCGACCCTTGTTCGTCCTGGGTCGACTGACACGGTCTCCGGAGTGAAGGATTCTAAAAGGAAACGCACAACTCAAAGAGTAAGTGTCCGGACATTTGTTCCGATGTAGGTCTGGTCGCGGAGAGAACTGGACGGTCCGGGACGGCCTGTTGTCCCGGGGCCCAAAGAGAGGGACTTCCCTTTTCCTTTCGAGGTTACGGGTGAGGGAGAAGGGAGAGAGACCTGGGAGGTCCTGGCGAGACTGGTAGTGGGTCGTTTGTCCTGAAAGGATGGAGTCTTTAAGGGAGTCTTAGTCGGTTTACGATTCTTACACAACTGGGGCTCGGGTACGACGACCCGGGTCGGGGAATCAGGTGGGGACCCTCGTAGAGGAAGAGACCACACAACTGGGGCTCGGGCACGACGGCCCGGGTCGGGGTATCAGGCGAGGACCCTCGTAGAGGAAAAGACCACACTGACCTAAAAGGGTCGGGACGGTCCCTACCAGTCATCCAAAGAGCATTGAGCCAAAGAGTCGGGTACAGGGAAAAATTGTAGTATTTTAAAAATTACAAGAAAATAAATTTTTTCCCCCCCTACCTTATTCTTCCCCTTTTTTGCTCGTTGATATTTGTTTTGTATTTTCAACAAATTACCTGCCGTATTACTCCGGCGGTCCTTTGTCGGACCGTAACTAAAAGGGACTGTAAAGTGGATAATTTAATACTCGAAGAATTCCTTCTCGAGTCTAAAAAAAAAAGGGGAAGAAGAAGTCAGGTAATTCTAAGGAATTACTTCTTGTTTCGACGATAACAGACTGAGCTGTACCCAGGTTCAAGGAACTACCCGTTTACCACCACGAACCTCCCGTTCCCTCGGTCCTCCATGTTCTACGGAGGACTAAACCCCCGGACCACCACTTCCGGTTCGGTCCTGGATTGTGGAGCTCGGAGAAGAATTCCTAGACTACCCGACAGACCAAGACAGAGACTTCAGTCCCAGTCCTCGTCCTTCACACCCCTGCTAAGGAAACCCACCCCAACGGTACTCTTGTACCTTTCTAGATCTCGGTGGGTCGACGAAAGTCCTTTTAGAGCCACCCATTCGGTTCTTATGTCTCATAACTTTGTATTAAGTGTGTGAGCCATGATTGGGACATCGTCCCTAGGTATAAATTGTCTACTCCTTTGACTCTAAGACTCCGTAATTTACTAAACGGCTTCCAGTTTGTTGTAACACAAATCAACCGTTCCCGTCCTAAGAGAGGAGTAAGGTGCACAAAGGTTTCGAGTGCAAGACAAGTGATATACGCGACGGAGGTAAACGTCCCAGGGTCCGTGGCCCCTCCCCGTCCCGTGGCACTCCTCGACCGAAGGACCACACTCGGCCGAAGGACCACACTCGGTCGCGGCGGACCTCCTCCGTCGGTGTCGGAGAAACGGAATTATTAAGAGGGGTAGTCGTCCTGGGCTTGGGTGAAGGAAAGTATGGGTTACGGGCAAAGAGAGGGAGAGAGTAGGGAAATATTTAGAACAAAAGTCGTGGAAGTAAGTGTCTCTCCACAGTTGTCAATAATTGACGAATTACAGTTTGGGGAGGGTCCTCATAAATACAGAACCTTTCCTACTTTCAGATTTTGAGTTCCGTGTCTCGGTGCTCTGTCGTGAAGTCCGCACACCCTTGTCTGATAAAATTCCGAAAAGACCGACAACTTATTTCGTGGTGCACAGAGAACACATCAGTCAGACTCTCGCACTCGGTTCCTACCAATGTCTAGGGTCTTCCCCTTCGGATGAAACAATCCATAGAACTCAGTAAGATCGGGTATAGGTACTGAAACTGCGTACTGATTGTTCACCCCTGCACACCGTACGGATCCGAGTACCTGAGGTTCCGCACGAAAGGGGTGGGACTATAATAAAGTGGTACCCATCCATGTCGGTCACCCGTTCCTGGTAAGTGTGCAAAATGGGAGGGCTTCTGTCTTTCTGCCAGGAAGGTTGTTAGGTCCTTGGTTTCGTGACGGAGAAGACGGAATTTTCCTGGAGTGGACCTGGTGATTAGGGGTTTTTGGAGGCTCTCCAATGTCGTCTCACGGTCCGTGAGGCGAACGAACTAGTGTAACTATTATGGTCACGGTGAACTGAATGTTTACCCCTTTGACTCGGTGTCTCTCCTTTTTCTTGACCGGGTTAAGTGTGTCCGTCTCGCCCTTAAATAAGATCAAGACACACTAGACATTAGGGTCTGGAAAGGTCCTCGTCGTTCTTGTGTCTGAACGGGACGGGTCCTCCGGTGTGTCCGAATCGGTTCAGACGGGGAACTCTACTTCAGTCCTCCTTGACCGTGGGGGAGACACCCGTGGACGACAAAAGTCGTCAGGCCAAGGTGAAGGGTGTCACTATTCCCATGGTACCAAAAGGGAAAAGTGAGAGGGGCGGGGATTATACCCGTGTACTGGGTCCGGACCGGTTAGTTCACTAAAGTAGAAGGGTCAGGTGTCACTAACCAAGTCCTTTCCCGTACACTGTTAAGCCTGGTTATTCTCATTCCGGACTTTGAAAATGACACACCCTACCCTTCCTCCGGGACGATAAAATGAGATAATCGATCCGACGACCCTTCCTTTCGGACCTCGACGACTACCGATGGAAGTACGATAAATCCTTACTTTTGTTTCCTTTCGTTTCCGTTCTTTGTCTCTTTCCGTTCAAGGACCACCGCCTTAGTCTCGGGACCCATCCGAGGGTGCTTGATCAAGGACCCGAGTCCAAGTAATAATCGGACTTGGTTATTCTAGGAATGCGAGGAACTAGTTCATAACGGTTTATTTTAGGTCCTTTAAACCTAAAGTCTGTTCATTGTTTATTAAGAAATACATAGCGATTATAACATACTTTGTATGTTTTTAACAACTAATAGACTTTAAGTTTAAATTGAGTCGTAGGACATAAAAATAAACAATTTAGAACGTTTGGGAGGGACTGTCGTGGGGGACGGGGCGGGGGCGGCGGGTCCATTCATCACGTGACACCCTCCGGGGTGTACCCGGTACAGGACGGTTTCGGTGAGATCCCCAGTCGTAAGTAGACACAGGAGACAGGGAGGAGGGGCACGGGTGAAAACGACTCGTTTCGAGGACAAGAGGGGAGGGGGAAAGAGGGAGGAGGGTTCCTAATAGTTATTAAAGAAGTCACGTTCCTGTATCTATAAATAATAGGAAGAAAATGTTTACTCTTTTGACTCCCATTCTCTCTAATTGAGTCAAACTGCTAATGTACATGTATCGTCTCAGGTTTATGTCTCCTTTGTCGTCTTAAGTGACCGTGACTCGAGGGACTAGACGTGTAATTTTTTAGTACCGGTGGACTTTTGAACCGGTTCTGGAACTGTGAAAGTGGGAGCCAAGTCAAGTCAGGGAGTCAGTACAGGCTGGGAAGCGCTGGGACCCCTGACGTCGTACGGTCCGAAGGGACAGGTAGTGGTATAGGGGCTCAAACGAGTCTGAGTATAGGTAGTTCAACCACTACGGTAGGTCGGTAGAGTAGGAGACAGCAGGGGAAGAGGAGGACGGAAGGTAAAAAGGTCGTAGTCCTAGAGAAGGTCACTCAGACAAGAAGCGTAGTTCACCGGTTTATAACCTCGAAGTCGTTGTCAGGAAGTCGCTTATAAGTCCTGACTAGAAATCCTACCTGACCAACCGAGAGGAATGTCAGGTTCCCTGAGAGTCCTCAGAAGAGGTCGTGGTGTCAAGTTTTCGTAGTTAAGAAGCCGTGAGTCGAAAGAAATGTCAGGTTGAGAGTGTAGGTATGTACTGCCCTTTTTGGCATCGAAACTGATCTCCCTGGAAACAACTGTTTCATTACAGAGACGAAAAATTATACGAGAGTGGGATTGAGGTAATATAACAGTAGGTGTCTGTGGAATTGGGGTTGTCCTTCGAGGGTCCCAAGAGAAGTCCGGTCACTGTACTACCTTTCTCGGGACCTGGTACCCAGTCCTGTGACCCGACTTGACTTGAAACGAAAAGTCGGGATCCCACTGCAGTCCGGTTAACGAAGGTCCCACCCGTCGGGACAAGTAGACGTCCTTGGGAGACAGAAGGCACCGTAGGAGTGGTGCAAGGTCTCGAGTATCCCTTTTCAGAGTCACGGGACGGACAGGATCTACTGTCCTCACCCTTGTCCTAAGCGTGGAAATAAGGTACCTTGGGGTGAGAGGTCAGGTCGCACTAACCGGGTTCTTAATACATACATTAGGTCCGTCCCTTTGAGTTAGAGAATTACTCCAAACGATGTACCGAACGACCGTCTCTCGGTATATCACAGAGGAGAAGACCTAGGGTCCGTGGCACGTACGGAGTCCGAGGATCTCCCATAGAAAAGATGGTGTCTCTCTTTTGAATGGACTCTTATTTCGGCATGTCTCTTTTCGTCTCAGTTCTCCATCTTTTCCGTTTCTGTATCTCGGGGACCAAGGTCGGACTGACTTCTGTCACTAGAGACCCTAAGGACTTATGTCCCTTTGTCCAGTCACATATATACTGGAGACTGTGGGTTTGGAATCCTTTGGATTCGGTCTCCGTTTCCTATAGTCCTGGACTGACGAACTCCCCTTTAAAACATTTTATCTTGACATTTTAGAACTAAAAAGTTTTATAGTCGTATAGTGAAGAAAACCCCCAGAAGGGCTACCGAGTCACCATTTTCATCCGGCCGTCACGTCCTCTACGTCCAAGGTAGGCACCCAGTCCTTCTAGGGAACCTCCTCCCGTGTCGTTGGATGAGGTCATAAGAACGGGCCCATTAGGGTGCCCACCTCCTCGAGCCATCCGGTGTCCGGTATCCCAGCGCTTCTCAGTCTCGACTGACTGTGCTGACTTGCGTGTGCGTGTGTGTGAATAAAAAGACGACGAAGTCGATACTTAAAACAGTTTTCGACCACCCAAACACAGAAGAAAACCAAAACGACGAAAAAAAGAAGGTCGTACCTCTATAAAACTTCTGGGCACAACTCGATCTATGTTTAGATCTCTACCCTGTATTTCCCCTCTCGATGAGGTCCCTCTTTCCCTCACATTAAGGGACCCGGGTGGACGACGTCGGATCCCCCTCGCCTTACGGTTTACTCGAGTCGCCTCGATCCCTCCGGTACAGGAAATGAGTGACGAGGACCCATGGGTTCACGGGAGCATTCGAGGGGAGGATTGGAAGAGAGTCCTTTCTCGCCTAGGGTCAAAAGTCGTTAAAACCTAATATAAATAATAGTAATTATAATTTTTATAAAAGTGGTCAAATCTAATTTTACGTCGTTGAATTGAGAGGAGAAGGGGTCCATAGGTCAGACTAGAGAACGACATTATGTCACCACCGTGGACCTTTTTGTTATAGTTCAGAGTCTAAACCAACACCCTAACAAGGGAATCCTACTTATTTGTAAAGGATACCTTAAGAAACCCGGTCACAAAGAGTCCCACAAAGGATACCTGTTGGACACTGTGTCGAAGATCTCTCCGGAATTAAAAATTCATCTAAGGACCCGGGATAGAGTTGTAAGTTTTTTGATTCTAGTACCGTAGGTCAAGGTGGTGAAGTACCGTTTATCTACCCCTTGTTCATCTTCGTCACTGTCTAACATCAAAGAACCCGAGGTTTTAGTGACGTCTACCACAGACGTCGACACTTTAATTCTCTACGAACGAAAAAACCTTCCTTTCAGTACTGTCTGTCACATAATTTTTCGTCTCTGTAGTGAAAAGGTTGTTGTCAGGTGTATCAGTTTCGATACCAAAAAGGTCATCAGCATATCTCCCTACACTCTCGACCTGGTATTTCTTCCGACTCGCGGTTTCTTAACCACGAAAGTTTGACACCACAACCTCTTATGAGAACTCTCAGAAAACCTGTCGTTCTAGTTTGGTCAATTAGGATCTCCTTTAGTTAGGACTTATAAGTAACTTTCCTGACTACGACTTCAATTTCGAGGTTATGAAATCGGTGGACTACGTTTCTTGGCTGAGTAACCTTTTCTGGGACTACGACCCTTTCTAACTTCCGTTTTCCTCTTCTCCCGTCGTCTCCTACTCTACCAATCTACCGTAGTGACTGAGTTGTCAGTACTTAAACTCGTTTGAGGTCCTCTGTCACTTCTTTTCCCTTCGGTACCCCAGCGTTTCTCAGTGAATACCGAATCGTTGACTTATTGTTGTTAGAGTTTGAATGACTCAACCTTAGAAAGTCCTCTCCCGGGTGCTGAGAAGTAATATTAGTGGGGGAGGGAGTGGGTGGAGGTCTACTCAGAATTCGTCTCGTTTCAAACTCTGGACGACGACGACGACGACGACGACGATTCAGCACAGGCTGAGACACGCTGGGGTATCTGTCGTCGGGTGGTCCGAGGGGGTAGGGACCCTAAGAGATTCCTTCTTATGACCTCACCCAACGGTAAAAGAAGAGGTTACGTACTTTCACTTTTCAGTTTCACTTCAACGAGTCAGCACAGGCTGAGAAGCGCTGGGGTACTGGACGATCGTTTTCGGTTTTCCGGCGATAGAGGGACGGGTTCAGGTACAGGACCGACTCTAAGTGTACATCTGTCCTTCATCTTCGACCTCACTGCCGGACTCGGACATTACGGTTCCTTGGGACTCCGACAGAAGGTGGTCCTAACCTTAGTCGGTGTGAGAGAAGAATCGTGAAAAAAAACCAAACAAACAAAAGACACCTAAAAAACAAACAAACAAAAACGAACAAAATAGACAAACACCAAAAACCAAACAAAAACAAAACTAAAACAAAGATCGAAAAACCCAGTGGGGGGAGGGGGTGGTACCCCAGAATCAAAGGATTGGTTCCTAGCTTGGACCCGGGAGTTGTCACTTTTGTACCTCAAGATTGGTGACTTAGTTGTCCCTTAAGAGGTATCGTGTCAAAGTTCTAACGTCATCTCTTATACGGACTACCCTCGTTACGTCCTTACGTCATGGTCGCGAATGACCCGTCGCAGACTCAAACTAGAACCGAGACTGTGGTCGACTGACACACCAGGACCTGTTCAGTGAAGGGAAACGACCTAAAGGGAAGGGTTAAACAGTCTACCCCTCCGACCTGATGTTGTCAGTAACACTTTCCAAAAAATTCGTCGTCTCGAAAAAGAGGTCCTTTCGTACTTTACCCGGGACTATACCCCTCTCCTGAATGAGACCAACTTGGTCCTGACCCCTCGACTTAGCCAATCTTACGTTCAAGGTGACTGTCCTTGGATAGACACAGAGACAGAGACATAGTAGAGGTTGATACAGAGGGGTGGTAGACTAGTGTTCGTAAGGTCTCGACTGAACTACTAAGGGTCAGAGGGCGACAGTACAACGAGACGGTAAGGATCCGTCGACGGGACCAGGAGTACCAGTTCTGACCTATTGCTGGTCGTTCGAGTCTAACGTCGGTCTCTTCCCCTGCTGTACGGGAAAGGAAAATTTCAGTACTAGGTATTAACATGTGTAGTAAAGATGAACATAGGGGGAAGAAAGAAGGACCTTCCCGGGGTAAAATAGTCCCCTCATAGATAGGGGATGTCGAGTTTGGTCACACCGGGGTAGAGGTCGACATTTCCACATAAGGGTGACCAGATTCGGTTGGTGACATCAGGCAAGAGGACAGACCCTAACTAAATCTGAACCCGGTCACTGAGTTAAGACTGGTTATTCTAACTCCTCTTCATATGCCTCCCGAAGACCCTTCCCAAAGAGGTGACTAAATGTCTTCTATGGTCCTTCACGGTACAGACGGGTATCGCAGCCTTTAACGATGTCTGGAACTGGTGGTTCTCCCCTGAGTAGACCTCCTCTTCGGTTGGGAGACTCAAACGTGCTGCCTTTCCAGAGTCACCGACGTCAGGTCGAGGACGGGATCGCGTCCCGGAAACGTGTACGTCACGAGTGACGGTCCTTGTGCAAGGGGTCAAGAGAAGTTCGAGTAAAAATGGAAAGTAAACCTAGAGACGAGTTTCGGTCGAGGATTTTTCCTAAAGAGACTGAAGAAAGAGGAGGAAGAGAGAGAAAGGGGAACAAACAAAATAAAAGTATCGAGAATAAACTGTAACAATAAATATGTATAATGTATATAATAAATATATATTATGTATATATAATAGTATATGTTACACCTATATATTATATATACACGTAACACAATTACACGCATATATGTGTGTGTACTATATAAATAAATTATATAAAGTATATAATAAATATATAAAGTATAAAGATATTTATATATGTATATATAACATGTATATACAATATAGATGTGTGATGAATAATGTGTACGTATTATAATTCATATATTATAGATACATATTACATGTGTGTGAGAAATGCACACATATATATATGTGTGTGCATNGGATTTTTCCTAAAGAGACTGAAGAAAGAGGAGGAAGAGAGAGAAAGGGGAACAAAATAAAAGTATCGAGAATAAACTGTAACAATAAATATGTATAATGTATATAATAAATATATATTATGTATATATAATAGTATATGTTACACCTATATATTATATATACACGTAACACAATTACACGCATATATGTGTGTGTACTATATAAATGAATTATATAAAGTATATAATAAATATATAAAGTATAAAGATATTTATATATGTATATATAACATGTATATACAATATATATGTGTGATGAATAGTGTGTACATATTATAATTCATATATTATATATACACATTACATGTGTGTGAGAAATGCACACATATATATGTGTGTGTGTATACAAGTGCATGTGTAAGTCACATACGTACAACAGGAAGTGGGCTCGCACGTTCGAGGTTTTTCCGTTTCCAGAACAAAAAGTGGTGACATTGGGGTCCCAAATCCTCTCACGGACCGTAGATCTTCCTCGGGTCAACATAGACTACTTACCTTCTGTCCTTCCTTCTTTCCCTCTTTCCTCTGGGCGCAAGAACTACCGTGACACCTCGGAGATTTAATTAGTCGGGACTCCTGAAGAACGAGCATTATTATCGATAGGGGATAATTTCAACTTCGGGCAACTAAACCCCCAAGGCCAACGACCGTCGACTTCCGGGGGACAGGGCCCGCAGACCTCTCCGGGGAGACGACCCCTACGGGAAGGAGCACTCCGAGGGACTACGGCACGTGCGAAGGTCCGAACGGACGGCAAGGCGTGTGAGAGGCGTCTCGAGGTCGTTTCCTTCACATCGACCCCCCACATTCGTCGTTGTACCGGCCGCTTAGGATCAAGGAGGTGAGTGGTCGACTACTAGAGATCGAAGTCAGGGGAGTTGATATTCTACTTTAAGTCACTTCAAGGTCCTTCCGGAACCGCAGGCCACTTAAACCCATCTTCTGGTGTGACTGGTGGAAAGTCGTCACGCCAGACCTCGGTATTGGCAGAGAGGCACGGGGTACGAGGAGGGGGTAGACTACCCCTGTTATTGTCGCGACTGAAGTTACTTCATATGTTCCACCACGGATACTTGACGAGGAACGAGGACTCAGGACCACACGTGTTCAAAAACAAACACGGGAGGTTCTCAGAGACCGTAACTTCTAGTACCGTAGACCAGGATAGTAAAGTACCGTTTATCTACCCCCTTATTACCTTTGTCACTGTCTGAAATAAACCCGAGGTTTTAGGGACGTCTACCACTGACGTCGGTACTTTAATTTTCTGCGAACGAGGAACCTTCTTTTCGATACTGTTTGGATCTGTCGTATAATTTTTCGTCTCTGTAGTGAAACTGTTGTTTCTAGCCATATCAGTTTCGATACCAAAAAGGTCATCAGTGTATGTTTACACTCTCAACCTGGCATTTCTTTCGACTCGTGGTTTCTTTACTACGAAAGCTTGACGCCACCACCTCTTCTGAGAACTCTCAAGGAATTTGTCGTTCCTCTAGTTTGGTCAGTTAGGATTTCCTTTAGTTGGGACTTATAAGTAACCTTTTGGACTACGACTTCGACTTTGAGATTATGAAGTCAGTAGACTACTCTCCTCGACTGAGTAACCTTTTCTGGAACTACGACCTTTCTGACTCCCGTCCTCCTGTTCCCCTACTGTCTCCTACTCTACCAACCTACCGTAGTCACTGACTTACCTGTACTTAAACTCGTTTGAGATCCTCTACCACTTCCTGTCCCCTCGGACCGTACGATGTTAGGTACCCCAGCGTTTCTTAGTCTGTATCGAATCGTTGACTTACTTTTGTTTATACTTTCCGAAGAGTGTCCCAAACCGTATATATTCACGATTTATTTTCGATTAAGAAACCACACACATCCGTGTAGGTATTAGTTAGGGAAAGTTCCTATGTCCCTGATGTTCTGGGTCGAAGACGGGAGATCTCCTGGGTCTTCTCTGTCGACTTCTCTGTCCATCCCGGTCGAGAACATCCTATACGGGTCCTACCAGGGTCCTCTGGACCTCTCTAAGGAAAGACTGGGAGACGTCCACCCCAGTCGGAGGAGGGACGGTTCCTCAAGTGTGATCCTCTCACAGAATGTGTCCACCCGCCGGGTCCTCGGGATGAACCGGGACTGGAACCCTTTAAAGTCGGGGTCCAGTCGGGGGAGGTGATGGGTGTCCTTCATCGCCTCCGGTGAACGAGTAGGGAGGAAGTCCCGTCCAATATTTGACTTCCGTAATCCAAACGATTAGCGGACATTAGTGGAACAAACTTAATCGTACCGTTCACGAAGGCTGATTTACCAGACAATAAGGTTTATTGGGAACCACCAAAATTAATTCAGGGGACCTTACGAGCCGGAGGACCGGGAGCCGAAATAATCCCTTTCCAGGACATTTGGCGTCCTACCCCGCACTAAGGACTGGGGGAGGGGGAGCGGTGTCTGGAATTATTTCTCTTCGTCCTCTTCCATAAAATAGGCAGGTTTGAACCTTACGAGACGAGATAAAAATTTGGATTGCGTCGTACCTCCTCTACTCCGGTGGCGGGTAGTGGGCGGGGTGAGAACCCAAGGTAGACGAAGGTCGTTGGAGTTCTCGACACCGGGTCTCTGGGTAGCGTCTTTCGGGAGTCAGACGAATACGAACCGAAACTTTGTCCGGTAGGACAAGAGGGAACAAGACAAACCGAATACGGTTCCAACCTGTCGTTCCTCTAGGCTGGTCAGGTAGGACTTCCTTTAGTCAGGACTTATAAGTAACCTTCCTGACTACGACTTCGACTTTGAGGTTATGAAACCAGTACACTACGTTTCTTGACTGAGTAAACTTTTCTAGGACTACGACCCTTTCTAACTTCCGCCCTCCTCTTCCCCTACTGCTCCTACTCTACCAACCTACCATAACGGCTGAGTTACCTGTACTCAAATTCATTTGAGGTCCTCAACCACTACCTCTCCCTCCGGACCTCACGACGTCAGGTACCCCAACGTTTCTCAGCCTGTGCTGAATCTCTGACTTGACTTGAGTTGACTACCTCTCAAGAATAATCGTAGTGGGGTTGACTCAACGCCTCCTCTCCTGCGAGTCACCTTGTCCGAAGAGTTCAAACCCGCCATGTCCTTGTGGACCCCTAGAACAATTTTACGTCCAAACCCGCGTCACCCAGACCCCACCATGGGTCCCGAAGAGGTAAAGGTCGGTCGAGGTTCTACGTCTCCTGGTGCGGGCCTCTTTATTCCATTGACAGTACAACCGACTTCTTTTCCTTCGACTGTACACGGAAGGTCCGGTCCTGGACACGACCCGAGATGACAACAACAAGTCAACGAGTCAGTACAGACTGAGAAACGTCGGGGTGTCTGACGTCGTACGGTCCGAAGGAACAGGAAGTGATAGAGGGCCTCAAACGAGTCTGCGTATAGGTAACTCAACCCGAGATGGTACGAGTGAGGACAAAGTGTGGGACCAGTTTCGGTGCACAGTGAGACCCCGTCCCCCTACAAATAAGCGTAAGGGAGAGGACTCTTTCGACTCCGAGGTTCTCGACGTCTCCTACAAGGTCTGAACTCGGTTATTTTCGCCATCCTACCTCTCCGAGTACCGTGTGAGTCGGGGCCTCCGATCCTCAGACACACCCAGTCCTCCTGTAAAGGATTCTGTTCGCCCAATGGTCCTACGTTTTGAGGCCGAGAAAGGGTCAGAAGGCTGGAATACAGAGCACACGAGGTAGGTGTCACAGAGTACTCGAACCGTCCCTGGGGGAAATGGTCCCAAGTCGGGACGTTTTCACCGCTCTCCGTCTTCTTTTGGAAGTAAGTAAGATGTCGATAAGGGACCCGGTTCCCGGATCAGGTATCCTCGCTACTTTCTTTCCCTACTCCTTCACGGAAGGTACAGGTCCTGGAGTCGTTCTACGACCAGCGTGCCGTCCCTCGGGTCGTCTACGACCCGGACGGGGGTTCCCCAACTGACAGAATTCCTCATAACCCGTCTCACATCCCCGAACGAGACAGGACCGGGACACGATGAACGGAACGTCTGGAATAGGGTGGTTTAGGAAAGTTCGTGGTATCTTCTCCGACTCCTAGTCTCTCCCACTCAGTGAACGAGTCCTAGTGTGTCGACGAGTAGGTCGTCCTCTCTGCCCCAAACTTCGACGAAGAGATCTGGACAGCAGAGGGGAATGACGTCGGTAGTCTTGGTCCGACTCCTCCCTTCCCTCTCAGAAGTCCCACCTCGACTGGTGTTTCCCTACCAAAACGAATTAACGGACCCTCATCCCCCTGTAAAAGGGGACAGGGGTGGGACTGTGGTGCCACTTGGAACTTGACGATTTAACTCACTCTACCCCGTCCCGGTTTCCACTTCTCTCGGACGAACGTCGGGTACCCCGACCCCTTTACTCGATTAATCCTGGAAAGTCGCCACGACCGGGTGTCGACCCGCCGGGGTCGACCAAAACCCACCTGTATCAGGAAGGACGGGCCTCAAGTCTCCCAGTCGGGACGGACAGACGAGGGGACCCAGGTACGTGGAGACACCTGTCTCCCAAGTAAAATAAAGGAAAGAAACCTCTACGAACCAGTAACACCCTTACCACCCAAGGTCTTTCACAGAGGATCCCTCCGAGTACGGTGGGTCTAGGGACCGAAATAAGACCGGAATGTACATTTAGATGCCCGGACCTGACCTTCGAGGTCCCGATGATCCTGTATCCTTTCTCAGGTGGGACAAATGGTGATCGAGGGGTCGTGAATCACACCCCAGACGTGACCCACGAGTTACTTAGATAAAACTTACTTAATTTTTTCTTTGATCGACACATTTAGTGTTCCCACATACGATCGAAAAAGACCCGTCACACCCCCACCGAACCCAAACCAAACGAAACCGTCCTGAGTAAGTTAATCGTGAATGACCATTAATAGAGACATGGTCCGTAACCCTTCCGTTTCGAAGTCACTCAGGGACCCCTCGGTGTCCGGACGCTAGTTTTAGCACGGACACGAACATTCACAAAGGTCCAGAAATACAGACAATGTCTCTCAGTTCCTTCCGAAGAGTCTTCACCACTGGAACCTCGTGTAGGGTTTCCTCGTCATTCGAACTAGTCCACCTCTGTACCCTACCGGTAGTTGACGGTTCAGGAGTCATCCTCGTTCCCAGTCCCTAGAAGCTCCAAGATTAGTCTTCTCTCGTAGTTTGGAGGTACCTGTACTTAGGGGCTGAGACGCCGGCGACGACAATCAGGGACTATGTCCCGAGAGTCCTTTCGTTCCCTTGAAAACTGAATTGAGTCTTTTCCCTGGGTTTCCTCTACCCTTACTTACAGACAATTCATGAATCCGTTCTGGACCTAGTTATTACCCTCACTTTTGTCTGTCCCGGGACTGAAAGACCCTCGAGGATCACCCTTTCACACTACAGTTGGTGAATATTGTGTGTCATCCATGTTTGACCTCCACGACTCTCCCCTCCTGTGTCTCACAGTGTCTCCCTTGACTGGATCAACCCCGTCCCTGCACCCTTTCTGAAGACCTTATCGACTACAAACTCGTAGAGTGTAAATGAAGATCCAGGTCACGAGTCGTGACACGACTGGATCGTTTCGAGTTACGACGACGACGACGACGATTCAGCGAAGTCAGCACAGACTGAGACACGTTGGGGTGTCTGGTGTCGGGTGGTCCAAGAGGGTAGAGACCCTAAGAGATCCGTTCTTATAACCTCACCCAACGGTAAAGGAAGAGGTTACGCACTTTCACTTTTCAGTTTCGAGTTACTTTCCTTCGTTTACGTTACAATGACTTTCGAGTGAAATAACTCTGGGGTATTGGTCCCTTCCTTCCGTATTATTAATGCGGGTAAAATGTCTACTCCTTTCACTCCTAGTCTCCCAGGGTGACTCCCACACGTCATCTCGACTCTAATTTTGGATCCGTTCAAGGTGTTGTGTCCCGGAGGACGAAGAGGTTTTGATTACACCCCTTTTGACCTATCTAAATAGTCATCTAGGTATTTAAGAAATTTGTTTCGTTACGTACTCGTTCGAAGGTCGTCTTCGGTTCATACACCTCCGACGGGTCGTTTAGACTCCCTTCCCCAGAATTTCTCTTTCACTGAGCTACTAATAAGGTCAACAGAGAACCCTTGTGCCAAAGAGATTCCCTCAGTGGTAAGGTCCCCCGTTCATTCTTGTACCCAATTTCGGAAATTTACATTGTCACGACTTTAGTAATGACAATACTAAACGTTTGAGACACGTCTCTCAGAACCACTATTGACTGACCCCGGTGTTCGTACCTTTTCCGAGTCCAGGAGGTCTTTAGTGTAAAGATCGATTCCTCTGTTCTGTCTTTATGGACCTACAGACTTTTCAAACTATTATGTTATCTCTTCCCTACCGTCGGTGGGTAAGTCGCATTTCTCTCGCTAAGTCCAAATTGGGAGTCAGACCTCGGTAGTGGTCTCCATCTCCCACCTCTTTTCAAAGGCCACCTTCCTTCCTACAACGATCCAGAACTTCCTACCTCCTTTAGACTAATCTCCCGACCTAGCCCCTTCGGTAGGACAAGTAAAGATAGTAGGAACTTTGTTTAGGGAAACCGTACATCTTGTTCGGTGTAGTCGAGAGGAATTCTTGTTCTAAATAAATAAATAAAATAATTCCTTTTTTTCAGGTTAGACTCTTCTTTCCTCTTCCTGTCCCCCTCTTACGGGACACGGAAGGAGTAGGTAGGTCTTTTACTGACCAGACCTCTTTCACCAGGGGTCGTCGACTTTCCGACTCCACGGGGAGACCGTGGGTACCTTTCTAAAAAGACAAAAGGATTACAAGAGGTCTTTTGCACCAGGGACTCTCTGCTCTGTACCAGTTTTAACCGGGGTTTTTTGATTCTCTAAAGACGACTTTTGTCGAGTTTTATGGATCTTGAACCTCAGTACACCGAAGAGAACCCTGATCAACTAATACGGAATGATCGGGCACTGTACGTTCCTAGTGAGTCGAGTCTCGAGACTAGTACCGACCTTGGGAGACGGATGGCACCCGGGGTCGTAGGACCGATGGTCCGGTTCCTAAGGACGAAAGGGAGGAAGTTCCTGAATTGAGTTCGGGTTCAGAGCTAAAGGAAGTAGTCCACTCTTCGTCCGGCCCGACTTTCGGGGCGATGGTGGGCCTGAGGGGCCTTTATGGCTGTGGGTGGCGTCTGTACCCTGGCGTCCAGTCACTCGTCTCTCGACCGGTGGACGGGGTGGCGGGTAGGGTAGGCTCGTCACTAGTCGGGGCCCTTCCGTCGCTCGTCCCCTTGTCTCACTGTAACCTCAGTTTGGGAGCGTATAGTCAAAACTAAAGTTGACCTTAACGGAGGGAGCCGACCTAAAGTTTTCTGTCGCAATGATTACTCTTTGTGTGTTCAAGAACTTTACTTCAATTGAAGAAAATTTTTTTTTTTTTTTCCGGAAAAGAAATCGAGACAACTATATATAATCTTGGTGTAACAGATTCTCACCGCCCCCCACCGCCCCCCCGCCTATTTTTCGGCAAGACGAAGACTTGTCTTTAAGTCCTCAGGACGTGAACCCTTCTACGTCCTCCGACCACAGGGCCGGGTAGCACAGAGGACCCTGGACCCAGTAAAAACCAAACCCAAAACACAAAAGTCCCGTGATCTCTGAACGTTCAAGGTTGATTTCTTCCTTTTTTTTTTCCTCTCTCCCACATCTTACAGACTTCACCCGTCTTTACTTACGTTTACCCGTCAAACCTAAAAATTTCACGACCAAGCTATTGACAAAAGTACTCTTCCGCCACGTCTCAGGTCCTCCCTGTCCCGATACCGGACGGGAAAGGGGAAGGTAAGGGGTGGAGACCCGCGGCCCGTTCAGTGTCGTAGGACATAAATAGACGGAGGAGGTGGAAAGGTGCCCTGGGACTCTTGTAGAGGGAGTGTCCCAGGGAGCCTCCCGAATTCCACTGGGATCTCCTTCACGGACCACACACACACTGTAAGGTAGGCACCGGTCTTGTACCGTGAATGTAACCCTCAGAGAACCAGTACCCTTAACAACCCGGGGCTCACAAAACCCCGACCAAGAAAGACTTCTATGACGTAGATCAAAAGAGACCTTGGGAAAGAGGAGGTGACTGTCTCCGGAAAGAGAAGGGTCTTCTCCTCTCCTCTTCCCTCGGTGAAGAAGAACCCTTGTCAGTTCGGCTAGTTCTGAACTTCTTCTGTCCCTGTGGGACGGAAACGTCCTCGGAAGTCGTCTCTCCGACAAAGACTTATAAGGTCCCCGACCAAGGAGGGTCTTGGAGACTCGTCCGGGGACTGATAGGTGAAGGAGGGAAAAGCGTAGTCTAGACGCGGACCTTTCCGTCACACCCGAGGACCTTCCGAGAGGTCGGACCCTCGGTCGTCGGGGTGAGACCAGGGGTAAGGTCGTCACTGAAGGGGAGAGACCCGGAGTCGAATGGGTAGGCGCGGGATTCCTTCGACCTACTCTACTACGGGTCCCAGAAAAGGTCTCGACTACCAAGTGAGTCGATACTTCCCGACTCTACGACAGACCTGACGTTTCCGAAGGACTACGGGTTGTCTCCCTGAATGTCTTCGACCCGTAGGGTAGACTCAGTCGAGTGTCGGAAGTCGTAGAAGACGTTGAAGGACTACGTCGGCCCGGGGAGTTTTGTGACTACATCAGTCCTCTTCCCACCGAAACAGGGGTAAGAACACCCCGAGGGTCCCCTACTTCTATGTAAGAACACGTATCGGTCAACTTCAAAGTTGGGGCTCCCTTTGGTTCGAAGGGTTCCCTTCTTTCCCCCGAGACACACAGGATTTTGTATGACGTCACGACACGACTCAGCGAGACGTGAGTCAGTACAGACTAAGAAACGTTGGGGTACCTGACCTTGGGTGTGGTCCGAGGAGGGTGGTACCCCTAAGAGGTCCGTTCTTATGACCTCACCCAACGGTACGGGAGGAGGTCCCCTAGAAGGGTTGGGTCCCTAGTTTGGGCCCAGAGGACGTACCGTCCGTCTAGGAAATGGTAAAATCGGTGACCCCTTCGGGTTCTTATATAATGTTCCCGAGGAAAAAGGGAGGCCTCCCTACTTCTGATCAGTACTACTTTAACCCAAACCTTCTCCCCTGCCCCAGGGTCGCACTTGGTCCCGGACAAGAACCGAGGTACACCGAAAGTAGATAAGGAAATCGAAAGGGACCCCGTAATCAAGATTCTTTGTCCTGGAAACAGAAAACAGTTTCACCGGACTCCTGTTTAGTGTCTTGGGGGAGGGGAGGAGGCGACACGGGGAGGGAAGGGGTGACGCGAGGTCCGACCCTGAGAAAGGCTCCAGAGACCCCGGTGGTCTTCAAAAGGACCGTAAATCTTGTTTCACCCCTCTTCACCACATTTAACGTTCCCCAAAGAAGGAGGGTCGGGACCCCCTAGTCGTTAGACCAGGGTCAGGACGAGGGAAGAGTCGACTCCTCGCATTTCAGAGGTGAAGAGACTCGGAGTCAGAAAGGTCGACACTTTCCTCTTACCGGTGGAGAGTTCAGATGGGACTCCTGATCTCGTCACCGACCGGGAGAGACTAACCCTCCCCGGGGGTAAGCCTATGGACAGTCCATAGTACATGGGAAACGTTCAGACCTTTAACAGATCTCCGTTTCACTCCTCAGTTCAATCCTCGACGGGGGGTTCTTTGGGTAGAATCGGAAGGGTGGAGAACCTGCCAGGAAGGCAGAGAGTCCACCCCGGACCGTGCACAGCAGAGACCCCGTCTTGTCTTAGAGGGTCGTCTGGTCGGGGACGAACACGGGTCTACACCAGACCTCTGTCCGTCAGTCCTCTCCCCCACCTTGGACGGGACCCTCTCCCTCCGACGCCGGTCCTGTCGGGGCCGCGGGCCCCAGAGTGTCGACGGGGTAGAGCCAGCAGGGACCTCAGCCGATGGGACTCCCTGCCAGTCGGCCCGGCCGTGGTCGGAGGAGGGGCCTCCGACAGGGTGCGGAGGACCGGCGAGGTTCAGACCCCTGAGTAAAAGTCGGACTCAGTCTGGGACTGGGTTGGTCGGAGTTTGGGAAGGTCAGTGGAACTTGCTCCTTACAAAAAAAGTAATTGCAGGAGGAAGAGACGAGGGGAGGGGTCGGGGGGTTTCTCCGGGGGTTCGAACTCGAAGGAGAGGAACAGAGACGTTGAAGTATTATAGGGGTCCGTCGACCCTCCCTCTTCCGTCACTAGAGTCGACTGTCGGTACGTGACGTCGGGGGCGGCGGGTGGGGCTGGGGAGTCGATTTTTCGACAAAAGGAAGGGAAGCGGGTGTCACCTCTGTCGAGGCGCGGGTCTACTGAAGGGGTGGTGGTGGCGGGTGGCGGCGGGGCGCGCTCCCGAGGGTTCTCGAAGGTGGGGTCTCCACCCGAGACTCCGACTTTTCCCGCCGGAGGTAGAACAGACAGAAAAAGTTAGGAGGAACAGGGGTAAACTGTCTACTCCTTTGACTCCACAGAACAAGACTGGAAGGAGGGACTCACGTCTGGAACGAACCCCCTCCACTCCGACCCGGGATCCGAGAGACCCGTTGTGGGGTCGAAGAGGGTCCTCCGGGACCGGAGAGGTCGACGAGACCCAGACACGACTGGGTCGCGAAGTAGGCGGAGACGAGTGGTGGAGACAGAAGGAGAGAGGAGGGAAGGTTTTACGACTGAAGTCAGTTGTTGTGTTGAAATGAACCCACCCTTGACTGTCCGGATACCGGACTCCTCAGTCTACCTCGTGTAAAGTGAGAAAGTTTTCGTTTTCTTTTTTTTACCTCTTCGTATTAAACCGAAATCTCAGATTATTTGAAACCAAGTTTGAGTCTGAGACGGCGAATGACCGAGACCCTGAGGGGTGTTCTGTGAATTGAAGAAACTCACAACCGATAGAGAAGACAATTTGTCTAAATAAAAATTTTTTCGTGGATACAGGTTCCTAAACCCCCTCTTAATTCACTCTTAGAATTCACGAGTCTTTTCACAATCGATACTGTTACCTCTTCTCTTTCCTACCGCTGTTTCTCCTTCTCCCCAAAAACTTCCGAGACCTACGAATGACGTTTAACATTGGTGTTGATGTGACATGATGTGATGCACCGGGACTTAACGGGAGGTGGTTGTGGTCCTTACCCTCTCTCCTTCGTTGGGACCTCTAGACCTGGACGCGACAGAGTATGCCGCCGGTGATCGGTGTGTACCCGATAAATTCAATTTTAATTAAATTTAGATTGTAGGTCAAGGAGTCAGTGTGATCGGTCCGTAGTCCTCGAACCTTCGGTGCACACCGACCACCGAGGCGATGCCCTGTTGTGTCTCCTCAGGAGTTCACGCCTAGATTTTGGACCCGAGACCTCGGTCCGACGGGTCTAACTCTAGAACCAAAACGGTGGATTCTTGGCACGTGGTCCACCGAGTCACCATTTCTTAGACGGACGGTTACGTCCTCTGCGTCCTATGTGTCCTTTGTGTCCAAGTTAGGGGCCCAGCCCTTCTAGGGGACCTCCTCCTTTCCCGTTGGGTGAGGTCATCAGAACGGACCTTTTGAGGTACCTATCTCCTCGGACTGCTCGATGTCAGGTACCCTAGAGTTCTCAGTCTGTGACGTCTCGTGTGTGGGCGCAGTGAGATCCGTTTACTGACGGAAAGGCAGATGGAGTCGAAGAAGTAGACGTTTTCCCCCAACTAGTATCAGGTATGGAGGATCTCAACAAAACTTCTACTTAATTATAAACATCTCGTAAAGTAATCGTGAAATGGATTATTCCCGAGTAGTTATTTTTAGTCAAACGGTCAACACCTTTAACCATGACACAGGGATACATATTTACAGGGATACATATTTCCAAAACGAGAAGTGGCATGTATGTGTATGTGTGTGTGTGTGTGTGTCGTAGATAGGTTTAAGACCTAAGGTATGGTTTACTCAGTACGTGTACATTATAAGTATAAATTAAAGTTATGGCCATGTATTATATTCACTGTTTATAATTCCCTTTCCTTCTCCCTTTATGCAGTCTTTGGTTCCTAGACGTTCTTTGTCGTCGACTTGTGATCTAGAATGGGTCTCGAAGGACCACCGGTTTCACGTTTTCCTTTGTGTTGTGTGTCAAAACAAGAATAGCAGACGACTCGCTTACTCCAGTACGCGAAAGGAAGTTTTCCTTTAGAACTATACACACACGTAGTGACATCTTATTTTCGGATTCCAATCTGGACAGAAGACCGTTTAAGGTCTCAGAGAGTCGAGGATGTGTGTTCATTCTCTACTTTTGGGGTGGTCATACAGAGCGGTATTGGAGACGGGGGTTCTTCGTCTCAAAAGGTTATTAGAGACTTCCCAAGGGTGGACTGGGGCTAGGGGGGATTCGGGGAGGGAGTACTTTGTTCGTGTCACACAAAGTCGACGAAGTCTCGGACCGTGTTAGACAAGTCTCACGTTCTGAGTGGTGTCTCCGATCTTCTCGAAGAGACGGTTCGCTAGGACCCCATAGTAGGAAAAGTGTTGGCCTCCTTTACCTGAGTGTCTCTGAGAACAGGAGTCGTCCCTCGTCTAGTCAAAGGTCTGGACAGTCTTTGTCGTTTCTGTGGGTACCGTCGTAGAGCCTCCGGGTCTCTAGACACGGGTGGGATTCGAAGGAGTCCGAAGCAGACGGAAGACGGACCCTCACCCGTAGTCCGAGACCCGTTCCGCCCACCACTCCTCGGAGTTCTCCACGTCCTACACCGGTGATTGTCCTAATCGGAGTCTGAGTATGGTTGGGGGGCGCGGTGGTGGTGAGGCACCCTGTGGAAGGACTAAGTGGTTTGTCCGGTGGGTAGAAGAGGGACTGGGGGTGGGGGTCCAGACCACCGGATCGTTCACTGTAACTGTTCACAGGTCCGACCTAGATTTCTCTGGACGTCTCTTACCGACCCGGGTCCCGGTCGGATCCCCTGTATTTCTCGTGAGTCGGTGCCGGTCTGCAGACGGGACCGGTCACTCGTAGGGAGGACCTAGAGACAGGAGGTACCTCGGGTCGAGTCAGTGAAGTCGATTGGAGACGAAAATGACGAAAATCGATGATTCTCCTGTCGAGAGGAGATGTCGATCCGAGTGACCCTTTCACTTAAAAAATGTACGAATTAATTAAAAATGACTTCGTATCAACTAAATGTTACAACACAATGAAAGGTGACATGTCGTTTCACTTAGTCGAGAACCCTAGAATTTCGAGTTTTTTTGGACATTCTGGGTTTCGTTCTTTTGATACTACCACTGACTACCCGTCCGTTCAACGAAACCAAGTTCCGGGGACAGTACCTGACTTGATACAGGGGTGTATTGAGTATACGACTTCAAGATTGGGGGTCATGGAGTCTTACACTGATATATATATATATATATATATATACACCCCGAAGGGAGTATCGAGTCAGTCATTTCTTAGGTGGACGTTACGTCCTTTGGACCCAAGTTAGGGACCCAGCCCTTCTAGGGGACCTCTTCCCTTACCGTTGGGTGAGGTCATAAGAACGGACCTTTTAGCGTACCTGTCTTCTCGGACCGCCCTATGTCAGGTACCCCAGTGTTCTCAGCCCGTGCTGACTCACTGATTTGGTGGTAGTATATGTATATACATATATACCTCCAGTCCGGAAGTTTCTCAATTAATTCCATTGTATTTCGGTATACCCACCGGACACTGGGTTACTGACCACAGGGAGATTCTTCTCCCCTAACCCTGTGTCTGTACGTGCCTCCCTGTTGGTGCACTGCTGCACCCCTCGTCTCGTGTGGGACTCCTGTCTTCGGAACCCTCTTTGGTCGGGAGGACTGTGGAACTAGCACCTGCAGGTCGGAGCTCTTGTCACTCGTTTATTTAAGGACAACAAACCCGATACGTCAGACACCAGGAGACGATGCCGTCGTGTTTGATTGTCGGGGATTACTCAGAGGTGTCGGTGACTCCGTTACCCGGTAAGTTCCCCCGACCAGAGGTCGTAGAAAACCCCTACTGGGCGGGACATTCCTCAGGACTTCCCTGTTTGAGTAGACGGGTTAATTTCGGATGAAGACTTTAACAAATGACGTATTTCACCACCGATGACCCCCCTTTCGGGTTCTAAAAAATTCACTTTTTTTATAATGTACTCTCTTTTGACGTTACAGGACGAGACAATTTTTTTTTTAGACACATATACTTATATATAGTTACATAGGTAATGACTGATACGGTTTCGGAAACTGACACCCCTGGTGTTGTTTGACACCTTTTAAGAATTTCTCTGTCCTTATGGTCTGGTGGACTGGACGGAGAACTCTTTGGACATACGTCTAGTCCTTCGTTGTCAATCTTGACCTGTACCTTGTTGTCTGACCAAGGTTTATCCTTTTCCTCATACAGTTCCGACATATAACAGTGGGACGAATAAATTGAACATGTGTCTCATGTAGTACTCTTTGCGACCCGACCTTCTTCGTGTTCGACCTTAGTTCTGACGTCCCTCTTTATAGTTATTGGAGTCTATACGTCTACTATGGTGGGAATACAGTCTTTCACTTCTCCTTGATTTCTCGGAGAACTACTTTCACTTTCTCCTCTCACTTTTTCAACCGAATTTTGAGTTGTAAGTCTTTTGATTCTAGTACCGTAGACCAGGGTAGTGAAGTACCGTTTATCTACCCCCTTGTCACCTTTATCACTGTTTTAAATAAAACCCCCCCGAGGTTTTAGTGACGTCTACCACTAACGTCGGTACTTTAATTTTCTACGAACGAGGAACCTTCTTTTCAATACTGGTTGGATCTGTCGTATAAGTTTTCGTCTCTGTAATGAAACGGTTGTTTCCAGGTAGATCAGGTTCGATACCAAAAAGGTCATCAGTGCATACCTACATTCTCACTCACTTCACTTCAGCGAGTCAACACAGGTTGAGAAACACTGGGGTACCTGACATTGAATAGTCCGAGTAGACAGGTACCCTAAAAGGTCCGTTATCATGACCTCACTTAACGGTAAAGGAAGAGGTCGCCTAGAAGGACTGGGTCTATAGATTGGGTCCAGAGGACGTAACATCTGTCTGCGAAATGGTAGACTCGGTGGTCCCTTAGGGATACCTACATTCTCCACCTGATATTTCTTTCGACTCGTGGCTTCTTGACTACGTAAACTTGACACCACAACCTCTTCTGAGAACTCTCAGGGAACCTGACGTTCTTCTAGGTTGGTCAGGTAGGATTTCCTTTAGTCAGGACTTATAAGTAACCTTCCTGACTACGACTTCGACTTTGAGGTTATGAAACCGGTGGACTACACTTGACTGAGTAACCTTTTCTGGGACTACGACCCTTTCTAACTTCCGCTCTCCTCTTCGTCTGCTGTCTCCTTCTCTACCAACCTACCGTAGTGGTTGGATTACGTGTACTCAAACTCATTTGAGGTCCTCAACCACTACCTGTCCCTTCGGACCGCATGACGTCAGGTACTCCAACGTCTGTCAGCCTGAGCTGACTCGCTGACTTGACTTGACTATGTATTGTATGCATATGTATAATATATACATGTATGAATACACACTCCCGAATTAGAGAGTCAGTACAGGTTGAGAGACGTCGGGGCACCTGACATCGGGAGTTTAGGATTTCCTTTAGTTGGGACTTATGAGAAACCTTCCTGACTACTACTTCGACTTCGAGTTCGAGGTTATAAAACCGGTGGACTACGCTTCTCGGTTGAGTAACCCTTTCTAGGACTACGATCCTTTCTAACTTCCGTCCTCTTCCCCCGTTGTCTCCTACTCTAATGACCCACTCTAACGTAGTAACTGTGTTGTCTGTACTCAAACTCGTTTGAGGTCCTTTATCACTTCCTGTCCCTTCGGACCACACGACGTCAGGTACCCCGGAGTCTCTCAGTTGAGTTGTTGTCCGAGGAGACAGGTACCATAAAAGGTCCGTTCTTATGACTTCGTCCAACGGTGATACCCCTAGAAGGGTTGGGTCCTTAGCTTGGGGGTAGAAAACGTAGAGGACGTAACGTAACCGTCCGTCTAAGAGACGGTGATCACGGTGGACCCTTTGGGGTACATATCTGTGTCGTGTACACATAAGTATTGTATAATTACATAATACTACTTGTGGGTGAGTGGTAGGAGAACCATTGTTGTAGGGCTAAGAGAAGAAGGGGTGAGAGGTCACTCCACAAAGAATTTAGAACCCTATCGACCTGTACCCGAAGGGACCATCGAGTCGACTATTTCTTAGACAGACGTTACATCCTCTGGGCCAAGTTAAGGACCCAGTCCTTCAAGGGGATTTCTTCCCGATCTAGTTGGTTAGGTCATAAGAGCCCGAAGGAGCCACCGAGTCTGCCATTTCTTAGCGGACGTTATGTTCTCTGAACTCAAGCTAGGTACCCAACCCTTCTAGGGGACCTCCTCCGTTTCCGACGGGTGAGGTCATAAGACCGGACCTCTCGAGGTACCTGTCTCCTTGGACCACCGGATATGAGGTATTCCAGTGTGTCTCAACCTGTACTGACTTCACTGAATTGTATGTGTGTGTGTCTGTATGTGTGTGTCTGTATGTGTGTGTCTGTATGTGTGTGTATATATTTGTGTGTATGGACGTATTGATGGGGGTCTAGTCCTTATATCTTGTAAAGGTTGGGAGGATCTTGTGTGGGACACGGGAGAGGACCAGTTAGGGTCGGAATCAAGATCTCCATTAAAGTAGTGTTCCTAAACGGGAGATGGTCCACTTGGCACTTTAAGGACTACAAGTTCGACCAAAATCTTTTCCGTCTCCTTGGTCTCTAGTTTAACGGTTGTAGGCGACCTAGTACCTTTTTCGTTCTCTCAAGGTCTTTTTGTAGATAAAGACGAAATAACTGATACGGTTTCGGCAACTAACACACGTAGTGTTATTTGACACCTTTTAAGACTTGCTCTACCCTTATGGTCTGGTGGACTGGGAACTCTTACATACGTTCGGTCCTTCGTTGTTAATCTTGACCTGTACCTTGTTGTCCGACCAAGGTTTATCCTTTTCCTCATGGAGTTCCGACATATAACAGTAGGACGAATAAATTGAATATACGTCTCATGTAGTACTCTTTGCGACCTGACCTTCTTTGTGTTCGACCTTAGTTCTAACCGTCCTCTTTGTAGTCATTGGAGTCTATACGTCTACTGTAGTCGGAATACCGTCTTTCACTTCTCCTTGATTTTACGGAGAACTACTTTCACTTTCTCCTCTCACTCTTTCAACCGAATTTTGAGTTGTAAGTCTTTTGCTTCTAGTACCGTAGGTCAGGGTAGGAAAGTACCCTTTATCTACCCCTTTCTCACCTTTGTCACAGTCTGAAATAAAA